>CM077132.1:23000000-23429214 GCA_039645545.1 Dendrolimus houi
GTTGTCCGACGTCTAATGGAGGGACAATAATCCCTCTCCTAAACCATCCATCATCACTAACACCAACTGAAAATTTTTCAACAACAATTCCCAGTCAACACATTGTTACAACAATTAAACAATAAATTATAACACCACACAAACACACAACTAACAACAAAACTTACACACATACTCACACCAACACGCACTACCACTGCATTGCATTACACACAGACTTCAAAAACAAACCAAGACACACAAAGAGTCTAAAAATTAATAACCCAGACACAGAAAGGAAAAAACAACACACATGTCACTAGTTAGGATAATATATATAGGTATAGACAGACATAAGGCACACACTGCACATGCACTTTCTCACAACACCAACATGTAACAGATACATTCTACATTAGAATAAGTTTAGTATTAAAATTAGAATAAATTAACATAATAAGTTATTCGCAAGGTACACCACAACACAAATATCATTGAATAAATGTCACATACAAGAACAAAAATAACCAATAAGCGTGTATAAATTTTAAAAGATTTCTTAGTAATTAAGTTGTAAAAGGGTACGGAACTTGAGTCCAGTCCATAGAGTTGTTAAAAAAAAACCCAGTGTGGCCTGGGATGCTATAATCTCTTTAGAAAAACAGCACCACTTTCAGCAGAAAAAAACTAGTTTAGACTGGATTTAAAGATTTGAGCAAGCTTCAATCCAATTCATATTTTACAATAGGTATTATCTAGGTAAATAATATGTTGTAATCATATTATTTACCATTTACATACTACTAGAATATGCCCGCGACTTCGTCTACGCTTGACTTTTAAATTCCCGCGGACACACAGTATCGCAGCATTTCAAAAAGCATAAAGATGTCTTTTTAGTGAAAACTGTGTCAGAATAAGCTAATTTTTATGCACCCGAAAACTACAAACCGCTCCCGGGAAAATTCCCGCAGGATTTGCGGGATAAAATATCACACATTTTATTACATAAAATTTGCTAGCGATTAGTGAAAAATTCACATTGGAATTCGATTTTTTTCAATCTGACCATTTCAAATCATTCTCAGAAAAATTCCCGCGGCATTGCCAGGACACAAATAGCGCAGATAGTCTTAGAATTAAATTTCGATCAGCGAAAATCGCATCGAAATTGGCCCAGTAGTTTTTACGCGAATCCTGAACAAACAGACAACTGACAAAAGATAAGAAATTTAAAAAAAATGCATCCTGTTCTCCATCGTTTGTATAGTCAATTATAATCTATACCAGTTTTTTTTAATTCAATTCAATTTTTATTCAAAATGAGTTCCAATGGTGGTTTCACTGTTTGAAGGTTATGCATATAAGTTAAATTTTAAATGTACTTTGTATTCTATATACACCACTTCGCAACATGTTATCGCTGTTAAGGAGAAGAAGCGGCAAGAAACTCCCCAGCAACAGGTCTAGCTAAAAAATTTTATCTTTATATTTCTTATTATATTAATATCTGAAGTTCTTTTTTTTATAAGTCTTATACAGAAGTATGTTACAGAATTACTTTTCAAAGAATTAATGGAGTTGTAGCAAACAGTGCATACTCAGTAAGACAAAGAAACAGTAAGAGGAAAGAAGAATATTATTATTGTTGTAATAATGACGAGACATACTAAAAGTTTGTACTGTTTAAATAGCCTCAATGTACAGAGACGGCATGTCTAGAATTTTATAATATTATAGATTTATCGCTTTAAATATTTTTCAAATAATGTACAGAAACTAAAAAGATATTTAATAAAACCAATTTTACATAGGCTTAACTAGTCATAAGGTAGAAAACTATATTTTAAATTGCTAAATTAGAATTATGACAAAGAAAATAAATATTGTTTTTTAAACCTTATTACTGTTATCACGGAATGCCACTTAGCAACTAACTCACATACTATACCGCCACTCCTATTCTGTGTAGTTGTTCAATAACCCCCTTTTAATCCCTAGAAATTGATTTAATACTGTTTATAAATATGGTTATCAAACTCACCAGTATGTATCCTGAGATGATCACCCAGCCGAGTCTTGCTGGCAAACCCTTTTCCACAATCATTGCATTTGAAAGGCTTTTCCCCTGAAAAGGTCAAAAGAGGCCTAAGTTTACTTAGTGATTCTTCAACACATCAATACAATAAAATCAAATTTGACTAAGAATATTACTTTGACTGAAAAATTAAAATCTTTTTCAGGCATTATATTGACATATTATCACAATATAATAACATACAATTTAAAATTGTTGTTCAAA
Source organism: Dendrolimus houi (assembly GCA_039645545.1). Taxonomy (NCBI): domain Eukaryota; kingdom Metazoa; phylum Arthropoda; class Insecta; order Lepidoptera; family Lasiocampidae; genus Dendrolimus; species Dendrolimus houi. Next base: position 23,002,282 of record CM077132.1, read on the forward strand.
TGACTTTACCTATGAAAATCATATCAAATATTTTGATAGAACAGACCACTCCAGACATGTCAATAGAAAATGATCATATCATCCGAATGGATGCATAAATATTTATGACTAGGATATGCTCGCGACTTTGTCCACGCTTGACTTGATATTCCCACAGGATTTCCAGGATACAAAGTAACCCAGCATAATAAGCATATAAAAAAGAATGTAGTGAAAACTGTGTCAGCATATGCTAATTTTTATGCACCTGAACTTCAAACTGCTCTTGGGGAAAGTCCTGGGGGATTCCCTGTATAAAAGTATCACACATTTTATTATATAAACTTTGCTATAGATCACTGATAACCGCATCGAAATCGGTCTAGTAGTTTATACATGAATCCAGAACAAACAGACAAGAAATTTGAAAAAAAATTGCATTGTGTTTTCCATTGTTTATATAGTCTATTCCAGTTTTTTAAAATTTAATAATGCAGATGATCAAATAGAAGCCATAAATATGATTACTCCCCCTCTTCAATACTATACATCAGTGTCATAACTAATATGTTTCACTTGTTGAGTTCTAGTGCATAACAAGTAATCAATGTATTTTGTTATACTTTTATATTTGCTATATAATTCTACATGGTTTTAATAACTTCTAATACAATCAGAAACTACTTACCCCATTTTTATTCTCATTATCCAAAGTATATTTACACCAAATTTGATGAATACCAGTTCAATCACAAAGCCAAATGAAGTTGCTATCACATTTATGTTTGTATGTATGTTAAAAAATTATCAAGCCAAGGCAACATTGGGATGGTCTAAATTGAAAAAGTACTAATGGCCGATGGGTGACAATGAGACAAGTTCTGGATTGGAGAGCTACTGCACCAACTGCATAAGGGTCCCTGGGGGTGCTGGATGAAGAAAGCTGAGAGCTAAGAAATATAGTACTGATGTGGGGGAGTACAGTATGAATAACCCTCTTACCATTGTGTACTCTGAGATGTGTGTTGAGATTAGTTATTGTTGTGTATGACTTCCCACACCCAGAAACAGGACATAATTTTCTAGTTTTTGCTGCACAATGCTTATCAGCTAGATTTCTAGTTATTTGCTGTACACCACATGTGGGACAAGGCCAGTCACGCTCACCGAGGTGTCGTTTTCTGCAATTGTCAAATGTCAAACCTATTTTACACATCAAAAGCATGGAAGGAGACTCCTAGGGACTACATTCATCCAAGTTTTAACTCTTAAAAAGCCCCTAATTCATATATTTACAGCAGACAGAGTTTTGATACAGTAAATTATTAAATAGGTATTGAAAACATCTTTTTAATTTACCACAAGACATCTTTCTAAAATTATTCTCCTCTGAATATAAAAGTTAAAGGGACATAGACTTTTCAATGCTTAGCTAATAATACACCACACACTGACTATATAATATGGAGAGCGCCTAATATTTGTTTGTGTATCATTTCTCTACACCATTTGAAAAGGTCGACCAGGGGAATTCGTACATTTACCCTAGTTAATTACAGTTACTTATGGAAGGCAGAACCGTCAAATTGCATATCTTAGTATATAATTGAAGGTCAGAGTTACTTAAACATGCAAAAACTTACTAGTCCTTTGCTTTAGGCACTAATACTTACAGATGTATTTTAAAGTTAAATTTTCTATTAAAAACTTTTTGGCAGTATTGACACGTGTGCGTTTTAGAAGGTGCCCAATGTTGGCAGCGGCGTTTGGAACCACAATCAGGGCAACTGCATCCTTCTTCAAAATCAATTACATTTGACTCCTTGCATAACTCTTTTACTACTACTTCGGGCTCTGGTATACTTTCATTTAGTCGAAAGTCCAATTTAGGAGTTGTATTATTTAATTCTATGGTAATTTCGTTAGTATTTCCTTCAATATTTTCATTCTTGTGAGAAATTGGAACATATTTTACTGTCAGTAGTTCATTAGCTTTTTCACATCTCTCAAAGAAATTCACAGCTGTATCCAAGTCAGAGAGGCATTGTAAACATATAAAACTTTTGTCCGAATCATTTATATCAATGTTTAAATTAATTTTGGTCAACTTATCGTAAGGCGAAACTCCCTTGCGTCTTCCGAACAACGAGAACAATGTATTGTGATTTTCTAAACATATTCTGCATATCCTACTAGAAATGTTCATGGCATATTAATGCCTGAGCTATTTATTTTAAATATTACACAAAAAAATGTAAGATTTCAATATTTTTCTCATAGATTACTACGTTAGAAATACACTTTTTTACAACAATATTATTGCCAATTTGACAGTAATTAAGCAAGCTGTCAAGTCTCAAAAGTCAAATTATGAAAGAGCTTGCGTTTGCAAACTAATTAAACTAAAACTAGCTTATATGGTTTTGGATTCTTTAACTTGAATAACTTAAACTTTCAGATACTGCATATTAGGAATAGATGAAAACATTTAAATAAAAGTAATCACGATTATAAAATAATTGTAACCTTTTATATTTTTAAACTAAACTAAACTTTATACTTCTATTAAATTTTGGCAATTATTACTTCTATATAAATGTCAATTAATAAACTAATAATCTTTTTATTATGTATTCAGAACACAGACGTGAAATATTGGCGGTTATTTGAAAACTTCATGATTCTATATTTTTATAGCATCAAATCTCACAAGAATAAAAATATTATTTAAATCGTCTTAGCATGACATAAACATTAAATTTCCCTTTCATTTAAAGTTCTTTGAATGAGGTAATACAATGACCTCGAGGCTAAAGATATACATGTTATTAGGTGCTTAGTATCCAGCAGGCAGACAGCACAAGCATTACACCAGTGCTCAAAGTAGGCTCTTGGTATCCTAAGGCGCAGATTACGCAATTAGTCTACTAAACTGCCACAATCCTCCGTAAGTTGGTGGCGCACCAATAGTGAGAGCTGAGGAAAGTGATTGTCGTATATTTGGTAACCGCTGCACGTGCGGCACATGTCAATACGTTGGCCCGTCAGGGCCGTATTCTATAAAAATATTTTTATAAGGTAGATCCACCGTACAGAGGTGCATGATATCAGGCATGAATTTACTCCCATAGCATAGGGCTACGTTCCACAAGAGGCTCACAACGACCACGTTCACAACCGCGATTATTCCCGTTCCACTTACTTGCGGGCGTTACAATCATAAATTCTACTGGAACGGATTATGGAGCGTTGATGTCATTAGCGACGAAATACACAATTGTCATTGGTTGATTTGAAAATCGCGCTTTTTCAATGTCAATCGATAGAGAGAATTAATACTCTCTGTGTTCAACGCCTACTTCGAACCAGCTCTTGACATGGATCGTTGTGAGCGCTGTGTGATCGAAAATAATGACGTCATTAGTGACGTTTCTGCCGCGACCATAACAACCGTGGTCGCCATGTGGAACGGCAGACGGAGCATGTTGGGCGTTGTGAGATACTAAAGTAACGCGCCCTAGGTGATGTAACTCGTTATAGGAATAATATGTTCCTAATTCCGAAAAATGCCAGAACAATCGAAATTTATAGAGTATATGGCTCCCTTATTTCAATTAAATTTTAATTGAAATAAAGGAGCCATGATTCTAAACTGCCATAAAATTATCTGAGATCCAAATTCAAAAATTTTCCCCTTATGTATTAATTAATAATGGCTTACACGTAACGAAGGGTTTCTAGAAGTGATTAGTGTTTAATGTATTCATAACTGGGATACATTAAGGTAAATATTTATAATTTTTGAAAATCTAATTAACGATACCTGACACGTTGTATATTGAAAAAAAAACCGCCCTCAATTACAGATCATTCCTAGTTTTTAAGTTTTTCATAATTTAACTGTATTATTGAATAGCGTCATATAGAATACATCTTTCTGTTATATTTTATTCATACATACCTATTCGTATCGAAGAAAAATAATCGTCACGTACTAAGACGGACACACCGATGAACAAACGGACTACAGGACATGACGATATTATAACAGTTTTCATTTTATGAAAACAGTCGCAGAACCTTATAAATATTCATTTGAACCTTTAGATAATTAACTCTCGAAAACGCGCAAAGAAAATATCTTAGGATTTTAAGTTATAAAAGTGGTCTTGGATGCACTAACAAACAAGCTACACTGAACGACTCGCAAAATTTAAAGTTACTCCTTTACACGTTCATCGCACACAACATGACCTCGTCTATTTTCATAAATTACCCGAATGGTAAATTAGATTCGTCTTATTTGTTAGGTATCTTGACCCTTAATACAAAATGTAATAAACGTGTACATAAAAAGACATTCATCTTAGAAGTATGTAAAAACAACACATCATACTATACTCCGTTGACAAGAACGTGTCGTGTCTACAACAAACTTTCTATAAAGTACGATAAATTAGATATATTTGATGCACAATCTCTAGCTTTAAAAAAATGATAATTTCTATACTAAATAATCACACCTCTTCAGTTGTTTAGTAATTTGTTTAATGCTTTCTTTTTCCTCGTCTTGCAATGTATCCATAAACCTAATAATGGTGTAGATTTAAATATTTATTGACTTATTATTTCTTACATTATTTACATAATTTTGTTTACGAAAATATAATTTTAACACTGATGTCGTGTCAGCACGCTGGGATTGCAATCTAGAAATAAGAATTTACAAACTATATTATATTAATTAATTATTTTGATAGTTATCTCTTGTTTTGTCCGAATAAATAAATAATAAACTTTGCGCACTAAAAACATACAAATATGGTTCTGTATTTCAGATAAAGCAAGGCTAAACTAGTCTATTTTATATTTTGAAAAGAATTAGTCATTTATGCATAGAAGTAAAGACTAAGATGATCCTTCCTTGACTTTTAAGCTAGTCGTGTATCTTTGTATTTTGTACTGAAGCATGTAAAACCAATTAAATGTAAACAAAACTGAATCCGATCCTGGTATAAATGGTACAATTTTCTCTCGATTACGTTTCTTGATTGATTTGTATGCGTATGCGCACCCGTGTTACAGGAATGACGGCAGACTGTTGCGCCGGCTTTGGACTGACCGATAAAATTTAATAATAAACTTTACGCTGTTATAATAAAGATTTATTTCGCATGAACGAATTTCGGAAGAAGAGTTTAGATGCATGTTAGGAACGAAAGCATTATCGTAAGGACGAAGTTCGATTCGTCCGGGTGAAACTGATTCGCGGGCTACATACTAATTGAAATTTATTTTAAGTTATAAGTATGGGTGGTGGTCCCAGATGACATCGGTTTCTTAGTGGTTGTAGCGCCGTACGGGCGACCGCTGAGACATGAGGCTAACAATTGTAAGTCTGTGCGATACTTGCGGAGTGTTCAATTATTTTTTTAAATGTGACAGTGATAAAAATCTGTGAATCTCTTTATAGAAATTTTTTTATTAAGTGTTTGCAGTGATTATAATAAGTGTATTTGGAATTGAAAGTGAATGTTGATATGCTCCGTGGTGTGTTTCAGATTGCGGTGGTGTTGTGCGTGAGCGTATGGTCAGCGACAGGAGATGTCGCCCACCTGAAGACCAAGGCGCGACTGGTGGGCCGCCTCGCTGCCAAGATAAAGCACCATAAACGCGGAATCCTCTCCCCGGTGCCGCCTTTTAAGCTCGGATACGATGTCCCTGTTGTGACCCATTCAGTAGTGAAACCTCTAGTTGTGTCGTACCCTCCCACAGCTCTTACCACGGCCGTAAAGGTCCCCCTCAATAACCCCCTGATCCCCCGACATCCTGTTCACATAGGCCACAAAGTCCCTTTGCATCATCATCATTACGCCGCAAGATTTCCTCACACGAAAACCGTGCTTTTCCCTAAACCGGATCATCATTTCCACCATCATCATCACCACGTTGAGCCCAGGCCGATTGTACCAGTTGTTCCGGCGGAACCAGTGCCCGCTGTACACGCAGTACCTGCGCCAGTTCCCGCTGCGCCTGTGGTGCCCGTTGGACAGCCGACAGCAACTATTGCCCATCCCGCACCTTCTCCAACTATACTAGTACGACCAGCTCCAATAGTTCCTGGCCCTATTTTTCCACCAGCACCTTTACCCGCACCTGCACCATTTCTCCCTTCAGATCACATCCATCTTAAACCAGTTGTTCCTGCTCCTCTCCCCGCGGCACCCTTAGTATCTCCGCTCTTTCCTTTTAGTGGTCAAGTACCTTATATTCTCCGACCAGGGAATTCAGTTCAGACTTCATTCTTCGCTTCCTTCCCAAGATACGCATTAAACTATCAGACGCCATATATACCCTTAGGGCCAGCACCTGTAGGCCCCACTCTTCTTGGCCGTCCTCAAGTACCTCTCCACTTGTTACCGCAAGGAGGTGCTCATGATGGAGTTGTAATTGAAGGAAACCCAGGCGTACATTTGGAACAACCGCACACTTTGTTGCATCATCAGGTGATTCCACAGTCAGCAGTTGTTCAACCAGCTCATCATGAAGTGCATGTTCATCCGGATCAATCTGTAATACCTGGATCTGAAATTCAACTGCACGCTAATCAACCTCCTGTTTCCACTGTTCACTTGCAGCCCGGTCAACCTGAATTGCACTTCCAACCTGGTTATCAACATGGACACGAAGTACACCTGCACGGCCAACCCGATATTCACCTGCACCCTGGTCAAGTAAATGTTCAATCAACCTTCCAACCTGGTCAACCTGAATTTCATTTCCAACCTGGTCACACCGATTTTCATTTACAACCTGATCACACTGATGTTCATTTACAACCTGGTCACACTGATGTTCATTTACAACCTGATCACACTGATGTTCATTTACAACCTGGTCACACTGGTGTTCATTTACAACCTGGTCAACCTGAATTTCATTTCCAACCTGGTCACATTGATGTTCATTTACAACCTGCACAACCTGATATTCACTTTCATTCTGCACAGCCCGAAGTTCATTTGCAAGGCCAACCTGGAGTTCTTCTACAACCAGCACAACCAAGCGCACATTTGCAGCCAGCTCAGCCTGATATTCACTTTCAGGGTCAGCCTGGAATTCCGTTGCAGCCTGGTCAAGCCGACGTACACCTTCATGCTGTCCAACCTGGATTCTTGCAACCAGCCCAACCAGACATTCATATACAGCCTGGCCAGCCAGATATCCACCTGCAACCAGGTCAACAGGAGTTCCATTTCCACGCAGGACAACCGGACGTTCACCTACATGCAGCTCAACCCGGCTTTCTGCATCCTGGCCAACCAGATATTAACTTTCATCCTGCTCAACCTGGCCTATTGCAACCTGGCCAGCCAAACATTCATCTTCATGGTGCGCAACCAGATGTTCACTATAACAGCCAACCTGGACAACCAGATATCAATCTTCAACCGGACTACCAATACCATGGTCAACCAGGCTTAGCACAACCGGACCAGTCGGACATTCGTCCTCAACCTGATTTTAATTTCCAGCCTGGTCAAGCAACATTCAACATACAGCCGACACAGCCTGGGCCGGTCGACAATAATGGCTGGTCACCTTTGCCACCGCAGCATGATCTCTCGCCGACCCAGCAGCCAGATTTCCATCAAGATAATCACCATTTCAGTCAAGACCAAGGGAATCAAGTGTTCGGACAGCATGGCGATGACCAGTATCACGATTATCAGCATCAATTGCAGCACCACATTCAGACGCAATTAGATCAGGCTCAGTTCAACAACAACCAGTTTAACCAGGGGGTACCACATCAGGAGTACGGTACACCTAATCAGAATTTTGGAGGTCAGCAGGATTTTTCGCAGAACGACTATAACCTGCAGCAGCCGAGTAATGAGTATGGGGTTCCTCAGGCCGAGGGAAGAAGCTCGGAGGAAGGGGAATCCCAATTGTACCACAATCATGTGCCCTTAGGACTGCAGCCGCCTATCAACCGACCTTTGGAGCATTTTCGATAATTACGTGCTGTAGACTGGTTAGCCTATATTTTTATAGACTGGCATTGTAAATAGGATTGTAGGATTTAATAGTTACCTCTTTGTTTTTGTGATAATCGAGCTAGTGTTTAGTGTTAACACATTAAGCAATATAAACCTCCGCGAGTAGGTATTTCTCGACAAAACGACGAAATTTAAAGTTAGAAATTTTTCCTCTAGTTTTTATTGTATATATTAAGTATTGCGTGTATATAAACGCAACTTGTTTGAACATTGGATACACGCGCTGCTCACTTCAGTCGCCATTTTAATGTTTGCTGCCCTGGAAATTGATGTAATGTAAACAAGGCATTTGTATTAAGCGAATTTATTTTATTATTTTCATGATCATATTTTATTGGCAATTTTGGGATAGCTTTAAAATGTGAAGTACTAAGTGATGAAATGTTAATATTTTATACATTATAGGCACTCCATCGCGGGGCTTTTTTTACAGTCCCATTTCAAGCGCTTTTCTCAAGTCCGCGAGAAGTTCTCGCGTAAATGTGGAGGGCCCTTTATATTTTCTGATTTTCTGTGTAGTGTTCATGGGAACACCTTGCCACTATTTAATTGCGTTATGAAGGTTGAATTATGAATAGTTTGGTCAATATTGAAATGGCAAAATGCATTACCAAATCTATTATCAAGTGCATTATAATTACCGTATTGTGTGGGTTTTCTGCGTTTGGAATCACATTATGTCTATTGTCTTTGTTTTACTAGTTAATGTTCAATGTGTTGCCCAATAACATTTGTTTAGTGTTAAGATTAACATAGGTTACATTATAATTTATTTATTTTTTGTATAAAGCATTTTATAAAAAATCTTTTATTGTTTTTTTCTCGCTTCCCCTCCAAAACGAATATTAAGTATCTTCTTTATATAGTACTAGCTGCGCCCGCGACGTCGTCCGCGTGGAATTTGTTTTCAAAAGCCCCCGATTTTAAAACATTCTTCATTGGTGCTCCGCTCCTATTGGTCTATCTAACACTGAAAGAATTTTTCAAATCAGACTAGTAGTTCTTTAGATTAGCGCGTTCAAGCAAACAAAGAAACTCTTCAGCTTTATATATTAGCATAAGATATAACAAAGTCGCTTTAAGCATCTGTCTGTCGGTATGTCCGCTAACTTCTCCTAAAGCTCTCAACGAATTTTTAAGTGGCTTTCACCATCACTTAGATAATTTTTGCTGAAGGTTAAAATATATCAAAAACCTAATCAAGTTATATAAAGTAAGTAAAGTACAGGTACCTCTACAAATATGCAAAAAATACAAATAAAGCTTCGAAATTAAAAGCTTCTCTACAAGTAGTTTTATAAATTCGAACCAATTTTTAAATTTTTTATTGCATGAGTTCAGCAAGCAGGCAGAGGAAAGTTGGACCTGATGGAAAGCGGTTATTATGGATATTTGTAACACCAAAGGTACTACCGATGTATTGCCGCTCTCTAAAGAGAGACTGGAATCTGGCCACTAATGCCGGAATATAATCCAAGGCTGTTATGGCGGCACAGTCTAGACTAGAGGTGGTAGCCATCCAAACGGGAAAATATCCTACCTATGGGTTGTTTTGTCGCCTCTTACGACAGGCCACCCGGCCGCAGAAAATTGACCCATTTTATATTAAAAGTTATTAAAAACAATATATGTATATTATAACAAACTTCATGAAAATCAGTTTATTCCTACAACCTTGAAGCAGGAACCCTTAAGAAGGAACAACCACAGATGTGTTGCCCGAACTGTCACACACGGCTAATTGGGAAGCACCACAATTTGTGGTCAAATACAGATAATTGAAATGAACATTGAACATGAACATGAACTGATACTTTCTCCCTCTAACTACATAGAATTTGTATTAGAATAAAAGAGACGATATAATTCTCTTGGTTTTGACGTGGCAATTTTGATGGCAGCTGGCAGCTTGTGGAAAAAAATAATATTAAATTTGGCAAATATAGAGATATTTGATATGTTTATTTGTACAAAACACTGAGTACACATTAAAGATTAATAAAGTACAGCATTTTTAAGCTACCGGGGGGCACTAATAATAAATATTTAAGGGGAGGCAAAGCTTACTAACTCTTTACCTCATAATCACATCAAACTCGAAAATTATATAAATAACTTTTTAACAACACAAAGACAGTTAATCCAAAAAAATATAAAATTGGTTTTAAACAATGAATTCTATGAAAAACAGTTAATTAAATAGAATCTAACTTTAAACAAAAAATATTATATATTGTAAATAAATATTAAATGGAAGCAATTGCAATTTATATTCAAGCAATCAATAACGTTATATATTGATAATGATTCCAAGTTTAAAAGAGATGAATGGATTGTATGAAGGGTGATATGATGTCTTGTAGTGTGACAGAAGATGTATGTCATAGGAGTGTGAAAGGAATAGACATATTGTGCCGACCCCAAATATATAAAATAATAATCGGCAGACAAACACACACATTGTATATGCCCAAGCTAAGCAAGTTACGCTTGTGTTATGGGTAATATACAACGGACCACTCTGGGGCCGATCCCAGACACCCAGACCATAGTAAATAACAGAAAGTCCGTTATCGAAATTTACCATGCCGGGAATCGAACCCAGAGCCTCTGCGTTTCAACGAGTTCGGCCGGCTAAGACTTGCCCGCTCAACCACAGAAGCCGTCAATTGGGAGAAGGTGAAAGAAAAGAGAGATTGATTCAAAGTTTACTGACGCAAAGCCACAGGAAAGCGTCAAATTGATCTAACAAGATAATGTACAGTTTGACAAGTTTCTTACCAAATCACACCTCAGATATGAATCAGTGTCCTATAATAACATAGCTACGCGGAAAGCGACAATAAAATTGTAGCATGTTCTACATTGAGCTCACTGGTTTAGCAACAGCCTTCGTTCTGCGTCCGTTTTCGCTGCGACCGATATTAGGACACACGTGTTGACGAGACACACCCTAACACGACTACCACATGTTATCATTAACAGAATAAACACATTTTGAGTCATTATTCAGACCCTTAGCCCCATTCACTGACAAGATATCCTTATAGACCTTTTACACGAGATTTTTATGAGCTATTCATACTCTGTAATAACCCTATTTAGCTCATTTTTTTTAATTGCAAAGTTGGCAAATACGGAGGTCGCGTTTTATTGGCGCTACCGTCTCAATTCGCTAACAACTACCGGTCTTATTTATGTCAAGTTAAAGTTAGTTTGTAGACTTGTTTAAGGTTTAACAAGTCAACACCCCGTCCCCAGGAGGCGGACCGGAGGTCGCAGGCGCCGCTACACGCATCTCCTCCTCCCATAGTTACCGTCACAGGGGGGCCGCTGTCACGGGGGTCACTCTGCTCCCCGGGGTGGCCCAGTTACAGAGCGTAGGGGCGTCATGGTGCAGTTACTCTGTAAGAGATCCCGCGACGTCCCGTAAATGCGCTATAAATGGGGCGCTGGTTTAGGTTTAGTGGGTAGTTTGGCGGCCGTTTCTCGCGACAGCTTCGTTGCAGAAGCGAGCGTGGAGAACTAGTCGCTGAGAGTCCCACACACCCTCGATGCAGGCCTTATGCCTGCATTACACATTAAAAATGCGTTGTTATTCTCCTGTCTGTTCCAAGGATATGTATATACTGTTATGAGTTGCGAGACTCGAATTAAAATGCAGTTGGAATTATTATAGAGTTTATTAGAACTATACAAACACGTATAATACAGGTACAGATATGACCGAACACAACAAGTTCAAACGTAATGCAGAAGGTCGTAATTCAATAAAACGCGCAAAGTCCGTCACTGATAGATTCCCGATTGTAGTACACACGTCTTGCTTTGATTCGTGGTTCTCGCTCGACTGCCCCCTCCCTCAATCAGACTATCGTTTTATACTGCACAAATTCAATGTGCCCGTATCGTAGTAGACATAATCCGAAACACCTAGCTAATATGCCATAGATGAGTACAATAAAACAATGGGCTGTTTTGTAATCACAAATTTTAAACAAAGTAAACAAAAGAAGACGATCATAAAAGAATTAGAATTAGTAATGCAGATGGATTTTGTTTTTGTCGGGACCCCGAGTTGTAAGAATACATATTCATTCTTTTAAATTGATTTGCGCACTATGTCCGGGCCTTTTAGTGTGGGACTCCCAACGGTCGGTCCTCCACTCTGTCTACAAAAATTTACATTAACGCGAGCGGGGCCGCGGGTAAAAGCTAGTGTTTCATAAATATGTAAAGGTCCTTTAACGTACAAAGTAATTGAACTTGTCAATCAGATCTATATAGATTAACTGAAATCTAGGATACATAGTTTAGTTAGTATAAATGAATGGATTGTTGATGGCCTCTGTGGTTGAGCGAGCTAAGTCTTAGCCAGCCAAACTCGCTAGAACGCTTAGGCTCTGGTTTCAATTCCTGGCAAGGTAAATTTCGGAAACGGACTTTCTGTTATTTACTATGGTCTGGGTGTCTGGGATCGACCCCTGAGTGGTCAGTTGTATATGAACCATAACACAAGCGTAACTTGCTTAGCTTGGGGATATACAATGTGTGTGTTTGTCTGTCGATTATTATTATTTTAATTTAACGCCAATTACACCAACATAATAAAGTTTTGTATGTAAGGGAATTACATTAAGTTGAATGTGCAATATTAGACAACAAAGCACACGGAATTAAAGCGAATAAAACTAATTAATGCAAATAGTAATTAAAAGTTGAAAATAAACTAGTTCACAAAAACAATGTAATCCACACACACACCCCTCACTAATCAGAGCATTTGAATTCATCTCCTTTACATAGTATAAAAGAAAGTCGCTTTTCGCGTCTGTCTGTCTGTCTGTCTGTCTATATACCCGCAAACTCCTAAACCACACAACGTATTTTGAACCGGTTTTCACTATCAGTTAGATAATTTGCCCTTGAAGTTTATATAATTATATAAAAATTATAATTAAGTTTCCATGTAAATTAAATAGAATTACTTCCTAAGGTTTGATCTGCGGCGTAACGACGGGGAAAAGTCTAGTAGTATCCATGTATAAAATTAGTTATCCGAAGCCCATTTCGATTAGTACTTATTTAATGATGACTTAAATTTTTACCGTCCAGGCTGTGCGTCCCTGGAATGAGTTAACTATTGCTATAAGACAAGCCAAATCCTTACCGTGTTTCAAAAATAAAGTTCAGAAGCATTATTTTTCTATTGTGTATAATAATTATATATATGATGTTTGATATTTTTACGTATATTTCTGTATATATATATATATATATATATATATATATATATATATATATATATATATATATATATATATATATATATATATTTATGCATGTGATATCAGTAGGTATAATTATATATGTTATTATATGTATATAATTATATTATTATATTAAGTATAATTTTACTCATATAATATTTTACATACTTATATGTTTATAAATGAACAAAATATATGTAAGTAACTGCTTATTTTCTAATATTTATGTATACCACCTTTGACCAATATAATCTGTTTTATTCCTGCCACGGGTTGTCTGGAAGAGATCGCTTAATAGCGATAAGACCGCCCATTGTGCACATTTAGAATATTTTTAGGCTATAAGGTTTTCTGTAATGGTGTACAATAAAGTGTTATCTATCTATAATTAATAATGCTACTATATAAGTATATGTATGTTTGTACTGTCATATATATATATACAGTCGACTCTCGATAATTTGAAACTCAATGGACCACAGATAAATTTCAAATTGTCAAGAGTTCAAAATAACAAGTTCTTTCTTGGATTCATTTTCATAGCACAAATCAAACATTACCATGACTCATTAACGTTTGAAAGGAGACTCATTTATGTAAACAATTGACAGGTCTTTACATGTATGTAAACAAACGACAGGTATGTGCATGATAAACGCTTCAAATTATAGAGAGTAGGAAAGCCCGGACTTCAAATCATCGCATGTCTGCGAGCAAGATAATATTCCTTCAACTTCAAATTACCGAAGGGACCAATTAACATTGATTTTATTCAATTTATCGAGTATTTTTCAAGGGACCGGGATTTTTTTTTAATTATCGAGAGTAGACTATATATATATATATATATATATATATATATATACATATGTGTCGGCTCAAGCGCGACACGAATAACACAATAATAATCTGAAATATTATAATCAAAGTTTATGACACTGAATTATTACAATCACAATATTAAATGCAGCAAAATAATACACAGAAATAATAGGACAACTCCAAGAGTTGCATCCACGCTTGTCAGGTGTCGAGCAGCAATTTGCCCTCAAAGAATACTGCTATTATCGGACAGTAATTATTGACCACAACATATGTGCTCCTTGTCCAAGAGAGCTTTCGCGCTCTTCAGCCGACGAATGTAGAATATCGAATGTCCCGTTTAGGTGATTTCACCTCCTTTTATACTGAAGAACCAACAACACTAAAATCAAGTGCAGGTACTTTGAGAAAAACATAAGTACCCTCAATTTAAAGTCGTTACTTTACGAATTTTTTAAAATTATATCGCAATTATATGTATATATATATGTGTGTGTGTGTGTGTGTGTGTATGTATGTTTATATACATACATATATATTTTTGTTTTGTACTTATATGTGTTATATTTATTTTTTATTCAACATTATTTTTAAATTACACCACCATCAGTATTAAAAATCTATCAATCCCTGCCAAGGGTTGCCTGGAAGAGATCGCTTCTTGGCGATAAGGCCGTCCGTTGTACTATCTTCTATCTATTTCTACTTCTATTTGTTTATGCTTTGTAGTACAATAACGAATTATCTATCTATCGATCTAAACGTCAAAATTATCGTTGTTACTCGCAAATTTAAAATCATTTTAATACCGTTATTAGGATTCCATACAACCTAACCGCCCAAAGTACATTTGCATGAAATTCAAATTTTAACTTACTTAAAACAATTCCAAGTATTATTCCCGTAACTTACTTTATAGCTTAAAGAGTGCAAAACCAAGCATCTTCGGGGATAATATTTCATTAATAACCTGTAACACATTTGTCATCTATAATTCTACATAATTATATACAACTAGAATATGCCCGCGACTTCGTCTACACTTAACTTGAAATTTTCGCGGAATTTCTGATATAAAAAATATCACACATCTTGTTACATCAAATTTACTATCGATCAGTAAAAAATCACATTGGAATTCGCTTTTATTAATCTGGCCATTTCAAATCACTCGCAGAAAAAAATCCCGCGGGACCCATGATAAATAGTAGCGCAGATTTTAAGTCTAAGAATTTGTTGTCGATGAGCGAAAAGCGCATCGAAATCGGATTAATAGTTTTTATGTGAATCTCGAACAAACAAAACGACAAACAGACAAGAAATCTAAAAAAAATACATCGTGTTCTCCATCGTTTATATAGTCTATTCCAGTTGCTTTTTTAATAGCTTTAGTGTATAAACACGGCGTGTTTGGAATTTTATAATATTGTTACGAGCTACAGGACTCAAATTAAAAATGTCGTTGGAAGTACTATAGAATTTATTAGAACTGTACAAACACGTATAAAACAAATACAAATAAAACTGGATGCGACCAATTCACACTGCACGATTCAATGTAATTCGACATGCGTAAAGCCCGTCGTCTATATCGCTAATCGAGAGTACTAAAAACGTCTTACTCGTCTCGTAGTCGTCGCTTGACTGCCCCCCTCCATTCGGGCATTGTCTTATACTCGCTACACAGTACAAAGAAATTGGCCGCGCGCACTGAGTTTCCGAGAAATAGCAATTTGCACACCTGCGAACGGCCACAAAGTCGAAAACTATAACAATAAGGATTAGTTCGACGCTAATGATGGTTATAAAATAAGTAGAAAAACAATAGCATGTTTTTCTTAATTACAAATTCAAAACACAAAAGAATTCCTTAATCCGAAAGGAAGACAATAAACTGCGCTTACAACAGGCAGCTGTGCGCTTATCTTTGACGGCATGTAACAATATTATAAATTTATATATGTATTATTTCATATTAGAAAGAACCATATACCTTTGCGTCAAAAGTTTTAGGTTCCAAAACAATTAAAATTGTCATTCAATTAACATATCCGCTGACAGTGTTAATTTTATCAAGGTAACATTCACGTCATAGATTCAAGTTGCAATTATTGCAACATCGCGTGGCCCTTGCTTCCTCTCTGCATTTAGCATTCTTCTTCTTATCAGTTTGTGATATACGTACGAGTAGACGGATAGTTCTTTATTGTGCACTGATAGAATATAATTTTATCCGTACAGAAACGGAGAAAGAATACAATTTCCTGCGGCCGGGCGGCCTGTCAGAGGCGATAAAACAAGCCACAGCCAGGTGGTATTTGCCCGACTGGATGGCTACCACCCCTGGTCTAAAGGACTAGAGTATGCCGCCATAACAACCTAGAGTTGTATTCCGGCATTAGTGACTAGGTTCCAGTCTCCCTTAAGAGAGCAGCAGCGCATTTGTAGTACTTTCGGTCTTGAAATGTCCATAGGTGATGGTAACCGCTTTCTATCAAGTGGGCCGTCTACCCGTCTGCTAAACACATGCAATAAAAAAATTAAAAATAGAATATAAATCTACAGGCTTAACACCCCCCCCTAATTCATAATATGTTGTTAACACTTAAATGACAAAACTTCATCTACATAGCAGCTCGCTCCAACCTCTTATATAGATTTTTTATCTTGCCAAGCTTGTAAGGAATTTATGGATAGATATGTTGCAGCATAAAATTTTAGTACGTCATTTCATTAATTATAACAATAATAATATTTTCTTTCTTTTTATTGTGTCTTCGTCTTACTGAGTATGCACTGTTTGCTGCAACTCAATTAATTCTTCGAAAAGTGATTGTGTAACATATTTCTTTATAAAATTTATTAAAAAAAAAGTTTAAGTAATACATTTTTAGCTAGACGTGTTGCTGGGGAGTTTGTTGTTGTTGCAATAAAACGTTGCGAAGCGGTGTACATAGACTAGGAAGTAAAATTAAATTTTTAACCTATATGTATGACCTTCGAAAAGTGGCCTCCGGTGGAACTTATTTTGAATAAAAACTTTTGAATTTGAATACGAAGTTTACAGGCTCGTTAAAATTGTTATTCATAAGCGGATTCTGAATGCGATTACCATTTTAATTTGTCGCAAATCATACTTACTACAATATGGCGAATAGCTATCATAAGCTATGGAGCGGATATATGAGGTTTAACCCATGTTAGGACATTCGCGAAAGGAAACCGTTGGGAAATGCATTTGGAATGAGCCGATAAAAATTCCAGGATCAAGTTTAGGTTATTCTTGAGTAAGTTGGTTATATTAAATCAATTGCTATCAACATATAAGACATCTAAAATATGTTAAAATATTTTGGGCTTCGTCGTGTTTCCCAGGCGGGCTTTTTCTGTTTATCTGGGCTCTGCTTTGCGCGGTAACTTGCTTTTACCGGAGTAGAAAATAAGTGATATTCATATAAATGGACTTAATTTTTCACGTACTTCATTCTGTCGTGAAGAAACACTAATAAAATTTATTGTTAATACAAAAGAGCAAATTTTAGTTTTAAAGCATAAATAAATAAATCGGCAGACAAACACACACACTGTATATCCCCAAATTAAGCAAGTTACACTTGTGTTGTGGGTAATATACAACGGACCACTCTGGGGCCGATCCCAGACACCCAGGCCATAGTAAAGAACGGAGAAAATACGTTTCTGAAATTTACTATACCAGGAATCGAACCCGGAGCCTCTGCGTTGCAGTGAGGTAAGCCGGCAAGGCTTAGCCCGTTCAACCACAGAGGCCGTCATAAAAAATATCCAAGTAATAATATTGTTACGAGTTATGGGACTCGAATTAAAATGCCGTTTGGAATTACTATAGAATTTATTAGAACTATACAAACACGTATAGCATAGGTTCAAATATAAGCGGACGCAACAAGTCCAAATGTAATACACAATTGAAAAACACGCACAAAGTCCGTCACTATATCGCTTATCGAATGTACACGTCTTGCTTTGATCGTGGTTCCCGCTAGACTGCCTCACCCCGATTCGAGCATTGTTTCATACTAAACTGTACAATACAACAATCAACCACTTGAACTTTAGTTTTCCAAGAACCACACCTAGCTAACGACCATCATAAAGGATTACAATACACAAAAGGCGGCTTTTCTAATTACAAATATTAAACACAAAGTAACCAAAAGGACTCTAAATGCGGGCAGGTAATAAACCGTGCTTTATGGCCGGGAGGTGTGCATTCACATTTATCGGCGTGCTTCGTGGAATATTGGCTAAGTTATAATAATATGTAAACATATTTTTAATATACAAAAATAAATAATAGGTTGGAGAAAAAGTCTTTTCGCATATAGTATGTATGAACTTGTAATAATATTTCTTTGGCTATTCCATTTGTATCTGGCTGGTTTTAGTATCATTAAAAAGTTTTAATTTTAAAGAAGACAATTCCAAATTCAAATTAGGAAAATGTGTGATTTTCATTTGTTTTTCTTATTGTTAAAATGAGTGAATCTAATGAAGAAATTCGATACATTTTAAAATTTTACTACAAAAAGGTAAAAATGCTACACAAGCCGCGAAAAAAATTTGTGATGTTTATGAACCTAATGCAGTATCTGTGAGAGTAGTGCAAATTTGGTTTAAACTTTTTCAATCCGGAAATTTTGATATCAAAGATGCACGTCGCTCTGGTTGCCCTGTTACGGACAAAATTGATGCTATTTTTGAAAAAGTGGAGCAAGATCGGCATATTAGTAGTTACGATGTAGCTGGAGAACTGGGCATTGACCACAAAACGGCTTTGGTGCATTTGAAAAAAGCTGGGTACACAAAAAAGCTCGATATTTGGGTGCCTCATGAGCTCACTGAAAGAAACCTAATGAACCGTGTACTCATTTGTGATTGTTTATTACGACGTAATGAAACCGAACCATTTTTGAAGAAGCTGATAACTGATGATGAAAAGTGAATCACGTACGACAAGAACGTGCGAAAAAGATCGTGTTCAAAGGCCGGTCAGACTTCACAGACTGTGGCGAAACCCGGGTTAACTCGCAACAAGGTGATGCTGTGTGTAGGGTGGGATTGGAAGGGCATTATTCATTATGAGCTGTTACCGCCAGGCAGGACCATCGATTCTGAACTGTACTGCGAACAACTGATGAGATTAAAGCAAAAGTAAAGATAAAAGTTGAGAGAAAGCGGCCGAAATTAATCAACAGAAGGGGTGTGGTTTTTCACCGTGATAACGCTAGACCTCACACATCTTTAGCCACTCAGAAAAAATTACGAGAGTTTGGCTGGGAGGTGTTAATGCATCCGCCGTATAGTCCTGGCCTTGCACCTTCAGATTTTCACCTGTTTCGGTCTCTGCAGAATTCCTTAGGCAGTGTCAGGTTAATATCACGAGAGTACTGCCAAAACCACTTGTCGCAGTTTTTTGATCAGAAGCCCCAAAATTTTTATAGCAATGGGATCACGTCCCTACCTACAAGTTGGCTAAAAGTTATCCAACAAAATGGCACCTACATACTTTAGTCAAATATAAATAAACTTTATAAAAAAACCTTTTGAATTTTTATATAAAATGCGAAGAAACTTTTTCCCCAACCTAATATATAATTTTTGTTCATTGATAGTGATACTAACTGTAATAACATTTTGTACGATAATTTAAGTAAATTAAAGATGTGACTATTTTTTTTCCAATCTAATGAATGAATCTTAATAGATACTTTAATATCATGTAACGCAACTACGAACAGGTAGACTAAAGGATACGGGTAAAAACTTAGCCTAGGAACGAACTGTGAACACAGTTTTGTTGACAATAAGAAAAGCAATATAAACAAACTTGCTTACAAAAGATTTCAGCGCGCGCTACTATTGAATACATCAATATCCAAAAGCTAAATCATAAATTAATCATTAGAGTTAAATTGGATTCGAGAACGTGAAAAACTATTTGAAAATTATAAAAAAAACATACGTTTCCTTTGACACGTTCCATTCTAATCCATGAGTAAGACTTAGATCATGTTATATTTCTAGTACAAAGTTAATGAATGCCCGGTGTTGGGCAACTTTGGTTTCCTGTGTGCGGTCGCCTTTATGTCCGCGAAAGCCTTATAAAAGAGCGTGGGTCCACTTGGGGCGCAGTCTCAGTCTTCAACCCAAACACACCACCAACAACATGAAGGTTGCTGTAAGTTTGAATAAACTCTTATAATTATTATATTTTGGATATTTATGAACGGGTAGGCCATTGGCCAATTTTTTGGAGATAAGAAAATCAACATGCACATAAAACTTACGTAAGCTCTATCACCTTGTGTTATTTCAGTATTCAAAATTTTTTTAAACTAATTTCCACTGGAAAATATTTTTTGAAGGTCATACATATAAGTTAAAGAAATACTACTTCTTGAAAAATCAATGTATTTATTTCAAATGGAAACTCACGAGTCTACTACCGCTTCCAAAGCAATTTTAATTACTGTTTAGTACGGTCTTATTCTCGGCCTCTGTGGTTGAGCGGGCTAAGCCTTTGCCGGCTTACCTCACTGCAATGCAGAGGCTCCGCGTTCGATTCCCGGTATAGTAAATTTCGAAAACGTATTTTCTTTGTTATTTACTATGGTCTGGGTGTCTGGGATCGGCCCCAGAGTGGTCCGTTGTATATTACCCATAACACAAGCGTAACTTGCTTAATTTGGGGATATACAGTGTACGTAATTGTCTGCGATTTATTATTATTCTATACACTACTTCACATCAACTTATTGCTTATTCTAAAGAAAAACAGCAAAATCTAAAACTGCTAATTCATATTTATCTATCTCAGGGTGTCCTTTTTTTTAAATAAATAACTATGTTATATAATTACTTTTCAAAGAATTAATGGAGTTGTAGTAGACAGTGCACAACAAAAGAAACATAAATTATCGTCGTAATGATAACAAGACATACAAATCATTCACAGTGCCAATATATGTCCATAAATTACATATATATTTCAATAAATAAAGTATTACACACAAGACAGTATATAAAGCTGACGCAAACTGCTATGCATCAAATTTTATCATCTAAATAATTTTCAATAGTGCAGCATCCCTTTCAAGCAAAGTACTTTTTAATTTCGTTATGTATTTGGTGAAGGACAGACCTAAAATTTCATTCGGAATCTTATTGAAGAAGTGTATACTAACCCCAAGAAAGAGGACAGTACTTTTTGTAATCTAAAAGATAATAAAACTACGTTAAAACGGGTTTTAAGCGCTGTAATTTATTAGATTTTTGTTATTCCGACGTTTCAGCCACTTTTCAGTGGTCGTGATCACAGAAGACAAAGATGTCAAGTGTCAACGAGTATTGTTAAAGTTTTATTTAGCCTACCGCCAACTTGTTCATTTTAATTATTTAGTTTTAATTTTGTTTATGGTTATTATTTACTCTATGGATGCCTAATCTAATTTACCACCGCATCGCAACCTGTTATGTTATGGCTTGAAGAGAAGAAGCGAAGAAGAACATGTCTAGCTCTAATAACTCAACAGTTAAAACGTAATTTTATTATGCATACTAGTCGTGAAAACTTAATACTATGTTTATATGCACTCAAATTATTACGAATGTAAATTATATTATTAAAAATATACTGGCAGGTGACGTTTATATTTCCGATTCCCTTAAAGCGTTCTCTAAGAGACTTGCGAGAGCTAGATTGTAAAAATATTTATCTCATAATTCTAAAATGAGATTACAGAGTCGAAATTTTTAAGTCATACTTAAAAATTCTTTTGCTTTTGGCGACGCCAGAAAATGAATAAATGGAAGCACTTTATTGTTCACCTAAATTAAAACTAGGTAGAATAAAAGTTGAATTTAGGAGACTTTATCGCTTAAAGCGATCTTTCCCAAACAACGCCCTAGACTAAGGAAAATATTGAAACATGACAGCAGTCGTGTATACAATAATTAATATGAAACATTCAAAACATAAATAGCTAATACACTTCATATACTATACAAACATATAACATACAGAATAAGCAGCACTCTTACACTTGAGAAGACCAAAAATAATTGAACTAAATTTGTTAATATTATAATTGTTCTGCTTTTGTTTATACTTTAGAAATATTACTTTTAATCGATTGAGACATACGCCCATTAAGCGACTAATGTAAAATGCACCACTAACTTAGTTTTGCAACTGTTTCGCCGACGAGTTGTCTTCCTAAAAAAAGGCCAAAAAACACTGCTTTCAACACAGTTGATACTTTACTAATTCAACATACGATCATCTAGATTAGTCTCGTCATTGTATTCAAATATTTTGTCATTTTAATCATTAATCTAGATTTATAATATTAACACGTAATCAGCTGTTGCTACGTTTAAACTTGTTACATATGTGTTTCGTAGAGCAGACTTGGGTGTGATTGTTATTGTAGGTGTGCATATTTTATGTCGTTTATGTTGCAAATAAGCTTAAAATAAACTTGATGATGGTAAACAGTAATTTATTTGTTTGTGTCGAATCTTACTAGACGGGTGGAAAGAGGCTGGGAATGAAAATCAGCGTTGTGTCAGCTTCTGCCACACCATAACGCTGACCAGCCTCATACTCATCATATTATATTGTCATATTGTTTATATATAACAAACAAGTGTGTTTACTGTTTTTTTTGCATTATTTTGCGACAGTAAATATTTTTCTTTCATTTCTTTCAAAATAGAAATGTTTAGTTCCCTCTGCTCAGGGAAAGACGGCGAGCTAGTGTTATGAGCTTCAAACTAATTTTAAGTGACATTGAAAGCCAATTAATGAATGATATTAGTTACTTGTTTTTTTTTGTATTATTAGGTTTTCAGCATTTTCTTAAAATTGTAAAATTTCTCAGAAAATGTATATTTTTAATTATTGGACTCATAGTCGGATAATGCTACAGTCAAGCAAGTATATCTAAAATGCATTTAATATGTAATTCGGAATCACATAACATGTTTATAACAAGATATTCTCACGGCATTGAAAGTTCACGCGCTACTACTAACCACAATACCTCGATCGTTAACTTATTTGCACAGGTCCAGTGCAAAGTGTTTAAACGCATATAAATATATTAGTATATTGCAGGTAATGTGGAAATTACAGTAATGTGAGTAGTAGAGTCAGTGCCGGTCGACCGCGACGTACTCACAATGATCACATTAAAGATATTTCGAAGAAAGGTCATGTGAAAAGCACTTTAAATAAGCGTGTATGTGTGAAGAGATTAATGAAAGTTGATGAAGCGAAAAGTGTTTGTCAGGATCGTAGCAGGTGGAAATTCATCGCCTCTGCCTACCCCAATGGGAAACAGACGTGACAATATGTATGTATAACAGGAAACATTATATTAAAAATTGTTAGTACAATATTAAAACGTTTGGTGATACGTTTAAATTTCTGAGGTATATATATATATATATATATATATATATATATATATAATTAGTATGAATAAGTTTTATTAGCACAGTTGTGTACCGTATAAATTAAGCACAGTATTTTGATGTTTTACTTTTTAGTATTTTTTTAAGGTTTCGTGACTATGACACATAAAAACTACATTTTAACGATTATGAGCACGGAAGTTAATTATGTCTTACTTCCTCTTTGTAACTGATTATTTCGACACCATCTACGTAAAGTATACTATGTCTTACAAGTACAACGCACTAAAATTGATTTAGCATAATTTCGGCAGATACTGTCGTTATGTATACGCTAAGTCGATTTTGCTTGTATTACTTATGGGAATTAATCCTATCAATGTTCGTAGTATCATTTATTAACTAACAGGTGCCACTTGATTATAAACCAAGCTAGCAAAATAGGGGTATTAAATTTACGTGTATCACATAATAGGGTAATTTACAGTCAAATCAATTGAGTACTTTTAATCATACGCCGAAGTCTCTTAGATTTTGTACGAGAATAACAAGTTATGGTGTCATAACGCAAATGAGTCGAATAGTTATTAATTAATTATCATTTAAATAGATATTAAAATTATTATAATCATAATATTTTAGCGGCCGCTTTTTATATTAAAATAATTTTAGAATTAAATGCGACATGCGTCATTTACATAATACCTAAATGTAGTAGAATTACATTTTTGTATAATCGTTTATTAAACCAACAAGAATCTAATAACTTCGAGTCACTGTCGTTTGCAGTATTATTGTACAATCGCCCTAGTCCCCTGAGCAGTCACGAGTCATTGAATCTTTAGACGTTCAATGATTCTGAACTTTGACGGACTATTGAGATAACTCCCAAAGGTTCAGAGTTCAAACCCTAATATCTATAATATTGTAAAATTGTAAATGTAGTCTTGTTATGTAGGTATTTAGTTTTTTTTATGTTTGCTTGTAGGCAAACTGGTAAACGGACCACTTGGTGGTAGGTGCTTACCGTCGCCCATAGACATCTGTAACACTAAGGGAGCCGATGGGTTGCCTACCTCGTTGAGAGTTTAAGTATCTGTTCACGCCCTTTTTGAAGAGCCCCATTTTGTAGCGCTCTGAGAAAACCGCGGGAGGGAGTTCATTCCATAACTTGGACACATATGGCATGAAGGAGTGTCCGCCACGTAGTGTGGAGGACTTCCCAAGTATCTAGGAAGTGTTTGTTCGTTTGTTCGGGATTCACGTAATAACTAGTGAGCCAATTTCGATGCCATTTTCGCTGATCTATAGCAAATTTCCGGACTTAAAATCTACGGTATTTTATATACCGATTATCCAGCGGGAATTTTCTTGGGAGTGGTTTAAAATGGGCAGGTGTGAAAAAAATCTGATACCGATGCAATATTTTCAGCGATCGATAGTAAAATGAAATCTGTTATGCTTTACCTCCCGGGTATTACTTATCGCGAGTTTTCACATGAAAATTTAGGATTCGTGTATTTTCATCATAAAAAGTCCATTGCACTGCTGGAAATAACCTTTAAGTTTAAATCAGCAAAATAACAGTAATCTTGGTTACTTGTCCAATGTGAACTAAACTCGCGGGCAGATGCTAGTTTTTACATATCAAAGAGCAAGAGATTAGATTAGATGTTATTGTAATAACATCTTATCATCTAACTTCTAAATTACGATCACAGATATAATTTTAATTGCCTTTCAAACAATAATTTTCAATAACAATTGATTCGAAGGAACTTGTGACTTGCATGCACAAAAACTAATCCAAAAATACCTGCAATTTTAGTATTTGTGCTTTCTATCTTGTTACAAATTACAACTTCTTTTCCATTACGTATATAAATGTTCTCATAGTTTAAGTGAATTATAAAAATTCTTTTATGAGAAATAAAGTTCTTTAAGTCGGATTTAATTCGACATAGGTCTCCTTTACTTGTACCTACTTATGACGTCACAAGTAGGTACGCTCGTACAAAATCTATGAGGATGCGATCTCAGTTGATTTAGCAGTCCGCTTACCTATTCCTAATTCAAAAAAAGAATCATTGATCACCATCACATAAGGTTTCTTCATGCCTATTTCCATAAATATATTATTTCCTAAAATTAAAATGTATACAAGTTAAAATTAAACTAGAAAATCTTGTGCCAGACCGCTATCAAACTATTTTTTTTTTAATAAAAAAAATGTTTTTGTAAGCCCACGGGTCACAAAAATGGCCCGGAATTTTGGAGGGCTTGCGTGGGGCCATGGGAGGCCAACATTGTCCCTGTCTACAACATATAATAATGCACCCAAGGACAAGCCCCGGCCAGAGTAGGACTATTGTGGGAAATGAGAACAAAAGGTACCGGGCTATTGGGGTGCACTGCTAGTGGTACTAGGGGTCTGGGAATATGGGGACTATGGCCCGTCGCAATGTTCCGGGAACAGATTAGCGAGGGGCAACATGGGTGTGAGTGGCTAAGGGGTGTAGAGAGGTGGACTGCAGGTTCACTGAAGCTACTTCTGACGTGATGCCATTTATCATTTCCACCCCTGGAGCTTGAGTCTTAGCTCTAGCGATCTCCACTCCGTGCCGGCTGGTTACGGCAAGTACGGAGGTGGGGGCCTTGCCCTAGCCCCCGGAGTCAGGTACGAGGTGTCGCTACTCACCTAAGACTTCGCCACAAAGCCCCCTGCGGGAATGCCTGAATGGTATAATATAAATGTTTATTATTAATAATTACCTCGTATCCCTCGGAATGAAAATTTCACGCTTTTACATCTACAGTTCATAAAAATCGTCACTACAAATCATAATCGTCAATAGACTGTAAATATAAAATAATCTATCTGTAGTCTTAATCACTTGGCTTATAAACAATAGAAAATTAATTTCTATCTATATTACAGCTGTTCGTGATCCTCCTGGTGGCCGCAGCATACGGCGCAGAAGAGAAGAAGAATGAAAAGCGCGGAGCACTCGGCCTCGGTTACGGCCTCTCATCCGGCTACTATGGCCACGGCCTTGGCCTCTACAACTCCGCTATAGCCGCACCCGTCGTTAGCCATAGCGTAGCCGCGCCCATTGTCAGCCATAGCGTAGCCGCGCCCCTCATTACCCATAGCGTAGCCGCGCCCGTCATTAGCCACGGCTATTACGGCCACGGTTTGGCCGCGCCGGTTATTGGCCATGGACTGTCGTATGGCTATGGCGGCTATAGCGGCTACGGCGGTTATAGCGGCTACAGCGCTCCGCTTCTCGGGTTAGGTCATGGATGGCATTGAAATATTATTATTTATAACTGTCATAAATTAAGTTCAAAATATTAAGTAAAAATTTGCCAATAAACCAATTATTATGTAAAAATATCATAATTTGATAATATTTCCAGTAGAGGCTAATCTAGTTTTGTTTATGCTTATATAATTAATTATCTTCCGTTGAGAACTCGCTGTTAATGATAGTGCCAAATTAAAATTAATTCATATCTGGTGGAATACGTTTAAAGATTTAAATATATTTAAAATAAATAATTATTGCTATTTTATTTCGACAACCTCAACTTGATGAGTCAAACCCAAGGCCTTGGTTGAAAGACGGTTTAAAAGTTCAGTGTGCTATGTATGTATGTATATCCAAGCAATTTATGAAGTTTCAAATGAACGGCACAAATTATCTGTTCCACTATTTACGCCTGGAACCGTAGTAGTCTTTTAGTAAAATATCGATTACGAAATGTCTTTCTTCACATCTTCACTAGCTACAACTAAGGTTTCTTAATTTGGAAAGGTTTGGTGATGGTTATTTGATTTTTAGTCAAATAAAGTGCCCAAAACGTAATTGACGGCCTCTGTGGTTGAGCGGGCTAAGCCTTTGCCGGCTTACCTCACTGCAACGCAGAGGCTCCGGGTTCGATTCCTGGTATAGTAAATTTCGGAAACGTATTTTCTCCGTTATTTACTATGGTCTGGGTGTCCGGGATCGGCCTCAGAATGGTCCGTTGTATATTACCCATAACACAAGCATAACTTGCTTAATTTGGGGATATACAGTACGTGTGTTTGTCTGCTGATTTGTTTATTTATAATATTCAAATTTTTATAAATATTTTTTTTAATACAGAAACAGAAATTTCTTCGTGAAATACATAAGTAAAGTCATCTCTTTATAAGAAGTGACTGTACTTTAATACATGTTGAAAGGTTAATGTATGGTTTATAACTAGTAGATTACTGTAAACAGGTAAAACGGTGTTTATTGATGAATTATAAATAAATCATTCTATTGGTAACACTGTTACACGTTAATTGCTTGTATAATTTAAATGGATGTCATAAACTAATCATACGTATAAAAGGTGCCCCGTCTCCTGAGCCGTATTTTGAACAAAGTCCATTATGATTATCGGGAGATGAATTGCGAGACCAAAATGTTGAATCATACGACAGCTGGCATTTATAATTTACAAGCCGTATAGACCGCTATACTATAAATAAACAGCAGGTAAGTAATAATTCGACCTGCGTATGCGCATGTCGCAAGCGGAAACAACCAAAGTACACCAGAGACTTGCGAAATATCATTTGCTAGGACAAATTTCCATGCAAAATATAAAACTTGAGTGGAAAATGTTCATGTTCACAAAGGTATATTTAATATCTAACATATCATACATGGGTTCCACTATATAGGTATTAGATTCTATTAAAATTTGTCTTGAAATTTCCGTGTTACTGGATCACTACCAATCCTGGTATAAAGCAAACCGCCATTGCAAACTTGAGTTCTGATCCATCCAGACCTGACTTTTTTTAATTGCTAAAGCACAGTAGACTGGGTGACGGCCCAACTGTGATGGAAAGTGGTTACTATCATCTATGGATATTAGCTATACCAGAGGTGCTGCTAATGTGCTGCCGGCCCAGAAGGGGAAACTGGAAGCTGGCCACTGATGCCGGAACACAACTCAAAATTGTTATGGTAGCATCCATCCAGTCGGACAAATGCCCTACCACCTAGCTGTGGGTTGTTTTATCGCATCTTAATTATAATGGAACCCTCAGAAAGTTATGCGTAAATAAAAAAAAATGTTCTACAGGTAAATATTTTTTTATTAAACCTTTTCAAAGTACTCTCCACCAGCCTCTATACAAAGTTTCATGCGTCTGAACCAGTTTTCGAAATACTTGTTCCAGTCTGCCGCAGACACCTCGTTTACAGCTTGCTCGAACGCTGACAGCGCATCTTCCTGCGATGAAATTTGTATTCCTTTGAGCTGATTCTTTATTTTCGGGAATAAAAAGAAGTCACACAGTGCTAGGTCAGGGCAGTAAGGAAGATGACCAGGTAGTTTGACCGGCGTGTTGTCTAGGAAGTCCCTCGTTTTGATTGCGGTATGGGCGGGCGCGTTGTCGTGGTGGAACAGTAGCCCGCGGAGCCCTGTGTTTGGTCGCTTGTTGCTCACAACTGAAAAAACTTCTGCAAAGTATTTGGTGGTATACCATTCGGCGTTGATGCTTCTTTGGTTCCGTAAAGGAATTGACACCAAGTAGCCAGTCAAATTGAAAAAACTCGCGATCAAAATCGTCCCCCGCTTCTAGATGGTTTCACTTTGGTAGGCTTTGATTCGTTTTGACACACCCAAACCGTCGACTGGCGCTTCGTTTTTGGATCGTATTGATAAATACATGAGTCATCACCTGTAATGATCTCGTAAACACGCCGAGAGGAGCCTGCTTCAAATTTGTTTATCATATCAGGCACCATTCCACCCGGGACTGCTTCTGAGCATCGGTAAGGTTATACGGTACCCAGTGTGAGACTATCCTCCTCACGCGAAGATGCACGTGTAGAATCTCGTGAAGGCTACCCGATGCAATCTGCAGTACGTGCTGAATGTCTTCATACGTAACTCACCTATTGTCTTGGATTACATTTTTCACTGCTAGCACATTTTCTTCCGTAACAGCCGTCAAAAGGCGACCACTTCTTTCTTCAGCCCCCAAAGCTAGTCGACCGCACTTGAATTCGTTGTATCAACGATACACGGTTGCCTTAGACAGGCCTTCATCCATGACAGGCATTTGAAGTCTATCATACGATTCTTCCGGTTTCGAAATCGTAAAAAATCATAGCGCGAAAATGTTCCCGGCGCAGATCCATTTTTCATTGAGACACGATAATTTAAATTAGCTCGCAAACAATGTGGAGGGAATATTGAAATTGGAACGTACCTATTTTTAGTTATAAATAATCATATTTTCAAAATAGATTATAACTGACCAGTCTCTCATACATAAAAACTTTTTTTAGCAATACTTTCTGAGTGGCCTCGTATAACAAGGAGTGACAATGTACCAATAAATTATAATATAAATCATTCTACAAATGTGACAGGTTTACTATTTATAATTGATGAATGTATTGAAAGCGATATTTGATGTAATTCGAAAAACCTGTATATGTAACAATTTATGAGATGGCTTAGGATGATTTACAACAGACCGTGCGGGCGTGAGACGTGCCCCGTACGAGGTCTGGGCGAGGCACGGATTCATCTTCAAGAACAACTAGCTTTTGCCCTCAGCTTCGCCCATGTTGTCGGTTGACATAGGAAACATTAACGTGAAAATAATTTATTTATTTAATTCAGGTTATTGGTCACAATACAGGCAGAGCTTATATGGCTGCGTCTAAAAGTATTTTGTCTGACTCCCGGTCAGAACTTTATTTTATAAAAGGTACCCTATGTACTTTTCTGTATTGGCGTGCTATAGAACGAGCTATGTTGGATGTTTCTATTATGGATAGAACTAGAAATAAGAATATCCGTAAGAGAACCAAAGTAACGGACAAAGCTCTAACTAGCAAATTGAATTGGCAGTAGGCCGGTTACGTAGACCGCAGGGCCGATGGCCATCGGACGTCCTCCAGCCTAATAGACTGACAACTTGCGCAAGGTCGCCGGTAGGCGCTGGATGAGGAAGGCGGAGGACCGGGATGAGTGCGTCGATTTGGGGAGGCCTACATCTATCAGTGGACTGTTATTAGCTGCCAACGTAGTGTCCAGCCTTTGCCACACCCAGGCCTCTACAGAATAATGTAGGTATAAGATCGAACGGCTAACACTCGTCACGTTGTAGCATAAATCGTCCTTTATTTTTCGTGTATCTATTTCACGTGTGATGTTGTAAATTTCTCAATTTTGATTACTCCATATCAAATAAGTAAACAGACTATAAAACTACTTTGAAGTGGACTGAAATATATTACGAATCACACATCTAACCTACATTATTGCTTGTATTACCAAAAGCACTCAGAGAGGTGATAAATTTTTATTAACTTTCATACACAAGTAGATAGTTTCGTAACAAGATAAAAACGGAATCCAAGGGAATAATGAAAATCAGCTATCTATCAGCGTAAGAAATAACAGACAGACAAAAATTTTAAAATGTTATTTTTTGATATAAGTTCCGTATAATACTTTCATATGCATTTAATAAAAAACTGTTATTTTGACATTACAAACAGACTCTTCAATTTTATTTATCTTTATAGATAACTAGCTGCGCCCCGCGGTTTCACCCGTGTGGTGATGGAAAATCGTTATATTTTGGATAATTCACACTATATCTTAAAAATTATAGCCTATGTATTATTCTGATGTGTAAGCTATATTATTGTAAAGTTTTATCAAAATCCATTCAGTGGTTTTTGCGTGAAAGAGTAACAAAGATATATCCATACTTACAAACTTTCGCGTTTATAATATTAGTAGGAAGTAGGATCTAGTGTGCCACAGTTAATTTGAACTAACCTTCTAGCAATAATTAGTTTGCATGAATTAGACATGTAAGAGTATGATCGAAGTTAACATTGATTCACAGTTATGAATGCAAAGGGCTGATTGAAATGATTGTATCAGCATTATAAGTGCGCATCTTATACTCCTTTATGAATGGAGATCGACTGGTTTACCTATTGCACCACTGAATAATTTATTAATTATTTATTAGTCTATGTTTCTGAATAGTTGGCCGTTGATCTTTATTGAATAACCTTGATAGTTTTAATACCTATATTATAAAGTTCAAATTCTAACATTACCTACATACAACTACGTTATTATTAATAGGAAAAAAAATATTTTAATAGATGACGACACATTAGCTGCACAAGTCGTAAAAATTTGAAAAATCTGATAAAATCAAAGTGAAGATTCAAAAATATTGTCAGCGAAAAGTGATTGACACAATATCGTGATGTTTTTTTAATTGTTGGATGATGGAAAGTTGTTACTTTTGGATGTCGTCTCGAAGATGCACAAAGTGTGGGGACTCGACCATTTAGTGAATAATTCTAGGTTAGGTATTAGGTATGTCAATCAAAGAAAATTGTTACATCTGATTTGCTAAATAATACAAAATACAGCGCCTGAACAATTTTAAATAGCTTAATTATAGATTTGACACATTGAAAATCGATCAACAAGAGGGATTTAAAAATGTAAGCGATGCTCTTTTAGAAATTCAGAAGAACAGTGTTACATGCCGTCAAAGATAAACGCACAGCTGCCTGTCGTAAGTGCAGTTTATTCTGAATTGTTTTTCTACTTGTTTTATGACCATCATTAGCGTCGAACTAATCGATTTTGGTGGCCGTTCGCAGGTGTGCAAATTACTGTTTCTCGGAAACTCAGTGCGCGCGGTCGGTTTTTTTTTGTACTGTATAGTTAGAAGACAATGCCCGAATGGAGGGGTGGGGCAGTCAAGCGACGATTACGAGACGAGTAAGACGTTTGTAGTACTCTCGATTAGCGATATAGACGACGGACTTTGCGCGTGTCGAATTGCATTGAAACGTGCAGTGTGAACTGGTTTCATCCAGTTTTATTTCTATTTGTTTTATACGTGTTTGCACAGTTCTCATAAATTCTATAGTAGTTCCAACGGCATTTTTAATTCGAGTCCTGTAGCTCCTACCAATAGGGTTTTACATAATATATGTACAATTTCTTCGTGTTATTAAAAAAAAGAAGCTGTATATTGTTGCGGTTCAGTAGGGTCAAAGTGTTAGTTTTAGCTTTAAAAAGTTTGTATTTATAAAGAAATTTTGAATTTGACTCATTTTAAGGGACACGGATGGTATGCCCGCTAAGGTTGTATAAGACGAATTGGCACGTTTCACAGATACTCTATGTATAATTATTCTTTCGACATTTAGTTATGCTATCAGCAAATAATAATAACAACATGGTAAGGTATTGCCCGAAATTTTGCGATTAAAAGCAATGTTCATTCCGATGCATTTTGCTCATATGCGTTTAACAGGCGCTTAGTCTTCCAAATAGGCTTGAAATACTACCGTAAATGAAAGAAATTTTTATTTGAAGAATATATATATTAGATCAATAGTAATAATACATATAGATTTGAAATATATATGTAGCATATTTTAAGAATGTATACGTCACATTTCATTTCAGCAAACTAGATTTGCAATAGGCTTATTCTATATCTTGGTTCCTATATCTAACTATTTATTCACTTGCCTTACTATCGGTACTTGTATGTCAAATTTTAAATATTCTTCTCTATTCGGCTCTAAATATTCATGTTATGAATTATTTTGTAATTGTTATGATATTTGTTCGAAATAAAACCTCCATGTTTGTATCATAGTGTATATAGTTCGACATTAGTAATTATCGTTGAATTCGAAATATAGCAATGTAAAATAAAACACGTATTTTTTCTTAATAGAAATGCATTGCTCGTTCGCATTAACGCGGTACAACATTGAGCTGGATATTACAGTATAGGTAGAATGTTCCTTGGGGTCTAAATGAAATCAATTTCTTAGCTATATTAGTTTTGACTCCTCGATAGTGGATGACAGAGAATTGTAGGACTCAATATAATGTGGTTGGTCATGTACATATATATGTATATATTGACTTTGTGCGAATGCCCTATACTCTTAGTTACAGTTTTCAATAGATACGTTTTTACTAAATTGGTCTGATGTGCCTCCTTTGTCTTTTGACCTTAGGGCGTTCAAGTTGAGCCCTTGAGGGGCGCGTTTGCGCAACATGTGCATTTTATACCTCATTAATACGTAATCCGGAATAAAATCAAAATTTCAATGAATTATTCTCGATTTCGCAATTCGGGTTTCCTCATCAACCTTCATGGGTTCTCACCACAATGTGGGGACGCCTTTACGCAACATATTACTACCTAATAGCCCTTCGACCATATAAATGTTACTAAGAATTGTAACACGACATCAAATCAATTCTACCACTGTTGGATAGCAGTTTACTTTCAAAATCAAAATGAAAACATTTGTAAGTGTCTTCTTTGTTTTCTTAAACAACTAACTATCTCTGATAACAATAACAACACAAAAATACTGTGTAATACAGATTTTATTTATTTAAGCGAATATAATAGCCCGCTAATATATAGGTAGTGAAAGAAAGATGCCAAAAAAACATATGTTTGTTTTAAATATAAGAATGTTTTAAAATAACAAAACCTCATCTCTGACAAAACTTTGAAATACCTCTCAAAATCCAAAGTCATCGAAACCACTAAGAAATTAACACAGGTTTAATAAATACGTTGCAAACCTTTAGAGTAACTGACATTTAAAAAAACGCCAAGTATCTGCATGAGATTGCGGGGCGGGAATGGACCTGGGTCCATGAATGTGGCGCACTGGAAAATAGCGTGACACACATTGGAGGAATAACCCGCATGGGACTCCAGAGACACCGCAGCGTCGTGGACGAAAGCTATGCACCGAGAGAAGCTTGCAAGCGACAGCCTCCTCTGCGAGGACATCATGTTGCGGAAGGAGGCGGCTGAAAATCAGAGAGAGGAGGATGAATCATCGGACTCCCGTCACATGTGTGTCACCTCCCATTGAAGTAGTGGAACCGGGAGTGCTAGGAAGCTCCTCCCCG
This sequence comes from Dendrolimus houi, assembly GCA_039645545.1. Lineage (NCBI taxonomy): Eukaryota > Metazoa > Arthropoda > Insecta > Lepidoptera > Lasiocampidae > Dendrolimus > Dendrolimus houi. The sequence continues at coordinate 23,036,879 of CM077132.1, forward strand.
CGAACCACACCCATGGCCGCGATGTATTTTGATCCCAGGGTCCAGACCATGTCTCCATAATGTACTTAAAGCAAGCCCCAAGCCCCGTGACGTATTACGAAGATGCGGAGGGACGTTGGAAGTGTTAGTGAGTAGTCTGATGGCCGTCATCTCACAAGTACTTTTTAATGAAGGTGTGTGCAGAGCCAACCCCTAGGAGCTCAACATACCTTTCGGTTTCAAACCTAAAAGAAGTTAAGATCAAAATAGAAATGAATGAGGAAGAAGTTGCGAGCACAAGAATATAAACAGAGAGCATTAGTTTCCGGTACTCTCATTCATCTTCTATAATGTACCTACCGGTTATAGTTTTGTGAACTCATTTATTCGTAACTAGATTACACGTCAGGGTTTTATATATATAGGACTAAAAGATAGACTAGGAGTAAAATAGACCCATATACTAGAATGATGATAACCCCACTTTTATCATCAAATCAGAACTAAACACTGGCATGATGATAACAATTACTAATAACAATTACAAAAACTAATATTATGTATACGACTCCCTGCGGCACGAATAAGCCCATGAGGTTTCTGTGCCACAGTCAAATGTGTTTCAAATGTATATGAATGTAAGTATATTGGACAATAAAATAAAAAAAAATATATTATTACTAAATTTTCAGTTATTAAGATTTACATTATTATTTGTCATCAATCTATATAATCGATGAATTCCTTCAAACTATAGAAGGTGTGCCGGATTAGCCACTTCTTAAGCCAGCAAGTAAACTGCCGGAAAGTGTGATTTTGTTCGGTAGTTTATTATATATATTCGAACCCATAACATGCGTTAGCTTTTTAGATCTTTCCAATCGCCTCAGCAACGGTGCAATCCTATTTCTGTTTCGAGTCCGATATGAATGTATGTCGCTATGCTTTGCACGCATGGACTCATTGAGCCTGACGTATAAGCTTCTTGAAGTATTAATAAACAAGGTAGGGTGAGAATTTGTGCCGTTTTGAAATGGGGTCTGGCCGACCAGGACTGGACCTAAAGTTTAGGTAGTTTGTAAAATGCCTTCATCTGGTTTCTATCTCAATCTACATCATAGTATCCTATCTGTTTCAGGTGTGTCTTCTTGCGATCGTAGCGCTCGCTTCAAGCGCAGCGGTTCGCGAAAAGCGGGGCTTCCTTCACGGCAATCTTCACCATGACTTGCTCCATCACGATTTCCACCATCACGATTTGCACCATCACGATTTCCACCATCACGATTTCCACCACACTCCTATTCTGCACGCGCCATTGCTGTCACACGCGCATCTTCATGCTCCCCTGCCCTATATTCACCACCATCCGATCCTGAACTCCCACTCCCACATCCATCCAGTGTCAGTGTTCACTGACCACGGAGACCACGGGCACCTGCACACCGGAGGATTGTTGCATCATGCCCCCATCGTTCACCATGCACCGCTCCTACCCAGCACCACTGTGATCAGGTCCCATAAGGTCATTCGTGCACCCATCAGGTACGCTCACGGCTGGTGATTCACTTAAGACATTTGCAATTAAACCGGTTTTTGTTTTCTAGTTTCTCGTTTTCTTTCATATCACCTTGATTGAACTTTAAAAAATAGGTAACGTTTTAAAAATAAAGTAGATTTTATTTGACTCTTTCTATTAAAACAACGTCTATTGCCGAGCAATTGTTGTCGTAAGAGGCGACTAAACAACCCACAGCCATGTGGTAGGGCATTTGCCCGACTGGATGGCTACCACCCCTGGTCTAGAGTATGCCGCCATAACAACCTTGTGTTGTGTTCCGGCATTACTGGCCAGGTTCCAGTCTCCCTTAAGAGAGCAGCAACGCATTTGTAGCACCTTTGGTGTTGCAAATGTCCATAGGCGATGGTAACCGCTTTCCATCAAGTGGGCCGTCTGTCTGTCTTCTGAACTCATGCAATAAAAAAAAAAAAAGAACGGTCTATCTATCTACATAAAATTCATAGAATTGAAGACCATACAGAAGATTGTTGATAAATGTAAAGCAATAAAGACCCACCCATCTATTATTATAACCTATTAACTACTGACATTACTATAGTGGCGTTTTGACTTGTAGGAACTATGATCCGAGGATTCCTGATCAAAATTGGCTACAGCTATACTTACAAATGCAAAACTTTGTATGAATGTTTGTTACTCAATCACGCCAGAACGACTAAACGGATTTGGATGAAATTTGGCACAGAGATAGGTTATAATCTGGAATAGTGCATACTACACCCGGAAAAGTGTACGGTTCCTGTGGGATAACTTTAAAGCTAGTAAGCACAATACCATTAGATACATTTAAAACCAGACTAAAGAAATTGTTAATAGACAAATCATATTATTCCACAAACGAATTCCTTGATGACAAATTTGAAACATAATACCAATACATAATTAATAATAATATTATAATTAAAGATATTAAAAAATTGACATACACAGATTGGAATAACAATATAATTAAAAACAGATATCTATATAATTAATAAATAAAGGTAATAAATATTATCCAGGTTACATAAAAGGTATTTAATAGAATAAATAGGAACTAACTATTTAAATAATGACGATTAAGATCTTGCTTACTTGCACACCAGTGAAACTGGTAAAATGTACTGAACCATGTATTTCTAAGAATAACACCTGTATACAACTACATTTATGCAAGAATGAACATTTCATTTAATTTCATTTCCAGCTATATGCGGACTTAAAACGTAGTTGATACAACCGATTTCAGTTTAGAGTAGTATCGTATCATCTATTTGGTTTAAAATCGAACCTTGATTATAATATTGAATTCAAATTATTAATAAACGACAGAAAACGAGGAGGTCACAATAAGTAAAAATATGACCAATATAAAACATAAATGACGGATTTCTCCATTAACGAAAACATTTAAATAAAGAGCGATAGATCATGTCCGGTGTGACACACGTTGGCCTCGTCCACGCCCAGATCTGAGCTTAGTCTGTTATGCAATTGATGCCACACATAAACAGTCATAAACTTAATCCTCATTTACACATATGTATATATTAACATATAAATATGTAACAAATCCGGCCATCTTCGAATAATGCGACCGATAAGACTAATGCAAAAATATTTATAATTCAATTAGGTATATATAACGTTTATGTTGATTGTATATTATCATAATTGTATTCCAATACAATTATGATAATTTAACTTAATATCTAAAATTAGTTCCGTAAGTCCCTCTATATTATTAAGTAAAGGAAAATGGCCAGAAGGCTGGCAACATTACCTTAACTAATTGTCATACTGCATTGAAAATGAATGTATGTAAGTATTTATTATTATATTATTATAATAAAACTACGTTTTAACGGTTTTCGTAGCGGTAATTTATTTGATTTTTATTATTCCGACGCTTCGGCCACTTTTCAGTAGCCGTGATCACAGAAGACAAAGATGTCAAGTGTCAATGAGTATTGTTAAAGTTTTATTTAGTCTACCGTCAACTTGTTCATTGTAATTATTTAGTTTTGATTTTGTCTATGGTTATTATTTACTCTATGGGAGTCTAATCTAATTTAAAACCGTTAAAACGTAGTTTTATTATGAATACCAGTCGCGAAAACTTAAGAAAATATTATATTTATGTTATTTCAAAAAAGGATCTAAAGCTGATCTCCGACGTATCAACAAAAATAAATCAATATGGTTGAAAGGCACAGAACTGACAGATTGGATGATTCTAGTTTATAATATATTATGAATAATTTTGGTTGATTCATTTCAGTTGAAAGACAGGAATGGACCGTGTAATATCGACTTTACAGATTACTTGTAACTCACTAGCTGTACCCGGCAGACGTTGTCTTGCCCTTAAAAAATAAAATCTAGAAACCGATTGCAGCGCCATCAACCGGGACCGATTATTAATCTAAACCATTCTCGAATCCACTTGAAAAAAGTCAAAAAATTTCTTCAAAATCTGTCCCATCGTTAAAGAGGTGTTCAGCGGCGCCACCTACCGCGTCCAATTATGAATCTAAAGCATCCCGGGATCAACTTGAACAAACACAAATAAATAATTCACGTAAATCAGACAAATGAAAATGGGTTTAAATGCAGTCAACATTGCCGAAATCGGACGGGAAGGATCATAACAAATGAATGGCTAGACTGTTTTTTTTTATTGATCAATATCATATTTTAATACTTATTATCCTATTCCGGACGAAGACAATTCCAAAAACACAAAACTCATAAAAGTTGGTCCAGCCGTTCTTGAGTTATAAATGGTGTAAGTAACACGATTTTGTTTTATATATATATAGATGTGTTTATCACCACTTCCAAAGTTTGTAACTTATCAAGAAGAATCAGACCAGCGATGAAGAGACGTTCACGTAATCTATATCTCTGTAGTATAGGGTAAATTAATATATCTTTATATATATATATATATTTTCTTCTGTACGTGCGTTGATAGTGAACTCCTCCTAAACGGCTGGACCGATTTGAATGAATTTTTTGTGTGTGTTCAAGTGGATTCGAGGATGGTTTAGATTCACATTTGGACCCGGTAGGTGGCGCTACAATCGGGTTCTAAATTTTATTTCTTCAGGGCAGGACAACGTCTGCCGGGACAGCTAGTTATGTATAATATGTAAACAGATATGAAATTTACAGTTATTTAATATATTATTTAAATTTGATTATATAACAGTATTTTTCGTTTCTCATATTCTGAAAGTACGCTCGGAGTTGCCTGATAAGTGATCACTGGAATGAAAACAGTACTTTTCGTCCATGGGAAACGATTCTCCCTGCTGTCAAAAAATGTAGAAAATGCGAACCTTTTTTTTTAAAACGCACGGGGAATGTCTTTGGACACCATCCTCGGGTCCTTCGGGGGAAGGGCCAAAACGTAGGCATAAGGCCTGCATCAAGGGTGTGTGGGACTCTCAGCAACGGGTTCTCCACGCTCGCTTCTGCAACGGCCGCCAAACTACCCACTAAACCTAAACCTGCGCCCCATTTATAGCGCTTTTACTGGGTGTCACGGGATTTCGTACAGAGTAACTGCACCATGAGGCCTCTACGCTCTGTAACTGGGCCACCCCGGGGAGCAGAGTGACCCACTTCGTACAGCAGGGGGGTGTGTGACGGTAACTATGCCGCCTCCTGTGGACGGGGTCCACGTACGCGTCCTCCTCTCTCGCTCTTTCAGCGGCCTCCTTTTGTGACATGATGGATTCGCAAAAGGAGGAAACCGCGAGCCAGGAATGTTGACCCTGGAGCATCGCTTCTACCATGCTACGAAGCGAGCTCACAGGGCCAACGACGTTCTCTAGGAGGGCCCTCTGAGGCCCCCAAGCGGCGCACTCCACGAACGTGTGGAACGCCGTGTCTTGGAGTGCGCCGCGCTCGTGGCAAGACGGGGAAGGTTCCCGCCCCACGATTTGGTGCAGATACTTACCAAAGCAACCGTGCCCAGTAAGTACAATAAACTATGCGAACCATAGATAATTGCATGCGACTCATGTCCCAACTTCTTTTACAGCCACTGTTAAATCACAGCATAAATTGTAATCAAAAAGATATCAACACTTTCGTAATCTCATTTGATGCTTATAAATTACATTTCTCAGATTTGGATATGGATTTAACAGTTGATTTTATTCGATAATTGTTTGTTTATTATTTAATTTATATTCGATAAAACCTCGCTAAATATTTACTACCAACAGTGACATTTTGATATAATGCGATAAAAATGTGTAATAGTTTACTATAGATTATCTACATATCTATTTTTAGAAGCGCAGAACGACATTGGAAAATCAATACATACATTTTAATTAATCACCGATTTACATGCAAATATTTACATAAATAATTATTAAATTACTGTGGTCTGTCAACGCTGGTCCTTTTTTTTTTTTATTGGACTTGACTTTATGTTGTTGGTCCGAAGACCTCACAACTTTACCGGGGTTTTCGGGGCGAGTGCCTTTGCGAAGCGAAGGCGCTCGAGCCCGGGAGGCAACTTGCTCGAGGAGGCTCCCTAGGGAGTTTCACCTCGGCTGGACTGTTGCCATGAGAGGGGGATGAATCTAATGATGCCCACCATAAGGCGACACAATGCACTAATTGAGAGCGAGCGACGGGTAATATAAAGCCCGAGAGGAAGGATCCCGGCGGACCGGGATCGGCGGTTCGCGGTGGCCTATACTATCTTACTGCCGTTTCGCAACGTGTTATGGCTGGGAGAGAAGAAACGGCGAAAGAAACTTCCCAGCAACACGTCTAGTCTATCCTATGGGGGGGCTGTGTCTCCTGGCGTCCCTTGCGGGGACGTGGAGAGATCGTGATTGGCGGCGTCGACGCCGCCGTCTGTGTCTGTCTGTCGGTGCCTGCCAGCCTGCCGTCCTAACCGCGGGCGGGCTGATCCGAGCCAGCCGTTTTGTGATATCGTCGACCTTGTCCATGAGGATGTTACGCGGTCGTCGCACGAGAGCCTTTCGTCGAGGCTTATAATCGGACGCGGACACGACGAGGGGATTTCGATGGTGCGGCGCTAGATCGAAATACTTACGCGAGAGCGACGTAATGTAGTTTTTGATGGAGGGAAGCTCCAGATCGCGGTGGATGTCGATGTTACGCATATAGAGGGGAGCACCGACGGCTCTGCGCATGAATTTATTCTGAACGATTTGCAGTTTCTTTAAAAGGGCAGGCTTGGCATGGCCGAATACCACACTCGCGTATGTCATGATCGGGCGGATGCATGTTTTATATAGAGTAAGCTTGTGTCTGAGGGACATTTTGCTTCGTTTATCTATCATGGGTGCTAGACGACCCATCACAAATCGCGCTCTATTCCGGACTATAGTGATATGCTCGTTGAAGCGCAAGTTCTGATCTAGGTGACACCCAGGTATTTGGTGTACTTTGCCCAGGGAATCTCTTGTTCGTAGAGCGAGATGGCTTTTAAGCGAAGGCAAGCGCGTTTGGGAGAGCGAAGCGTGCCCGGGGAAAAGAACATTGCTGCGCTTTTCTCCGGGTTTACCTCTATCCTCCATTTGCGAAACCATTCGCCTAGCTCTGTTACAGCTACCTGTAGCCGGACGCAAGCCATTTGTCGGTTGTGATCTGATGTATAGAGTGCGGTGTCATCCGCGAAGAGGGCCAACTCTACATCTGGAGTTTTGGGATGTCGCTGGTGTACAGCGTGAAGAGTAGTGGAGATAGTGCCGAGCCCTGTGGTACACCGGCTGTGAGTGGGTGAGGGACGAGCGTGTTCCCTCCACTCGAAAACGGAAGCTACGGCCTAGGAGGAAGTCTCGCAAGATGAGCACGAGTCTGTCTGGTACACCGAACTGGTACAGCTTGTAAATCAAACCGTTATGCCAGACCTTGTCGAAGGCCTTAGCTACGTCAAGGAACAGTGCGGCTGTTCCTATAGGGCGACGAGGGCGATGGGCAAAGTGGGATAGTATGTGCTCCGTGATGCGGTGCACCTGTTGGACGCATGAGTGTCTGGCACGGAATCCAAACTGCTCATCGGGTAGTAGATGTTTGCTGATGGCAAAATCTCTTAGTCTAGAGAGGATGACCCTCTCGTAAAGCTTGCTGAGTGTGCTCAGTAGGCTGATTGGGCGGTAGCTGGACGGTTTATTAGCCGGTTTTCCAGGCTTGTGAATACCGATGACGTCTGCTTCCTTCCAGATCGCGGGGAAAGAGCAGTTTGTTATGGCGGCATTGAAGATGCTCACTAAGATTATAATCAAGTGGCCGGGGAGGAGTTTTAACACGCGATTGTTAATGCCATCGATCCCTGGGGCCTTTCGTGGTTTGAGGGACTTGATCAGATCTTGCACTTCTTCCACCGTGACTGGGTCGAGTGTGGTTTCCGCTGGTAAGGAGGATCTACGTTCAACCTCGAAGTCCACCTCCGTCAGGTGTGACTGGTCGACGTTTTGTGTAGTGGGGGGCATTGAAGCTCTAGACTCTGAGCAAGGCATTCGGCTTTCTCCTCATCATCGAACGCCTCGGTGTTGTCGGCTCTTTCTAGCGCGGGTATGACAGTGAGGGTATCTGATTTGAGAGCTCTAGCCAGCTTCCAGTACGCCTGGTGAGTTGGTTCGATATCTCTCAACGTTCTGTCCCAACGTTGTTCCCTGACTTCCCGGATACGTAGTTTGACCTCGCGCTCTAGTTGGCGGAGTCGGACTCTGTTGTCTTCGGTGGGATATCTGTCGTGAGCTCTGGAGGCGGCTCTCTTTTCCCTCAGCAGTACCCTCACTTCGTCCGGCAGGCATAAGTGGCGGTCATTCTCCACTGGCACCTGTCTGGACGAGTTCCGCACTGCGGATTGAAGGTGGCTGGTGAGGGCCTCGATCGCCGTCTCCGTGTCTTGGTGGGATTCGATGTGGTCCGGGATGCGGTCCAGGTCTTGTGATTCGGTTGCCTTGAGGAGGTCCCCAAGTCTCAACCAGTCCACAGAGGTCCTAGTTTCAGATGTCTGGTCCGTCTGTTGTCCTAATTTGAGGATAACCGGGCGATGGTCCGAGTCTATATCGTCCATCGTTTCGATCGAATGGAACTGAAGAGTTACGCCCCTCAGTAATGCTAGGTCGAGAGTGTTTGGGGTCCCCAGTCGCGGTTGGGGGGTATCGTGTGGGGTCATGGGAGTTATTATATCAAACAAAAGATTGTCTGATATATTTATTAGGGCTCTGCCATTGGGGTTAGTGGTATTGCAATTCCACTGTTCGTGTTTACAATTCAGATCTCCGGCTATTATAACAGCTGGGCCTAAGTTGAATAGGGCTTCTAGGTCTTTCTTAATAAGGGTTTTCTGGCACGCGAGGTATGCTGAGACTATGACTAGAGGTTGGTGGCCAGTCATTGCTAGTCTGCAGGCGGATACCTCCATACCTACTAGTGGTGGTGTGACTAGAGGCATGCAGTGTAGAGATCTTCTGAAATAGATCAGGGTGCCGCCACCACGGCCTATCCTGTCATGTCTAGTGACCCGATAGTTAGAGATCTTTGGATCTCTTTCACTCGGTTTCAGGAAGGTCTCCTGCACTAGTAGTATATCTACTTGATTGGTAACCAGGAAGTCATGGACCAAGTCGCGCTGGTTTCGAAGGCCGTTGGCGTTATAAGTCGCCAGAGTCAATGAGCGTGGTTTATTTCTACCTACATGCGCCATTTGTTACCGGTAACAATAATTTAACTAGGTTGTTTAGTTATAACGACCTAAGTACCTGGAGGAGGTACGCGTGATCCATTTCGATCACGAGTTGATCCCGGAGGGAGGGTTGATCAGACTCTGCAACTTGTCTTAGTTTTCGAGCCAAGAGTTGGACCTCTGCTAGGTCGAAAGGCAAGTTCTTGGCGAATTTAGTCGCCAAGGCTAAGTCCTCCGCTAAAGAGTGGTGGGGTGACGGCCCAGAAGGTGCTTTTAAAATGGGGGCGGGGGCAGGGGTTGCTTGGGGTAGGCCGGCCAAAATTGGGGCACGCGTCCTTAGTGGAGGGAACGCTTCCGTCGTGGGAAGACCCGTCCAGTGATTTACCACCGGAGGGGGCCGCCACGAATGCGGGTTTGTTCGGCACTTTTCTAGTGCCTTTTGGGCGTTGCCCTTTCCGAACTTACGTTTGGGTCGGGGGCGGCAGGACAGCCTCTGTAGTTAGCGGGGTGACCCGCTTGGCCGCAGAGAATGCAGCTCGGTGGCTCCGGGGAGTCCCGGGTGCGTGTGCACTCCGAGGTCCCAGTGGTCGCCCAGGCACTTGACGCACCTGGGACGGGATTGACAATATAGGGCAGAGTGCCCATAAAGTTGGCAACGATGACACTGCCGCAGTGTATGTTTTTCGTGTGGGCGTTCCACACGAAGGCCAGAGAGGCCACAGACCTTCTCAAGTTCGAAGATCTTTTCCCCTCTGGGGAGAGGTCGAGGACAACCAATACTAGGTTTAGAGGAGACTTTGTTGCGTCGCCTCTGTGCATACGGTGCACTTCGTGCACCGGTACAGCTTGGGACTTAAGGTCCTCGAGAATGTAGGAACACTCGATTTCCTGTGGGAGTCCGCGGATTACAGCCCGAAGGCGTTTTTCTTCCGGCAGGGCATAAGTATAGTAACCGATTTTACGGTCACATAACAAGGATGTTAGGGAGCGGTGGTCACTTGAAGACGTGACCATAACTTTGATGCCGTGTTGGGTATCACGGGCTTCTTTATAGAGATTGCCTTACCTGGCAGCTCCTTAGCGAGTTGAAGCCAATGGGCTTTCTCGCGGATGATCAGGGGTGGCGGGGGGCGCTGTGAAGGTGGCCCAGGGCGGCTGGAAGGTGCCGCTGTTGGTTTTGCCCGCAGTAGGAGCGGGGTTGGGGAGGACCTCCTCTGGGTCTTCCGTTTTTGGTACGATTGACGGTTATGAAACCGTCATCGTCCTCGCGGTTTAAGGGGATGTTCGCGGGAGGCGCGACATCCATGGGGGTGATTTCATCGGCCGGTGGAAGAGGGGCATCCTGAGGTATTGCGGACCGTCAGGAGATAATTCGATTTCTCGACGAGAATCGATTACGCGGTGTATGGGCGATCGCGAACGCGATGTCGTCGAACTCGCGGAGCTCGATCGCGGTTGTCCCGACGCGGAACCGCGAGAAAACGAGGCGCGTGATTTTGGTGCCACACGGTGGGCATCGTTGAGCGGGGGTGCGGGCGGCGGGCGCACCGGTAACACGGCGGGTACGGATGCGGGGGGTGCGGGGGGCGCGGGCGCTAAGGCAGAGCGCAGGTGGTCAGCGATAAGCGCGGTGGCGGGGGTCGCGGGGGGTGCGGTGGTCGCGGCAGATGCGGGTGCGGGGGCCCTTTGCACGTGTAAGGGTTTCTCGGAATTAAGTTCCGAGATAACGGACGCCATTGATTGGGACTCCGGAGTCCTCAAAAATTGGTCGAGCGCTTGAGGGAATTGCTGTCGTAAAAACGACAGCAAACCCTCCAACAGCAATGGAGAGAGCTCCACGCCGTCCATTGTCCCTGAGGGGGACGAACGATTTGGTGGAAAAACCACCTGATGACGCACTTTTCACTGCACTGTCACAGAAAAAACACAAATCGACCGGGTGAACGAACGAACACAACGAACACGAATAACGGACAGCCGAGGCGGAGCGGGAGACATGCGCGCGCGACGAACGACAACGGGCGAATGTGTACGCTGGTCCATCTGGAAGATTACAAGGCCTTGTTAATTGACGGCCTCTGTGGTTGAGTGGGCTACGCCTTTGCCGGCTTACCTCACTGCAACATAGAGGCTCCGGGTTCGATTCCTGGTATAGTAAATTTCGGAAACGTATTTTCTCCGTTGTTTACTATGGTCTAGGTGTCTGGGATCGACCCCAGAGTGGTCCGTTGTTTATTACCCATAACCCAAGCGTCACTTGCTTAATTTGGGGATATACAGTGTGTATGTTTGTCTGCCGAATATAAAAAAAAAAAAAAAAATATTATATTAAAATCTAATAATCAAATTGACGGCCTTTGTGGTTGAGGGGGCTAAGCCTTAGCCGGCCTACTTCAATGTAACGCAGAGGTTCCTGACATGGTAAATTTCCATAACAGAAGCGTAACCTGCCTAATTTGGGGACATGAAATGTGTTTGTCTGATAAATTTAAAAATTGAATCTTTTTAAAAACGATTAACTAAAGGATGAATTATGCCAGACCGTGGCGAGCGCAAGCTATGCCCCGTGCGAGGCACGGATTCAAAACTTCACGAAGATTTTATTTGATGGAGTTCATGCTTATACCGTGCGCCGTCCGCGTCCCGGACGTGCCCCGACGACGCACGGTACCGCCCCGCGCCCTTCTCGACTCGTCGCAACATGAGCGGTCTTCCGTGGCCTGTCTGAGCAGTGAGCGACGAAAAACGACGAAAGTTTAGGGAGGAACCACGTATTTTTGAGTCATAATGGACGATGAAAAATTAAATTCTTTTCTTACCTGAGACACAAAATCTTTCTTAAGGTGTTATTGGTGACTGAAATTTTGTCTTCTGTCTTTTAAGAGCAGGCGTTAACTTATGTAGTAAAATTTGAAAGTTATCCTTAGACATACTAAAATATCCAAAGAATTTGTATTCGTCATCTGGTAAATCTCTACATAGGTTAACAAAATTCTCCTTCATAACTTCGTTTTCTCCAAATAGGGTGCACGCCCCATTTTCTTACATTTCTTCTTCCTATTGAATCCTCTACTTCATCAATGGCAATAGCAATAGCTGCCATTTCCGTTAGCGAGAAATCCATCAGTTATTAATACTTGTGTTAAATCAATAAGAAGCCACAACACTACGTCCGTCACCAAGTCACCGCGGCGATGTAAGACTCGGCGCACGCATATAGCTGTACGGGGCTCGGACACGGCTCGCGCCCGCCACGGTCTGGCATAATTCATCGTTTATACGACAACACATTATTTTACAATCGTTTTGCATAACATCAGTCCAGAGTAACAATAACATGAAATTATTTTCGAATGACATTTTTTCCATCTTCATGACCTTTGAAATGAATAAATTAGCTAGGTGACTCAATTCTAAAACTATTTTCATATAAAGGAGCGGGCGCTAAGTATCACATTATTGTTTTACTTTTGAAACGTCATGACAAAAAATAATAATATCTGTTTAAACAATCCAATGTTTTGTTTGTGTTACGACGTCATCACTTACTATTATATTATACCATATTCCTCTTAGCATGAAACAAAGTGAAAGAAAACAGTGTTTCTCAAACTTTATGTTTTATAAATTAAATTAAAAAGATAAATTTTATTGTCACCAAAAATATAACAAATTTTGTCTTAAAATTAAGACTGGATACTAACACCTAGACTAGGCTAAGCCTGTATCCTTAGGTGTTAGTTGCTTCCAGTGACTTAATAACTAAATTTATGTGACAAATTAAAATTAAATGTTCTACAAAACAAATAAAAATTTGAAGGTAGTTCAAAAAATGACAGTGAAGCGACTGTTAAACAATATAACTTTAATTGTCTACAAAACGAGGAGTCCATATGCTTGGGACTTAGAACATTTTTTCCCTCTAGCAAGTTTAGTGAGTGTATAACGAGTACAAAGTTATCTTTATTATTTATATACTACTTATATTACACACACACACACACACACACATATATATATATACACACACATACACATAAACATGTATACATAGTATACGTAAAAGATATTTATAAATTAATTAAACATAATTAAACCCTCCTAACATTTCATTTACCTATACAGATAAATAAAATTAGTTTGTCTGTTTCTAATATTAAAATAGCAGCTTTTCACTAAATGTATATGAAATTAACGGTACTAATATCAAATTTTAAAAATTAAAAAAATTAAAAACACAGCTGCAAAAAAAACAATGCACTATAAAGGCCGAAACGAGGTTGAGAATAGAAATAAAATACACTATAAACAAAGTAAACTCTACTTCGGCTTAACAGATTGTTATGAGCTGAAAAACTACGTTAAATACCCGCATTAAGTTTATTAGCAGGCGGGACTTAATTGCAAATTACAAACCGAAAGAAAACTAATGGGTTAAATAAAGAGAGATAATTAATTTTGACACCTCGGCGACCAATGTGGTTGAGACGACCCTATCGATAGGCAACAGCAAAACAATCTGTGGCGCCATCTAGCGTAAGATTTAGGAGATTTACAATTTAGTTAGTTTAATTAGTCATTAGGTTTTATTTTATTTTAAGAAGGGGGAGAGAATTTACTTTCTACCATTATGTTGTATATATATACAACTCTTATGTCAGAGCTAACCTTGAATATTGTAGTCAGGTGTGGACACCTCATTATGAGGTTCATGAGAACAGAATTGAAAATATTCAAAGGAGACTTGTTTGACACTTATTCGTTTCAGAGCGCCTATGAGTTGTAAATCTTATATGAATAAGCTTAAGGACTGTCCTTGATATTCAATTTCTTTATAAACTACTAGCGGCCCGCTCTCGCTTCGCATGGGTATCTAAAAAAAAACTTTTTTGTTGAGTTTAATTACCTACTAAGAGAATTCAAAATATTTTTAAGCTAAAATTATTCGATGCCGCACACGACTGTTGCGTAGGGAGCGGACCGCGCGAGTGTCCTGAGCGGCATTTAATTTCTTGACATTGACTCCCCTCCCGTACGGCCCGTAGCCCAGTGACGCCTACATCGCAAAGGGTGCTGCCTAGCTATCTGAGCAGGGTGAGCGGCGACCACGCAATTTTTTCTAAAACTTACATTTTTAAACTCATGATATCTTTCGAATGGAATGTCCGAATTGAATAATTCAAAAAGTTATATAAACGTATTGAAGCAGTCTTGAATATGAAGTAATTTATTTTGATAAGTATGAATGCCAAGATACAAATAAATAGCCTTTTCTAGCGGCAGCATTTCAATTAAATTTTAAAACAAAAGAACACTTATTGTGACATAACTATAATAGTTAGACATATGCTGTCGCGACACTTTTTGTAAATAATGATCTGTTCTGCAAAGTCGTAGTACATTATTTTATTCTATCATCAATAGTTTTCGCAGCGCACGCGATTTTAGCTAAATTTTTTACGCAAGCGTACTCGTCACCTCTGTCCAATATTTAAGACAAAATGATTCAAAACTAATCTTGGAAAATATTCACCTATAGCTAGAATATCACGTCTGTACAATTCATATTGTTATCGAGTGCGGGACTCGAATTAAAATGCTGTTAGAATTATTATAGAATTTATTTATAACTATACAAACACGTATAACACAGGTACAAATATAATATAACTGAACACAATCAGTACAAACGTAATGCACGATTCAATAACACGCACAAAGTCCGTCACTGTATAGATTATTGAATGTACACACGTCTTGCCACGCTTGTCGTTATCGCTTGACTGTCGATCTCCCCATTGAGCCATTGCTATATACTGCAGCGATACAATGTGGCTGCCGGCCCGCGTAGGTCGAATTTCTTAGAAATCGTTATCTGCACACCTGCCTAATTATGCCTGCAAACGGCCATAAACGAGTACAATAGGCTGCTCTTCACAATAACCAATGAATAAGAAAACAAAAGAAGACAATCATAAAAGAACTACAATGTTATTATCTCAAACACCGACGGCGAGTAAAAAATGTGCTTTGTTTACAAATGTACAGGTGGCCCAATTGTAACAATAATTTGATAATTAGTTAGTTTTGATAATTATTTTAACTGTAATTAATACGCTATTTGACTCGTTAAAATTATGACGTCATAACTACTATTGTTTATTATTTAATACAAGTCGTGGTATCACCATCTCTTGTTCAAACTACAATACACATTTTTGATACATACATATTCCTTCTCTTTTTGTATAATAGTATTGTTACAACTTAGCCAAAATATCACGAAGCACGCCGATAAATGTGAATGCACACGTGCCGGTCATAAAAGCGCAGTTTATTACCTACCCGCATTTGCACTTTTTTGTTTACTTTGTGTTTAGAATTAGTAATTAAGAAAAATATTCTCCTGCTATTTCACTTGTTTTATGGCCGTCATTCGGCAAGTGTGTCGAACTAATTCTAATTGTTATTGTTTTGCGTCGGGGCATATGGTATTTGTACAAAATAAAAGGGATGCCCGAAGGAGGGGTGAGGCAGTCAAGCGACGATTACAATACGGGCAAGACGTGTGTACATTCGATAAGCTATATAGTGACGGACTTAGCGCGTGTTATTGAATCGTGCAGTTTGTACTGGTTGCGTCCAGTTATATTTGTACCTGTGTTATACGTGTTTGTATAGTTCTAATAAATTCTATAGTAATTCCAAACGGCATTTTAATTCGAGTCCCCTAACTCGTAACAGTATATATGTATATCTATCTCTGTCCCCCCAATTTCCCGTTACAACTTGAAGGATGTCGCCATTTTGTCGTCGGATTCGTTGGCGGTGTTAAATAGACAGACATGAAGAAATAATTAGAGTTTAGGCAAGTGTAGTGAGTTGTTGAAACAAACAAAATGGCGACCGCCCTGAAAAATGATTGTTATTGTTTTAACGAGTGGTTAAGGGGGTTTCAATTTCCATACATGTGTCATGTCTGCATCTGAGAACCGAAGGTGGATGTTCTTAGTCGACGGGGTTTGAGTGAATCTATTACATTAATGTATATAGTTTTGTTATTCGACAAACATTAACACAACAACTGAAGGCAACAAAATATACTATTACCTTCAACGGCTTGGTGTGTCCAGAATATCCGGGGATTTTTTACCTGCGGATTCCGCGCACACAACTATGCTTGTACAAAATCATTCTTTGGCGTTTTGTAAGATGATAAAATGCGACTCATTTGACATGACTGTCAACTACTCTATTATACTTGAGAATTTCAGAGGTGGATGAAAAATATATTTTGGAGAAGATTAAGGAATAGTTAGGTAAACAGAAATAGA
This sequence comes from Dendrolimus houi, assembly GCA_039645545.1. NCBI lineage: Eukaryota > Metazoa > Arthropoda > Insecta > Lepidoptera > Lasiocampidae > Dendrolimus > Dendrolimus houi. The sequence continues at coordinate 23,053,440 of CM077132.1, forward strand.
AAAGGGCAGAAAGATAGAAATACAACAATAACAAATATCTACAATGAAGTTGTAGCAGAGTTGGTTGGAGTTAGACATAGTTATAGGCATCTAACTCTGTTAAAGTCATAATTGTATATCATACTTTTGTACTTATATAAAAAAAGAGTCTGAGATAATAAATATGAAGTAAAATAATTTTTAGCCTGACGTGTTGTTGGGGAGTTTCTTGCTGCTTGACACGTTGTGAAGCGGTGTAGTACATAGAATAAGAAATTAGACAATATTGTTAAATTATATATGACTTTTAAATGTTCTCTAAAAAGAATTAAATTTAAAATATAAATATCTAAACTTATTTATCTTACATTATAGAACAAGTAATCATATTATACCTAATAATAATGTTCCAAAAAGGGGTCTGGTTGCACAATATAACGTCATTTCTCGTTCAATAAGGAGGTACGGCCTCGTAATAATGCCTCAATTAACAATAGTTTATTTGCTGAACCTTTGCTCGTAAAAATCCAATCTTGTTTGTTTTCAGAATTTCCTACCACATAGTCCAAAAGGTAGATAGTGGACATAATTTTAATGGTTTTTACCCAAACTCACTTCACTCCACTAAAAAAATATTAAATACACGTTTAATGGATTTACTTGAGTTCTACGCTGCGATAAAAAAAATGATAAATGATAAACAAATTTAAAGAAAACATAATATACAAAAACTTTATGGCGAAACATAGTTCGCTACAGCACTGATTTTCAGTGCCCACCTCCTAAATTACACTTCTATGAGACCCCTTATAAAAATAAGAAATATTATTATAATTACAAAACGTAAAACTATGAATAAAAGCAATACATTCGTTCCCAAAGCGCTCCATCACACTATTTCGGTCTTATTTGTAAATATGAGTAGAAATGTATCTTATTTTTATTCCATTTTACAACATAACATAATAATAGCTAGTAATTTTACATGGTTTACTATATTTTCGCCTATCCACTGCCCGCGCCATGAAACGTACCGAAAACTTATGACGCCTGCACAAACTTCATCCTGTTATGATAATTCTTTTACGGTGCAGGCTGTCAAACTGGAATATGCTGCCTCTTACTGTCAGAGAGGGCAAATCATGACCAATATTTAGAAATTTGCTCAGAAAACACTATTTGTCCACAAATAGCTGTCTGATTAACAGAATATAATCATGCTAATACATTATTATTATAATAACCTATGTATTATTGTATATGTATGACTATGTATATATGTATGTATTTGTATATTCATTTCTTAAACTAGTTTGAGTATTTATGTATCTATTGCGTTTTTCCTGCACCAAGGTATATCGCCTGATTCAAATTTTTTGTTTCATTTAGGTTGCCTGGAAGAGATCGCTTTGAGCGATAAGGCCGCCTGTTGTATTGCCTAGAAAATATTGTAAATATGGTCTGTTTTTGTAATTGTATATTTTGGTTTGTAATAAAGTGTTATCTCTCTCTCTCTCTCTATTTTGTATACTGGTAGATACTAGATATAAATGAAACATTTGAATAAAAGACAAGCACTGGTGTGCGAAAATAAGTTACTAACAAATATTATGATTATTTTAAATGTATCTACTTAGTTAAATATAAAGCTTCATCCTTTAGTTGCATATTTATATGAGTCACACTATTTTTCGTAGTTAAACTGTATCATGCCTGACTAAATATATTCCTATGTTACTGCTTCATCTGGGATATTGTTAGTGCATGCTTCACGTATATGTAGCGATGGATTTAATGCGATATTGGTTTTAATAGTTATTGACGTTAAACATTTATAGATAACGTATGTATATACACTAATGTCGCCAATAGATCTTTGAATGTTGCACCAGTGAGTGAAAAATTGAGAAGAAGAAGAAGATTAAGGTGGTATGGGCATGTAATGAGGAGGGATGAAAGTCACGTGACAAATAGAATGTTAAACTACAAGGTGGATGGGTACAAATGTAAAGGTGCACCTACAAGATGGATGGGTTGTGTGAAGGATGGTATTGTTACGAGTTGCAGGACTCGAATTAAAATGCCGTTGGAATTATTATAGAGTTTGTTACAACCATACAAACACGTATCACACAAGTACAAATATAACCGAACGCAATATGTCCAAACGTAATGCCGGAGATCGTAATACAAATACACGTGTAAAGTCCGTCACTAAATAGATTACCGAGTGTACAGAACTCTTGCTTCACTTGTGGTTATCGCTCCACTGCCTCATCTCTCAATTACAAATACAATATGTCTGCTCGGCCGAGTAGACTGAATTTCCTAGAATCACACCTGGCTAATGACTACCATAAAAGATTACAATAGACTTTTTTATTGCCCGAGCTCAGCAGACAGGTAGACGGTCCACTTGATGGAAAGCGGTTACCATCGCCTATGGACATTTGCAACACGAAAGGTGCTACAAATGCGCTGCTGCTCTCTGAGGGGAGACTGGAACCTGGTACACAATGGGCGGTTTTATTAATCACACATTTTAAACACAAAGTAAACAAAAGAAGTCCAAATGCCGAAAAGGTAATAAAATGTCTACAGATATGCAGGTGTGAATTTGTCTTTTGTCGACGTCCAGGTTGTAACAATATGATAATTTGTGGCAGAGGAGGTATGTCAGGCTAGAAGAATATGGAAGGCAGAAACATATTGTGCCAACCTCAATTAATAGGGAGAAGGTGAAAAAAAGAGAGATATACATTAGTGTATCTCTCTTTTTTTAGTAGCTAATCATTAATGGCGTAATTTTAATGCTATAAACAAGACCCAATTGGCCACAGCCAATAACTATAACATTGTCCCAGATGGAATAGAAATATTGTAAACCCATTACTTTCTAGAAGAATAGACAAGACACTGACAGAAAGGCAGGCGAACGTACCGGACCTAGCAATTTCGTAAGCGTTTATTTTTGTATGATGACACATTTTTTTTTAATGCTCATTGGAACTGCGTCGCAACAAGAACAAATGCGCGCTTTATAATAATAAAAAAAGAATACTTGTAGATTTTTAATTTTCTTATTTATATATTCAAATTAAAATTCAAAATAAGTTCCACTGGAGAACACTTTTGAAGGTCATACGTATAGGTTAAAATTTAATTTTACTTCCTAGTCTATGTATACCGCTTCACAACGTGTTAAGTGCTGTTAAGGAGAAGAAGCAGCAAGAAACTCTCCAGCAACACGTCTAGCTAAAAATTGTTTTTTTTTTTATCTCAAGTTCTTTTTTTTAATATGTTTTATACAGAAGTATGTTACAGAATGACTTTTGAAGACTAACCTACTACTAGTAACCAGAAGAATTGAAGATTTTATTGAAGTAAAATAAAACAAACCTATGACGCGTATAACTAGACAAACAATTAAAAAGTGTACCTCAGTTAAGGGTACAGGCCTCTTTGATTGCATAAATAAGAACTTTTTAGTTCCATCAAAACTATACAACCATCTACCAGATGAGCTTTTAAATATAACAACTGTTAATATATTTAAAAGTAAGCTTAAGACATTTTTAATACAAAAAGCATATTATACAGTAAACGAATATCTAGAACATAAATAACTTTATTATAATTAATGACGATTTACATAACGACAAAATATAATTCATAGTAATGTGACATTGTTTTATGCTTGTATAAAGATAAAGTTTTATATTAATTTAATAATTTGTTCATTGATTACATAGTGTAATTATGGCCAGGCACCATTACAATCGCTCGTATTGTACGTCCGAAAGGACAAACTGTCGTTCCAACAAAAAACTCCAACACCTTTATAATTGTATGATTGTGACAGTTTATACAATAAATGTTTATTCTATCCTATTCTATTCTATTCGATTCGATTTCCACATTCAAACACTTGATCACTGACCATTATTGGAATTGTATTTTTGTTCACATGTAAATATATGTAATTTATATTATTACTAGCTGACCCGGCGAACTTCGTACCGCCATATTTTCTGAATTCCTAAAAGACTATGATTTTTTTGTGTTTTAATATCACGAAGACATAAAAACAAAATCACCAAAATCGGTCTAGGTGATTAGGAGAATTCTAGAACCCGATCTCAGCGCCACCTACCGGTTCCAATTATGAATCTAAACCATCCGGGGACCCATTCAAACACACAAAACAAATATCATCAAAATCGGTCCAGCCCTTCCAGGAGGAGTTCACTGTCAACACACGCACAGAAGAATTATATATATATATATATAATCTGTTTAATTATGTATATCTATAACTATATTAGTTTATTATTTTGTTTTTCTTTAATTACGATTGAATTAGTTTTAATACAATTAAACCACCAAATTGAAGAGTGAGCTCTGAGGTTATATATAGTTGTAATGTAGGCTCTTGAATAAATATAACTTCGATCTTAAACTGACTTTTTATTTACACTTTAGTATCTTTTTGTCGTACAAAATGGTCTCCTCTTAACTGAATTCAAAATCCGTGCCTCTTTTTTTTTAAATTCCCACCAATGAGAACGAGTTTTATACACATGAGTTGACAATCAAGTTAACTGAGATAATTTTTAACATTTTGGAAAATGCCGCAAAAATTGATTAGAGCGTAGCATGTTATGATGTCATTTCTTTAACCGAGTCAGATAGCGAATTAATTATTGTTTAATTAGGAATTAAAATTATTATAATTATATATTAAAATGTGATGATACTAGAGTCTTTTTTGAACTGAAAATCGTTTTAGAATTTATTCTAGAACTAGGATATGCCCGCGACTTCGTCCACGCTTAACTTGAAATTCTCGAGATTCCCAGGATAAAAAGTAGCGCAGATTTTTAGCCTAATAATTTGCTGTCGATCAGCAAAAACCGCATCGAAATCTGCCCAGTAGTTTTTACGTAAATCCCGAACAAACAGACCACAAATCTAAAAAAAATAGACCGTGTTCCATCGTTTATATAGTGCATTTAAGTTGTTTTTTTTTAAAGCTTTTAAGCTACAGACACGACATGTTTAGAATTTTGTAATATTATAGATATGTCGACTACCCAATTATATATCAAACGTATTACCTTATCAGAGGGAGCAACCTTTAAAAATAATATTTACATTTAATACGTTCCATTTAATATTATTTATATGATAATACGTGAAGCAAAAACACAATAAAAACTTTGTACCCCTTTTTACGAAAATCGCGCGGACGGAGGAGTATGAAACTTCGCACACTTATAGTTTATATAGAGAAGGAGTGCAAATTGCTAAATTTTTTTTTAATTTTGCATAAAAATACATTAAACCAATAAAAAAAAACATTACACACACTACCGTGTATTTGACACACACACGGATACATACTCGTTTGTTTATTGTTAAAGTGAAATTAACAGTGTAGCCTTGGCGAAATCTGTGACTATAGAAGTATAGTCTTTGACAACAGAACCTTAATAATGTTCAAACTTATAATTTAAATTAATTATTATGGTCGAATTTCGACCACTAGTTGGTGTAATTAAACGTACAAAGTACACGCAATATTCAGGGTCAAATAGTTTCCTGTTTGCGTGAGAATTTGAAAGCTATAAGTTCCAGGGGCGGCAATATTACGCGATAAATCAAGATTATGTCCAATTTTATTGCCCATCACGAGCAGGCTTGCCGGCGGAGATGGCGCCCATTTCATTAATTAATTCATTGTCAATCGGGAGATCTAAGGGGCTAAAGCGGCTGCTGGTTAAACATTTGCTAAACGCCACTTCAAGTTCTTACATGGCCATCTTTACAATAAAATTAACAGACATTTAAAAATATATTCACTTAAAAAGTATGAAGTAAAGAATAAACTAATTAATGGATTTGGGTAAGAAAGTACCAAATATACCAAATATTAACTATTTGGATAGGGTTTCCCCTTTATTGTTCAGCCTTTGATGTGAATATTCACACAGCACAGTAAGCAATGAACACCTTTTTTTTTATTGGACTTGACTTTATATTGTTGGTCCGAAGACCTCACAACTTTACCGGGGTTTTCGGGGCAAGTGCCTTTGCGAAGCGAAGGCGCTCGAGCCCGGGGGGCAACTTGCTCGAGGGGGCTCCCTAGGGAGTTTCACCTCGGCTGGACTGTTGCCATGAGAGGGGGATGAATCTAATGATGCCCACCATAGGGCGACACAATGCACTAATTGAGAACAGGCGACGGGTAATATAAAGCCCGAGAGGAAGGATCCCGGCGGACCGGGAGCGGCGGTTCGCGGTAGCCTATATTATCTTACTGCCGTTTCGCAACGTGTTATGGTTGGGAGAGAAGAAACGGCGAAAGAAACTTCCCAGCAACACGCCTAGTCTATCCTATGGGGGGGCTGTGTCTTACCTGGCGTCCCCAGATCGCGGGGACGTGGATATAGAGAGCACCGACGGCTCTGCGTATGAATTTATAGTTTGTTATGGCGGCATTGAAGATGCTCACTAAGATTATAATCAAGTGGCCGGGGAGGAGTTTTAACACGCGATTGTTAATGCCATCGATCCCTGGGGCCTTTCGTGGTTTGAGGGACTTGATCAGATCTTGCACTTCTTCCACCGTGACTGGGTCGAGTGTGGTTTCCGCTGGTAAGGAGGATCTACGTTCAACCTCGGAGTCCACCTCCGTCAGGTGTGACTGGTCGACATTTTGTGTAGTGGGGGAGCATTGAAGCTCTAGACTCTGAGCAAGGCATTCGGTTTTCTCCTCATCATCGAACGCCTCGGTGTTGTCAGCTCTTTCTAGCGCGGGTATGACAGTGAGGGTATCTGATTTGAGAGCTCTAGCCAGCTTCCAGTACGCCTGGTGAGTTGGTTCGATATCTCTCAACGTTCTGTCCCAACGTTGTTCCCTGACTCTGTTGTCTTCGGTGGGATATCTGTCGTGAGCTCTGGAGGCGGCTCTCTTTTCCCTCAGCAGTACCCTCACTTCGTCCGGCAGGCATAAGTGGCGGTCATTCTCCACTGGCACCTGTCTGGACGAGTTCCGCACTGCGGATTGAAGGTGGCTAGTGAGGGCCTCGATCGCCGTCTCCGTGTCTTGGTGGGATTCGATGTGGTCCGGGATGCGGTCCAGGTCTTGTGATTCGGTTGCCTCGAGGAGGTCCCCAAGTCTCAACCAGTCCACAGAGGTCCTAGTTTCAGATGTCTGGTCCGTCTGTTGTCCTAATTTGAGGATAACCGGGCGATGGTCCGAGTCTATATCGTCCATCGTTTCGATCGAATGGAACTGAAGAGTTACGCTCCTCAGTAATGCTAGGTCGAAAGTGTTTGGGGTCCCCCAGTCGCGGTTGGGGGGGTATCGTATGGGAGTTATTATATCAAACAAAAGATTGTCTGATATATTTATTAGGGCTCTGCCATTGGGGTTAGTGGTATTGCAATTCCACTGTTCGTGTTTACAATTCAGATCTCCGGCTATTATAACAGCTGGGCCTAAGTTGAATAGGGCTTCTAGGTCTTTCTTAATAAGGGTTTTCTGGCACGCGAGGTATGCTGAGACTATGACTAGAGGTTGGTGGCCAGTCATTGCTAGTCTGCAGGCGGATACCTCCATACCTACTAGTGGTGGGGTGACTAGAGGCATGCAGTGTAGAGATCTTCTGAAATAGATCAGGTGCCGCCACCACGGCCTATCCTGTCATGTCTAGTGACCCGATAGTTAGAGATCTTTGGATCTCTTTCACTCGGTTTCAGGAAGGTCTCCTGCACTAGTAGTATATCTACTTGATTGGTAACCAGGAAGTCATGGACCAAGTCGCGCTGGTTTCGAAGGCCGTTTATTTCTACCTACATGCGCCATTTGTTACCGGTAACAATAATTTAACTAGGTTGTTTAGTTATAACGACCTAAGTACCTGGAGGAGGTACGCGTGATCCATTTCGATCACGAGTTGATCCCGGAGGGAGGGTTGATCAGACTCTGCAACTTGTCTTAGTTTTCGAGCCCCAAGGCTAAGTCCTCCGCTAGAGATCGTGATTGGCGGCGTCGACGCCGCCGTCTGATGTCTGTCTGTGAACACCGTCTACACGCCACGCCTTTTATACGAAAATGCTACCCTACAAAACAATAACATTGCATCCTTGCTAAAAATAGCAATTACATCATAGTGTTGCCAGGATCATAAAAACAATTATAATAATTAGTTACTGATGCACTAAATTATCTAGACGATAATTTAGTGGGATTATAAAATTAACTAACCGGTAGAAAATGGTAATTTAATTGTAAATCGAATCATCTGATAAATCGACTAACAGTATTATCTATGACGATTGTCTATGTCATATTAATATACACTATGGTTCTCATGACTACTGTGGTGGGCATTTTGTAACAACTCCCTTAATTATGACAATACGGAACGACTTATTACTGAATGATCAATTTTGATGCAAGTTTTTATTTCAATTTTAATATACTTACTATTAGTTTGATTAAATTGTCAGTTTCTACTCTTGGTACCATACACTCTGTAATTATCGTAACACACTCACACCCATGTACACACACACACAGGCACACATACCCCATATGTACACACACACCCTATACCATGCAGACACTTAAATATAAATAAAATATCATCTGAATTCTAATACTTTACAGTTTTACTAGTTTAAGATTCAGAATTCTGTCTGTATGTAGCAAATTAGTCTTTAACTACAAGAAATTTCTTGCAGTCGGATGGCTGCGATGCTAACTGTAACACAGGTTTGTTCCTAGTGCAGGGTCTTGGCAACCACCTGAGCTTGCGTTTCTTTCAAAATTCTGTATTTTTGTACCTTTTACTTGTAACACAATAATGCTTGTAATGGCAATGTAATAAAGATATTATTGTTATTGCATTTAATTAAATTGGTAGGTGTCTAGATTTTTTTCTATTGCCTGAAGTAGGCAAACAGGCAGACGGGCCACCTGATGGAAAGTGGTTACCGTTGCCTATAGACGTTTGCAATACCAGGGGTGTCACCAACGCGTTGCCGACCTCTAAGAAATTTTATAATGCCCTTCTTAAAAAACCCCATGTCATAACGCAAGGGTAAAACCGTGGCGGGAAGTTGTTGAGCGTGGGAGCTCTACGAAATGGGGCTGAACATCCCGTCGTTGGCGAGCTGTGCGGTTGTAGAAGTGAGGCGTTGGCACCAGATCAAACAACACTCCCCGTTATACAGGCGGTAGAATACGCAGAGGGACGCGAAGTCTCTCCGAAGGCTAAGCGGTTCTAAGCCGCCTGTTAGTCCATACTAACAGGCGGCTTAGAACCGCTTAGCCTTAGATCGTCGACGATACGAACGACCCGACGCTGGATGGAGTCGAGGGGGTCAGTCAGACTTGCGCTTTGTAGAGTGCAAGTCGTTGCCGCGGGGTGAAGTACTGCTTGGACCGGTTTAGCACACTAAGCTGGATGATAGATATACTGGTATGTGTAAGACATAGCATAAAGTTCCGCTTTATTTTCAACCTTGAATCTGTAAAAGCAGCCGCTTTAGGTCACCAGATCACAGTCTTTATAAGCCAAAGTGCTGCTCCATCTGGGATAATGTTACAGTTAGTGACAGTGGCCAAATCTTGTTTATAGCGTTAAAATAAACGACGTTAACGATTAGCTATATTAGTGTAAATAAATACGTTATCTGTCAATGTTTAATGTCATGTCAATGTGTAATTACAATAACGCATTTAACCCATCGCTACATCTGCGTGAAATGATCACTAACACTAACATTATCCCACATGTAGCTTTAACATAACACATAGAAGTTTGTCATCTCATTCCATCATTAAACACTCTACATCTAGATTCCTGACAATTCCTTAATATGTGAACACATGTTACAAAAAATTCTAACATGATTTACATATAAAAGAACAAGCATTATTATAACATCTTATCGTCTATAAAATACTTCGTATAGTCTTAAAGGCACTTTTAAAATATTATAATAGTATGGAAAAAGGAAACTTTCTTACATGATAATAGAAATAATTAGAATTACTGTTTAGACCAGGGCTCGAAATACCGGTAACAATGTGGTATCGTTATTTATGCTAATTTCAGATAACGGTAAAACATAAATATATTTATAAAAGTTACCGTTTTTTCTTGCCATTTTACCGGTAAAAAATATAACTACTACTTTTATCTGTAATTTTACCGTTATAACTATGTTTTGTTACCATCGTCGCTCTCTTTCACTCGCAAAGATTGTCCAACAGCACTGTGTTAAGAACGCTCGTAATATTTAGAGTTGTGTTTTTTCACATTTCATATTGCTACAACTTAGGCTCCGACAAAGACAAATTCCACGTACAGATCTGTAAAAGCACATTTTATTACCTGTCGGCATTTGAACTCATTGTAATCCCTTTATGGTCGTCTTCTTTTGTTTACTGGCATACGTTTCTAGTTATTGTGGAGAACAGCCTATTGCTCTATTGTACTTGTCTACGGCCGCTTGCAGGCTGCATAATTAGCCAGATGTTGCGGATTATAAGTACAAGCTAATTCTAAGAAATTATGTCGACGTTGCCGAGTGGAGAGAGGGGGTAGTTGAGCGACAACTTCGATCTGGGCGTGACGGGTGGACATTCTGGAATCTAATAGTGACGGACTTTGCGCGTTTTATAGAATTACGACCTTCTGCATTACGTTTGGATTTGTTGTGTTCGGTTATATTTGTACCTGTGTTATACGTGTTTGTATAGTTCTAATAAACTATATAATAATTCTGACGGCATTTTAATTCGAGTCCCGCATACGCGTATAGTTTCATTTAACATTATACAATTTAATTAAAAAAATTATAAGTAGTTGTATGCCCCTATGTGAGGAAAATATGTGTACACTATAACATATAAGTATGCCAACTATTTAACCATGTTTTGAGCAAATAAATATGACTTGATTTGATACAGTACCTTCTGTGTAAGCTTTCTCCGTCTTAGACATTTCTCGCCTAGCTTAAGGCGAGATCATGGTCAAACACGAACCTACAGAACAATAAAAAAAGATTAATATCAAATCGTGTTGCATTTGCAGACTTGTAATTTACAAAATCAATTACAATAAATTACATCCTTAAGAAATCCTCTGCGGCGCAATCCTATTTTCCTAATGGCAGATTATTATACACCATTATCGAACAACACATTCAATGTGTGATAAATTCATAGGAATGCGTTTAATCTAAATGCAATTTGACTGGCGGAACGCTTTGCTATTTGTGCATTGATCATATATACATAATTTCAACATTAGTTCCTCTTGAGGTTGTGCAGGTACATGTCTACCTTGGACAAAAGATGCAGGTGGGCAGACACGGCTTCGAGAGGGAAAGCCAATAGAAGGATCCAGTTAGGCTGGGCGCTATTCGGTAAGCTTCGACAGATCATCTCATCGACCATTCCGCAATGCTCGAAGACTTTCGTCTTCAAGCATTGCGTCCTAACCATCATGACATACGGTGCCGAGACATGGACACTGACAATGGGACTGATCCACAAATTCAAAGTCGCTCAACGGGTTATGGAGCGAGCTATGTTAGTTGTTTCTCTTATGGATAAAATCGGAAATGAGGACATCCGTAAGAGAACGAAGGTAACCGAAATAGCTCGCAAAATTAGCAAGTTGAAGTGGCAGTGGGCCGGTCACGTCTGTCGCAGGACTGACGGCCGGTGGAGCAAACGAGTCCTGGAGTAGAGACCACGTCTCGGCAAACGTAGGACGCCCGCTAGCCCGGTGGACTGATGATCTGCGCAAGATCGCCTGCAGGGAGGCCTTGGGGAGGCGTACTTGGGGAGGCCTACGTCCAGCAGTGGACAGCGATTGGCTGAAGAAGTAAGTATTACATTTAGTTTGTCTATAGCAATAAATGTATAATAAACAGCTTCTGTTGTTGAGTGGGCTAAAACTTCGCAGACCTAGCTCGCTGGAACGCTGAGGTCCCGGGTTTGACTCCTGGCATCGTAAATTTCGCAAACGAAAGCTGTTTCGGAAACAGCTGAAGCTCTCAAACAGCGCAAATATGCAACCCTCAGTGAGAGTTATATGTTTGTGCTGTTTACTGTCGAGACGCTTGGACCGTGGGGTCCTGAGGCCACGAGCCTCTACCAACATTTATCAAAACGACTCATTGACTCTTCATGTAATTCGAACGAATCAATATGGCGATCCAGCGAATTAGCGTAGCCAGCTTCTGGGCACCTTACCCATAGAAGACGGTGATATAGGCTCAGTATTCTACTTAGTCTTGAGGCACTATAGGTAGAATACAATACCAATAAGTAAAGTTTTGTTTTATTGTATTAGATTATTTATAAATTTCTTCATTGTACTAGCTTATAATTTACTAGCTGACCCGTGCCACTTCGCTGGGCATCAGAAAAAAAATTAAAAATACTTATTATTAATCACAATCAAATATACCCTATGTCACTCAGGAATAATTTAGCTTTCCACTGGTGAAAGAATTTTCAAAATCGGTTTAGTAGATCCAGAGATTACCCCCTACAATGTCACAAACTCACAAACTTTACCTCTTTAGTTTTTGTTGTATTTAATTACCTACTAAGCGAATTCAAAATATTTCCCCTCCCGTACTGCCCGTACCCCAGTGACGCTTACATCGCATAAGCCTATCTAGCCGATTAGGGTGCGCGGCGACCACGCAACTTTTTTCTAATACTTACATTTTTAAACTCGTGATATCTTTCGAATGGAATGTCCGAATTCAATCATTCAAAAAGTTATATAAAGGTATTGAAGCAGTCTAAAATATAAAGTAATTTATTTTGATAAGGATGAATACCAAGATACAAATAAAAGAGCCTTATCTAGCGGCGCCATTTTAATTAAATTTTAAAAATAAAAGAACACTTATTGTGGCATAATTATAATAGATAAACATATGCTGATAACAGAATTTTTTAAATCGATTCAGTAGTTTCGGAGATTACCTAAACGTCACAAACTCACAAACTTTACCTCTTTATAATATTATTAAGTATAGATTGTACTTATATGTAAATAAAAAAATAACAAAAGTCTACCATTTATATGTTTATTAATCACGTCAATGTTATTATCACATAGATTAGTTATCTATACACAGTAAACTTAGCAATTATCTTAATAACTGTAATATAATTACAGTTTGGTTGTTGCTTTATGTGGATCCATATTAGGTACCTCATGAGATGAGAATGTTGAGATGGATGTGTGGTGTCACAAGAATGGATAAGGTGAGAAATGAGTACATAAGGGGATCTTTGAAAGTTGCACCCGTGAATGAAAAATTGAGAGGAAGAAGATTAAGTTGGTATGGGCATATAATGAGGAGGGATGAAAGTCACGTGACAAAGAATGTTAAACTTCAAGATAGATTGGTACAAATGTAAAGGTAGATATGATGATATGTGGTGTGACAGAAGACGTATGTCAGAGTAGAGGAGTGTGGAAGGAAAAGACATATTGTGCCGACCCCAAATAATTGGGATATGGTGAAAGAAAAGAGAGATTAGGTACCTCATGTTAATAACTTAAAATAGTCTTAGGGCAAAGTGTTTCAAATTCAATTTTTTTTAAACTAAGTTCCATTAGAGAACAGCTTTTGAATTGAACATATAAAATAAAATTTAAGTCTTGCTTCGTACACAAATATACAATTACTTTTCGTAAAAATTGATGGAGTCGTATCAAACAGTGGACTGTCTGTGTATTGAGATTAATATTACTCTGTGTTACTAATTTGCAATGTTTTAAGGCAAAGAAGCTAAATTGACAATGGCCAGGTTAAAGAAACGAATTACAATGTGATTTTTTTACTGATGGATAGCAAATTTGATGTAACTAGTGGTCGCCCGTGGTCGAAATTCGACCATAATAAATAATGCCAAAGACTATACGTCTGTAATCACAGATTTCGTCATTTGACTTGAACAATAAACAAAAGAGTATATATGCGTGCGTGTGTCAAATACATGGTAGTGTGTGTAATGTTTTTTTTTATTGATTTAATGTATTTTTTTATATAATTTAAAAAAAAAATTAGTATTCTGCACTCCTCTATATAAACTATAAGTGTGCGAAATTTCATACTCCTCCGTCCGCGCAATTTTCGGAAAAAGGGGTACAAAGTTTTTGCTTCACGTATTAATATATAGATAAAATGTGTGATACTTTAGAAGTGAAATTTCTTTAGAATCGTTTTGCTTGAAACTCGATGAAACGAAAAAAGCGACCCTAAAAAGAGATAATAAATAATATTTTTCTATTCTTTAATTGTGTCTCTGTCTGATTGAATATATGCACTGTTTGCTAAAACTCCATTAATTCTTCAAAAGTCATTCTGTAACACACTTCTGTGTAAAATTTACTAAAAAAAAAGAACTTTAGATAAAAATAGAATAAGAAATATTAAAAGAAAAACAATTTTTAGCTAGACATGTTGCTGGGGAGTTTCTTGCTGCTTCTTCTCCTTAACAGCAATAACACGTTGCGAAGCGACACCGCTATGTACACACATAGACTGGGAAGTAAAATTAAATTTTAACCTATATGTATGACCTTCAAAGAGTAACCTGCAGTGGAACTTATTTTGAATAAAAACTTTTGAATTTGAATTTGAATAACACATAAAATTCAACCTTATTTAATTCGGAATTAAACACATTTCTCTTTACCCGTTAGTATTAATTTTCACTTAAGATTTCAAATGATTTTGAACTCTACCTGTATATACTTCAGGCAGATATTCTTTTATACGTAGATCAAAGGAAATTATGCGTAACAGTGCATTGAATATTCAATTTTATGCTAGCGATTTAAAGTATAATTTAATATTGAATCTGATATCTTAAATATGTAATATATGAAACGTAATATTTTGCATTACAATATTAAATAATTGTTAAACTTGGTAAAAACATTATGAAAATAATAAACCTTATAATTATCCTAATACTCCTGATTCTCTATATTTATCTCATTCTCTCGTATGCTACTTTTCTGAAGTTTCACTTCTACTCCAGAAATCCCGCAGGAATCGGTTTGCAGTTGTTCGGTTGAGTAAAAATTAGCTTATTCACAGTTTTCACTAACACGATAGCTTACATTCTTTTTCAAATGCTGCGGTAATTTGTATCCCGGGAATCCCGCGGGAATTTCAAGTCAAGTGTGGACGAAGTCGCGGGCATATCCTAGAGTCATATTAAATTATGTTATAGTATAAATATTGTTACGAGCTACAATTCTACTACTACTAATTCTACGAGCTACTCGAATTAAAAATGCCGTTGGAACTACTATAGAATTTATTAGAACTGTACAAACACGTATAAAACAAATACAAATAAAACTGGATGCAACCAGTTCACACTGCACGATTCAATGCAATTCGACACGCGCAAAGTCCGTCGTCTTTATCGCTAATCGAGAGTACTAGAAAACGTCTTACTCGTTTCGTAGTCGTCGCTTGACTGCCCGCCCCTCCATTCGGGCATCGTCTTATACTAACTACACAGTACAAAGAAATTGGCCGCGCACACTGAGTTTCTAAGAAATACTAATTTGCACACCTGCGAACGGCTAACAAAGTCGAAAACAATAACAATATGGATTAGTTCGACGCTAATGATGGTTATAAAACAAGTAGAAAAACAGTAGCATGTTTTTCTAAATTGCAAATTCAAAACACAAAGAATTCCCTAATCCGGGAGGACAATAAACTGCGCCTACAATAGGCATGTAACAATATCATAGCACAAAAAGGATTAAAAATTATTAGAATGTTAGTTTTATTAAATAACATAAACTTATTAATCTACTAACGGGCCCGCCAGACGTCGTCCTCTTTTGAAAAATAAAAATCTAGCTCCCACTTAGAGCGCCACCTACTGGTTCCGATTGTGGATTGAAACCGCCAAGAAACCCGGTCAAATAAGCAAATAACACACAAAAAATCGTCAAAATCCTGGAATTCGATTCCAGTGCCACCTACCAATTGTGAGTCTAAACTACTCCCGGATCCACGTGAACACACATAAAAAACTTCATCAAAATCGATACAACCTTTTAGTAGAAGTTCAGTGACGTACACACGAACAAACGAGTTATATATTATGTAAACATGTTACAATAATGTCATATTATAATTAATACAAACTTTATATTCGTTTTTCTGATCAAGTTGATGCTAAACTACCTACTTAAGCTCCATAATTCGGATAGCTGTTTATCTAGTCTGTAACTATATTGTTATAATTATTATTTACTAGGTTATTACCGCAGATTCGCTTATTTAATATTTGATTTTATATAATAATAGCAGCCCATAAATGTCCCACTGCTGGGCTCGGGCCTCCCATTATAGGGGAACGGACAGTATACCCGCCACGCTTGTCCACAGGTTTGACACATCGATTATCTCGATGTGCAGGTTGCATCACGATGTTTTCCTTCACCGTTATTAGCACGTGGTAATTGTGTCAATATGCACATTAGGTCAGAAAACTGCCTAAGTCGTGCACGCGTTCCGTCCAGGATCGAACCCGCGCCCTTTGAGTTTGGGACGCGTGTGTTAGCCATTACGCTACCACGACTTTGCTTTGATTTTATATCTCGTAGAAAATCTCACATTTCCCAATGTGAAAAGTATTCCATGTTCATAGATCATTTCTATAAAGTATCTACGTTTCACAAACACCAATTACAATCATTACGATATTAGAGACAGATTGGTAGGTTTAGGTTTAATTAAAAACCTAGTGAAAAAACCACTTCAGTACATTTATTTAAAACTGTCTTTGGATGAGCATTATCCCTATGTTTATTGCCTGATGGACAGTTGGCTGACTTCATTGAAAATAGCTCATGTGTCACTTGATTTGAGAAATTTTATGACAATTACCTTAAAAGAACGTATTATTTACTCCTAATAGTTTCCAGTATCTTAAGGAACGTTTTAAATTCCTTCACCTATCCACTGCCCACAATTTGCGCCATGAAACGTACCGAAAACTTATGACACCTGCACACACTTCATCCTATTATGATAATTCTTTTACGGTGCAGGCTGTCAAACTTTGGAATATGCTGCCTCTTACTGTCAGAGAGGCCAAATCCTTACGAACATTTAGAAATTTACTTAGAAAACACTATTTGTCCACAAATAGCTATGTCTAATTAACACAATATAATCATGCTAATAAATTTATTATAAATAACCTATGTATTTTAAAATGTAGTATTGTATATGTATATATGTGTGTGTTTGTATATTTATCTCTTAAATTAGTTTGAGTATTTATGTATCTATTGCCTTTTTCCTGCACCACCTACATCGCCTGATTCAAATTTCTAAATATGGTCCGTTGTTGTAATTGTATATTTTGGTGTGCAATAAAGTATTATCTCTCTCTCTCTCTCTCTATCTCTCTCAAAAGAACCACAAGTCATAGGGTAGAAGAAGCTTGGTGAACAATTCCTTCAAGATTATAATTGCATGTGGAATTAATGTTTTAGAGAATTGTTGTCTAGCCAAAAGTGGTAGCTAGACAAAATTAGGGTGGCTGGCTGGTAACGAGCACTGCAATACGTATAATACTGCGCTATTAGCCCGGATCACACTAGAAAACCAAATAGGTACGTAAGTAAAATACTTGTTGTAAATTTTGAGTCATCGGACATCTCTGAGCTCTATAAAGAGTTTTTTTCCGCCCCTGTGCGACTCCTCGGGTAGTCAAAGATCTTGTATTTATAACTCGGACAATCGATCTATATTACAATACGACGAAGTAACCAGACTTTTATGAATTTTATAGTACTTGTATTATTAACTAGGATATGCTCGCGCCTTCATCCACGTTTGACTTGAATTTCCCGCGGGATTCCCGGAACAGGAAAGTACCCAAGCATTTCAAAAGGAATGTAAGCTATCGTTTTAGTGAAACTTGTTTCGGAATAAGCTAAATTGCAGGAAAATTCCCGCGTGAAAAAAATATCACATATTTTGTTAAATAAAAATTGCTATCGATCAGTGCAAAAATCACATTGGAATTCGATTTTTTAATCTGGCCATTTTAAATCATTCCAAGATAATTTCCCATGGGGATTCCCAGGATAAAAAATAGCGCCGATTTTAATTCTAAGAATTTTCTGTCGAACAGCGAAAATCACATCGAAATCGGCCCAGTAGTTACTTTTACGTGAATCCCGAACAAACAGACAAGAAATCTAAAATAAAATATTCCAGTTGTTTTTTTAAATAGCTGCAATGTACAGACACGGCATGTTTAGAATTTTATAATATTATAAATATGTCACCGTGATTCATTTTTTCTGGATCCAACTTTAACACTTTTGCTTAAGAATTAAATTAGATCAATTAAAAGATAACCTCTTAATACTAATATGAGAGAACGTGGCACTTTTCGATTTCCCAAAAACTTTTTAAATCGTAGTCTCATGGGAATGTAGTGGAACACTTATAAGCCAATAGATGGCGCTGTGCAATAATTGAGGTCGCAAACCTTTTCCGAAATTCCCAAAAATTTCCAAAACTACTACACGGACCTAGACCTGTAAGCAACAACACTAGCCTTGCTGGAAGGGTTTTTTTTGAGACGGAGGCGCATTCCATCTCGCTCATCCAACCTAGTCAGGGCGTCCTTTGAGGAAATAGAAAATTGCAATACGCACCACACTAATTTTGAAAAAAAACTTTTTAATCACCCTATTATATATAATCAGCGTTATACATAATAGGATGATTATAATATAATTTGTGTACAAATATTAGGCGTTTCTTGAGCTTCTGAAAAGATTTATTCCATTTGAAAGAAAGACATATTTCATTTAGGACAAAAACAATACAGAGTCTTATCAAACAGTAAAAGACTAGAAACAGAGTAAGTCCTAAAATTGAACCCAGACTCAGCAAAGACCAGCGCTGTTCTTCCGCCTAGAACCACCAAGTTTTTCATTGGGAAAATATATTAGACACAATAATGATGATTTTCGACCATTTTTCTAGAATAGCTAAAACATTATGTTAAAATGTGATTCGATTGGTGTTTTCCGCGTCTTAAATATCATCTGATATATATTTTGTCCTTGATAGTGCACTAATGAAGGTCACTCATTGGCACACTGTGAGATATATCAATCCATTGCCTGCTTAGTTGGCCTTCGTCCATCGTCTTGTCAGACCAAAAAGGCAATGGATGAAAAACGATATCATGTATTTTTATTTACGATGTAATTTCTATATCTAAAAAAAGACTAAACGTTACCACAAGTGAATGACAACTTTAAGTTCATGACAATTTAGTTGAATATCGATTTGCAATTTGAAAACGTGTTTAGAACAATGTTATCCAGTTTGTGACAGCAGTAATCAAAATCTGGGCTTAGTGGTATAAAAGGACGAAGATGCGGCCAACACTGCATATTAAGTGAGACACCTACAGTGAGCACTTGGAATCATGAAATTCTTCGTAAGTTTATTTTCGAATAAATATATTAGATAATATTTAAGAAAAAACTAATTGGTATATGTATATATATATATATATATATATATAACTATATACGATCTCTGTGGCTGACAGGGTCAAGCCTTTGCCGGTTGACCTAATTCGGACGCAGAGGCCTCGCGTTCGATTTTCGGCATAGGAAATATCTTAAACGATCCTTCCGTTATTTACTATAGTCTGGGTGTCTGAAATCCCAGAGTTTATGACCCATAAGCTTGGATTAAGCCTAACTCGCATTGTCTGTCAATTTAGAATGCGTCTGTTTCTTTGCCAATTATTATTATTATTATGCTATGTATTTAGTCGAATAGTCCTGGGAACATGGGAATATTTATGAATCCCATATTGGACATAGGTCTTTTTGAAAGTCAATCATCGTAGTTATTTTACTATATAAAAAGCGCGCAGAAGGTTTGCCGATGACTACTTACTATTATTGTATATACTTATGTAAAGTATTTACAATAATAAATTTATTGCGTCAACTATTTATGTAACCTTTTTGTCAACCCTACTGACCATAGACGCGTGTCATCATGAGGCTATCGGCAAATCTTCTGCGCGCAGGTAGTATATTATTATAACAATATATTTTTTCTATAATGTATTCCATTAATATTATTTTAATTAAATTACAATAATATATATTAGTAGTTATTCAAACTATTTTCTGAAAATATATTATAAATTAATATTAAATGAGAATCTTCTGAGGTTGCAATATCTGTACCTACCTTCTTAAAACTTGTGTTTTTAGCTGTAATATTGATCGTTGCATGTTATTATTATCAGCAAGGCACTAGAATCGAAGAAATTCTTAAAAATAAAACTATATAATCTCTCTTAAAATTATAATTAACATATTAATGAAAATGCGCACTATCAAATGTTTTTAAGCTTATATAACATTTAAGTAACGCTTTTGTGGATTAAAAACTTACAAAACAATCAAATTAAAAATCATGTTTAACTAGCGTCCCAATTGTAAATCTAAACCATCCGGAGACCCACTCAAACACACACAAAAAATGTCATCAAAGTCGTTTTCAAGTCATACGTGTACATACATTTCTACGATTCGTTTTTATTTATATAGAAGATAGATAGATTAAAACACAAGACAAACGAATTCATATTATTATACTAATAGAGTCACCAAATTATTTCGTGTTCAAATAATGCACAAGATTAACAAAAATTATGTCATTCGTTAATGCATTTAATACTTCTAACATTTTAAATACGAAAAATTAAGCAAAAGATCTGATTTTAACCTCGTTTAAAATAAGTTTTGGAAGCGTGTGACTAATTGTCGTTTATATTTTTAATTCATTATTATCGTATTATATTTTAATTTTCTCGGACTCTATAGTTGAGTGAGCTAAACCTTTGCCGGCCTAACTCAATGCAGAGACTCCGGGTTCGATTCCTGGCATGGTTAATTTCGTAAACAAACTTTCCATTACACAGGTCCACAAGGATAAAAACCCATACAGAAAAAATACTAGATCGTGATTTATATCGGTTTTTGGGTTTTTCTCGATTATAGTTTGCTATTCGTGTCAGAGGGGAAAAATAAGCCAGAAAATCATAGTCTGACACCCAGAACACACAACTTTTTTATTTTATTTACCATGGTCTAGGTGTCTGGGACCATTGTATATCCATAATGCTAGCGTAACTTGCTTAGCTTGGAGATATGCAATGTGTGAGTTTATCTGTGGATTATAATGCATATAACATTTCCGACATTTTAAATATGATAGACTAAGCAAAGGATCTTATTTTAACCTCCATAAAAGATCCGATTTTAATCTCCTTTAGGTAATCTGGGGACTCTTGTGCAATTGTATATAACATGTCAGGATTCCTTAACAAAAACAGTTAACCTTTTAATCAGATCTGATCTGTCTATCTGCTAATAATTTAGCTGCTGATGCTACCTTCCTAATCTCTATCGCCATGGTATATATCTCTATGGTTCCTATTTGACTATCGTTGTATTGCACTGACATATACATCGCAATGGTGATTGGATAAATTTCATACTCCCTTGTTCGGGCAACATCCTCTGTCACACCACAGATCATTTTATTATCCTACACACAATTCATCCATCTCTATTTTGTTATACCTTTACTCTTCTCCATCTTTTAGATCAAAATCATTTTTGTCATATAATTTTCATCCCTTCTCATTATTATTATATTGTAATACATACATAATATAATAACGCCTGTTTCCCATTGGAGTAGGCAGAGAGGCTGGATCGTCATTTGCTACGATCCTGACAAACACGTTGTGCTCCATCTAATTTCATGAATCTCTTCGTATATACAAGTTTGTTTGAGATGTTTTACCTAGGCTTTCTTTAAATTGTTATTGTATAAGAATTTTGATATTTATGATTAATTTGGTATCCAGGTTCAAATTCTCGCCGTGGCGCTGCTGGTGGCCGTCGCCTCCGCAAGCTATATTAGGAGCGGCTGGTCTTCGCCCCAGTACTCCTCATACACCCCAGTGTCATACACAGGCGGCTACGGCGGTTACAGCGGTTACGGCGGTTACGGCGGTTATGGAGGCCAAAGCGGTTGGGGGGGTTACGGCGGCCATGGCTATCGTAAGTCGTATGGCGGTCACGGTGGATGGTAATAAACAGCCATACACCACCACAAAGCACAAATAAAATTCAAATTTTAATTTCTAGATTGTTTGACAGTCCCAATATTTAAATTTTATTTTTGTTTCTTATTGTTTCAAATTGTTGATAAAGATTAGAAACTGTTACCTTGGTTTTAGTGGTTTATAGATTGTCAAACACGATTGTTGGATATCAATTGGCCTCGATGAATCCCTGTGGGGAGTAATTGACCAATATTTTTAGCTTTCAAACGCGGATACTGGTATATCATGTATTTCGATTTTTGTTTTGCAACGTTGGTACTTGCTTAAGTATCGTAAAGTTTATCAAGTTGATACAAAGCAAAGCATTAATCCATTTAACTTGACACACTTTCTTATGTTCAAAAGTTTACCTTTTTTCTTCCTATCGATTGGTAAATCAGTGCTCTTCCATTTAAGGTTTTAGGTTTCTGTGATAATGTAAATATATTTCTTTTTTTTCTGATTTATGGTATTTTATTCAAAAACTCCTAAACAGTTGACATCAAAATGCATGAGCGTCTAATTTCATTTTTTTTTTAAATGTGAACCAGTAAGAAATGTATATCTATATATTTCTCAATAATATACCTATATTTTAAAGACATCCTTGAATCTAATAAATAAGTGTACAGTTATTTACGATCTACCGAATCCTATAATCTATACTAATATGATAAAGAGGTAAAGTTTGTGAGTTTGTGACGTTGTAGGGGGTAATCTCTGGATGTTCTAAACCGATTTAAAAAAATATTTTACTGTTAGAAAGCTACGTGAACAGGGAGTGTCATAGGCTATATAACATGACGCTATATACTACGGGAGTTGGACAGAACGCGGGTGAAACCGCGCCGAGCCGCTAGTATTAAATAAGCTGATACAATAATATTACATGTGATCTTTCTGTAATTTATATTCGTTAATATTATGAAATAATCTCACATCATGTGCTAAGGACTGGGTCGCGAGTAAATGCCTTCATATAGCTGTTTCTTGATTGAGATTGTGGACGCTCAATGAAATTGTAGTTTAGGTAACTGGAGCCTGCGATTGACATGAGCTCGAAAGAATTAAGGATGAAGGAATCTCGAAGAAGAAGAGGTAAATTGAGCAAGATGGAACCGGCTGCACTAGTTTCTTATCCAACAAATCTTTCATAGCCTTTTAACTCAGTAATATGATAAATGACTTTGCTGTAAAATGGATTCTTATTAAACGATAGAAGATTGGAAAGAAAATGAAATAGCATACGGAGAGGTTAAAGGGATGATAAGGGTTAGGACAACCAAATACACCTTGAGTAAACTCCTTTTTCCTTTATAAATAAATAAATCGACAGACAAACATAGGTACTGTATATCCCCAAAATTAAGCAAGTTACGCTTGTGTTATGGGTAATATACAACGGACCACTCTGGGGCCGATCCCAGACACCCAGACTATAATAAATAACGGAGAAAATACGTTTTCGAAATTTACTATACCAGGAATAACCCGGAACCTCTGCGTTGCAGTGAGGTAAGCCGGCAAAGGCTTAACCCGCTCAACCACAGGGGCCGTCAATGATATTACCATATTTTCTTGTTAGGAATAAATATATTTCACAAAACTTTAGGTAAGTTTAATTTTCGTTAGATTTTAATAGCTAGAATATTAACAAAATAATTTAAAAATATATGCAAAATAGAAATTCGTATGCATCCTTAGAATTTCAATGTCCTTGCTGAGAATAGTTAAATGACAACTTTAATACAGCGAGAAATGACACAAAGGCTACGTTCCACATGAGGCTCACAACGACTCTACATGACCAAAAAAACTCTTCCTAGTACCGTTCGCAGCTTCAATAATTTTACTTGTATTTCGCTCATCATTTCTGTACTTAGTTGTTTTGTTATACTCTTTTTGTTAGCTGGTAAGGTTTTTCTAGTTTTTGTTTGTTATCTTGTACAGTTTATAGTCTATTGTTTTAACTTAGGCTTTGACTAAGACAAATTTCACGTAGTCTGTAAAAGCACATGTTATTATATTTTATTATACACACATATATATATATATATATATATATATATATATATATATATATATATATATATGTGTGTGTGTGTGTGTGTATGCATATATATGTGTATGTATGTGTATATATATGTGTATATATGATAAGTGATGGTGCATGTACGCGGTGAGATATGGTACTATCATCAAGGAATCAATGGAAACGTTTTAAACGAATTCACAAGAAATTTGGTGTATATGTACTTTAGATAACGGTGGTAATTAAAGCAAGACTTAATACAAAAATTGGTTAATCCAATCACTTCCTTTAATTTATATTATAATTTTCATTTAAAAAAGTGTACTTCAGTATATAAAACAGAAGTCATAAGGTATAATTGAATGCGATCCACGAGAACGCTGCCGACAAACTGCGTTTCAGTTTGGCAATGTAATTTTTTGTACGATTTTGTAACTTCCTTTTCTTGAAAATAAATTTAAAAAAAAATACCTGTCGGCATTTGAACTAATTGTAATCCTTTTATGATCGTCTTATTTTTGTTTACTTATTTATTGGCATACGTTTCTAGTATTGTGGAGAACAGCCTATTGTTCTATTGTACTCCTTTATAGCCACTTGCAGGCATCATTAGCCAGGTGTTACGGATTAAGTACAAGCTGATTCTAGGAAATTATATCAACGATACGATACCGGCACATTTGCATTTGTGCAGTATAAAACGATGGCCTGAGGAGAGAGGGGGTTAGTTGACGGAGAACCACGATCAAAGCGTGACGTGTGTACATTCGGGAGTCTAATAGTAACGGACTTTGTGCGTTTTATTGAATTACGACCTTCGTTCGGTTATATTTGTACCTGTGTTATACGTGTTTGTATAGCTCTAATAAACTCTATAATAATTCCAACGGCATTATAATTCGAGTCCCGCAACTCGTAACAATATTAATACGCATAATTAGCCAGTGTGTGGACACCTGGATAATTATGCCTGCAAACGGCCATAAACGAGTACAATAGGCTGTTCTCCACAATAACCAATAAATTAGTAAACAAAAGAAGACAATCATAAAATAATTACAATTAGTTCAAATGCCGACAGATAATAAAATATGTTTTTATAGATATACAGGTGGATTTAGTTTTTGTCGGAACTTAAGTTGTAACAATATACAGATGACCATAATCATGTTGGTATTTTGAGATTTTTTTGCTATCGGTACCCGACACGATCGACCGCACATCTGGCATTCGTCTATTTGGCTTGGTCGGATAGTACACGTTGTCAGAGGAATAGGAAAGAACATAGGGTACCTTTCGTCCAGAAAAGTATACTGTTTTCGAGGCATAGACGAATGTTCCAGATAAAATGGTATTCCGACTGAGTTTTATTGACGACACCGTTACAAATCAAAAAAATATATTATATTCATGTTAAATGCTGTGTTATTTCGTGGTCCATAACCAACAAAAATACATCGTCTTGGCAACGAGAATGACAAAGCAATTTTAATTTGTTGCTCTCATGGTTAGTTCCACCTTTTTTTTACAAGGCGAAGTCCATTTGCGGACGCCCCGCCGGACGGAGACTTCGCCGGAATACTCACTAAAACCCTTTAGTGTCCACCTGTCGCCATATGCCGGGGCCACGAAATGCGCGTGAGCCCCGGCTAGCGTGGACCCGCCCACCAAGCAGGCATCTCCTGTCTCAAGGATGAGGGCGGCCATCCACCCCGCGTTATTTTAAGTTCCACCTTCACTAGATGGCGTTACGGATATTAGTTTTTATTTGGCGCTTTGGAAACGCATTTGCGCACTATCTCCTGCGGACTCCTTCCCAGGAGGGGATAACCGCAGGGCGTATGAAACTCCCAACGGTCGGTCCGCGGCTCTGTTTACAATATTTATATTGAGCGCAGCCCCGGCCATAAACTAGTTCTAGAGATTTTCTAAAGTTCACTCGATTCATTAAATATAATGTGATTTGTGCAAAGCAAACTATTTCAACTCTGCAGATGAAGTCGTTGATGATGGGAGATCAATCAATGTTAGATAAAATTTGATGCGGTCAAACTGATTGCACACATCGCTAACACAATGGACTAGCTTCACACGCAGGAATTTTTTACATACTATTTATTATTACTGTTTTTTTTTTATTGCACGAATTTAACAAGCAGACAGAGGGCCCCACCTGATAGAAACTGGTTACTGTCACCTATGGACATTTGCAACACCAAAGGTGCTACAAATGTGCTGCTGCTCTCGAAAGGGCGACTGGAACCTGGCCACTAATGCCGGAACACAACTCAAGGTTCTTCTGGCGATATACTTTAGACTAAGGGTCGCCATCCAGTTGGGCAAATACCTTACCACCTGGCTCTGGGTTGTACTTATGACAGACCGCCCCAACGCAGGAAATTATACTTTTTTTCTTAATATTATGTTAATAAAAATTCACTTTCCGCATTTGTCTGTAGGGATATACAGACAGATAGATGCGGAAAGTGACATTGTTTTAAAGAAGACAAAAATACATTAAAACATTGTTTTTTATAAAAAAATATTTGATTTATTAACATATATCCACTAACACGAGTTAGTGGATACTAACTCCTCCTAAACCACGCAACGAATTTTTAAGCGGTTTTCACGATCAGTTAGATATTTTACCAAGGAAGATTTTTATAGCTGATGTACAGCATACAGGGTGACGGCCCACCTGGTGGAAAGCGGTTGCTGTCGCCTATGGACGTTTGCAACATCATAGATGTCACTAACACGCTACCGGTCTGGAAGAAATTTTATGACACCCTTTTTGAAAAACTCCATATCGTAGCGCTGTGGGAAAACCGCGGCTGGGAGCTCATTCCAAATCCCCACGGGACACAAGAGAAACGTTCTACAGAACCGTTGCGTACATGAGCGAAGCGGCTCAAGGAAGTGGGGGTGAACTCCCAATCGATGGCGAGCGGTGCGATGGTAGAAATAGATAGGACGAAGGCATCATTCTAAACAGTTTCTCGGAACACTCCCCGCTATACAGTCCGTAGAATAAGCAGAGAGGAGCATAGTCTCTCCTAAGGTCAAGCGTATCTAGACCGTTTATATATATATATGTAACTAGCTATATATAATATTGTATAACCTAATTCAGTTATTATTTAAGTAAAATACAGATATTCACCAGTGTTTGACTTGAAAACTTTAGTTGTTTCTAAATAAAAGAATGTATTATACTTATTGTATTTTTTTAAACTATAATTTTTATAAAATATATATATATATATCGTAATCTAATAACGCTAAAGATTATAATTATACAGTTAAAATAATGCAAAGCACAGAAATATGTAGTTTAAGTATGTTTGTTTATGATATACCTACTAATCGTCACCTTACATCGCCAGATTAGGTCATACATTCCTTAAGTTGGTTGCCTGGAAGAGATTGCTTTAAGCGATAAGGCCGCCTATTTTTTCTACCATGACAATATTGTAATTGTGTATTTTTTAAATTGTATATTTGATGAGCATTAAAGTGTGCATTATCTATCTATCTATAAATACATAAAGTATAATTAAACATTTTTTAAATATAATTAATTTCATTTTGTAATTTTAACTCGAGTTTATAAAGGGAAACATTGAAAGAAATAAAGTCGTGTATGGGTTTCGATATGCTAATTGTATTTGCAATCGGCGATTGAGGCATATGCCAATGGTTGCCTTTAGCAAACTGTGTGTAATCTTTGTGAGTTTATGGTCCTGTATATGGTATCCATAGGCATTTATAATGTTTCTAGAATAGACATAAAAACACGAGTATGGAAACTATCTGGTTTTGCGAACAAATTCATATGAATGATACTAAACATTTACGTTGAATTGCTATATTAGAATCTAACATGACTAAATTACTAAATCGTGGTAGGTTAGTGGGTAAAGCTTTCGACTCTCAAACTTGCTTTCCAAAAGAAATGTTTGTTCGAATTCTGAGTAGAACGCATTCACCACTTATTCAGTTTTCTGGCCTAATGTGCATATTTTTATATTTACTACATGCTGATGATGAAGGCAAAGATCGCGGTGAAAACTGCTCCTCGAGGTAACCGATGTGTCAAACCCGCCAATCTGCCTTGAGTAAGCGTGGAGGGTATACGTACGTTCTCCCTGAAACTAGGGATGCCTGAGCCCAAGAGTCAGGAAACGTTATGGTCTGTTAATATTTTATATAAGTACTAGCTGACCCGGCGAACTTCGTAGCGCCATATTTTCTGAATTCCTAAAAGACTTTGTTTCATAACATAAAAACAAAATCACAAAAATGGGTCTAGGTCATCACGGGAATTCTAGAACCCGATCTCAGCGCCACCTACCGGGGCCAAATGTGAATCTAAACCATTCTCGAATCCACCTGAGCACACAATAAATTTCATCGAAATCGGTCCAGCTATTTATACACGCGCACAAAAGAATTATATATATCAAGATAATATAAACAACAAAGATATGATAATGGTTTTTTGAAATAATTCTGAATTATTGAAGGCAACATCCATCAGTTCAATAGTAAGTTTACATGTTTAAAGATACAAGGACACTTAGAACTGATGGAAAGTGGTCACAGTCGTTTATGGACGTATGCAACAGCAGAGGCTACCTTTAAAAAGTTTTATGATGCTCTTTTGAAATCACCCCTTTATGCCTCGTCGTAGTGACTTTAGTATTATTTTAAAGTATAGGAAATCATTTCCATCAAACATAACTCATAGCAATATATCAGCGCAGAAACTTTGCTCAAAAATTTAAAAAGTCAAAGAGGTGTTGAGTGCTATATTAATATTGTATATAAAAAAATATATATTTTTGTATCTTGTATTTTGGGCAACACATAAGCGTTGCCATACAACGTGGCAACGTGGCCAGTGTTTTGGGAACGTTCTCAATTGGCGGTGATATGGGACCCTTTTACTATTTGTAATATTTATAAGATAATATTATTTTTATAAGATAGGTATATTTAAGTTTTAATTTTTTTATGTAATGATTGTAAATAAATAAATGAAGACAAAGAAAGTAAAAAAAATTGTAACTATATATAAAAGGAGTAATCCTCCCAGTACACATATCTATAGGTAGCTCTTCTCTCATATAAACCTGCTATCTGAAGCTTGAACTTCAAGCTTTCTTAACTAGAAAGCCGTGCAGTCACAGAGACCAGGATCAAGTCTGCAGGTGTACGCAGACAGGCCTAACTACTGGCCTGAGTACGGACCTCTTTATCCTGGCTCCATATCCTGTCGGCACCCAGAACGGCACCACGAGCTACGAGGGATGCTACGGACCCTGCGCGTGCCGCCTTGCTCCACCTCTTCGTCAGTTGGCAGCCCAGCTGCTGCCGCCCTGCTGCTGCTGACACTATTGCAGTCGCGACCGGCTGCTGTCACCGGCGCGTGCAACACTCTACGCGGAGCATCGAGGACTCGGGACACTTTTAAGATAAGATATACGCGTTTAAGTCTGTGATAGGTTTACTTAATATATTGTTACGAGTGCAGTACTCGAATTAAAATGCCGTTGGAATTACTATACTATTTATTAGAACTATACAAACACGTATAACACAGGTACAAATATAACTGGACACAACCAGTACAAACGTAATACACGATTCAATAATACGCGCAAAGTCCGTCACTATATAGCTTATCGAATGTACACACGTCTTGTCGCGCTAGTGACCGTCACTAGACTGCTGATCTCTCCATTGAGCATTGCTATATACTGCACCGATACAATATGGCTGCCCGCCCGTGTAGATCGAATTTCTTAGAAATCGTAATCTGCACACCTGCGTAATTATGCCTACGAACGGCCATAAACAATTACAATACACAATAGGCTATTTTATGGCAGGCAGGTGTGCATCCCATTTTGTCGGCGTGTAACAATATATTATAATAAAGAACCTAAATAATTATTGTAAGTGAGATCCGACTGTTTTATTTCACTACAATACATACCTTAGACAGCAGAGACTACCTAATATTGGCTAATTTTAAAGAGGAGTATGTAGGCGTTCCCCACAAGATAAAGTTCACAAGCTAAAACGCGTTGAAAGCTATAATTATTACCAATAAATAACTGTTAAAGCTAAGATTGAATATAAAAAATGTAATAAATTATACCAAAAGGCAAGAATACGTTAGTGGTAGTAGGTAGTGTCTTAGTTTAGAATTCCGGGTAGGAAAAGCGTGCAACTTAGGCAATTTTCTGGCCTAATATACTTTTCCTATCACTCGCTGACGGCAAAAGAATACGTTGGGAGGAGATGTGAAATGGACATGCATGATGTCGAGCCTTTACCGCTTTTTATCGTAAGCGACATTTGGACCTAAGTATATTTTATGTTGCCAACTATATTTTATTTTATGAGTTTTAGTTTTTGATTCAGTAGGGTCTAATCTAACTAAAACAGAATGTCTTAAAACTAAATAACAGTATAAAATACCTTTTGCAGCAAAGAACGTAATTAGGTCCAAATGTTACTTACAATAAAATGGCGGTAAAGGCTCAATGTATACGACTCA
Source organism: Dendrolimus houi (assembly GCA_039645545.1). Taxonomy (NCBI): domain Eukaryota; kingdom Metazoa; phylum Arthropoda; class Insecta; order Lepidoptera; family Lasiocampidae; genus Dendrolimus; species Dendrolimus houi. The sequence continues at coordinate 23,084,289 of CM077132.1, forward strand.
GTTAGCCTCAAATGCCTCTCCATTTGGGGCTAACTGAGTCATATACAGAGTCCTGGGTGCAGCAGTGGGACGTTTACAGGGTAGTATATTTTTAAGCAACCCAAATTTGCGCACCTGGAATCAAAATAATCCACAGTATTATAAAGAAACTTAAAAATCTGTCCGTGCTGGAACGGAGAAAGAATACAATTTCCCACGACCGGGCAGCCTGTCGTGAGAGGCGACAAAACAACCCACAACCAGGTGGTAGGGTATTTGCTCGACTGGATGGCGACCACCCCTGGTCTAAAGTATGCTGCCATAACAACTTTGAGTTGTGTTCCGGCATTAGTGACCAGGTTCCAGTCACCCATAAGAGAGCAGCAGCGCATTTGTAGCACCTTTGGTGTTGCAAATGCCCATAGGCGATGGTAACCGCTTTCCATCAAGTGGGCCGTCGGCCTGTCTGCTGAACTCCTGCAACAAAAAAAATATTCAATTAGTATTGTTAACCACAATTATTTCTGACGTGGTAGAGGCATGCTGGAATCATTACTGACGGTTCTTATGGTTGAGCGTACTGTCTGAGCTGACCGAAATCGCTAAAACGCAGAGGCCCCGGATTCGATTCCTAGCATGGTAAATTTCGGAAACGATTTTATGTTATTTACTGTGGTCTGGATGTCTGGGATCGGCCCAGAGTGGTCCGTTGTATATCACCCATAACACAAGCTCTCTCCAAACAGAAACAGAATACTTATCAAAGCAGCCGGGTGGCCTGTTGTAATAGGTTATAAAACAACCCACAGCCAAGTAGTAGGGTATTTCCTCGACTGGATAACTTCTACCCCTGGTGTAGAGTATGCAGCCATAATAACAGTTTCTCCTTCAAGGCCGGCAGCACATTGGCAGCACCTGTCCATAGGCGACGGTAACCACTTTCCATCACAGTTGGGCCGTCAGCCTGGATGCCTTCAGCAATTATAAATAAAAATAAGCGTAACTAGCTTAACTTGGGGATATACAATGTGTGTGTGTTTGTCTGCCGATTATTATTATAATCTTGATAACAGCTCTTAGGGCTAGCTCGACCGGTGTGATACCACGCTTTCATTGAATATCGAATTGAAACTGTTAGCCTTGAACTAATCATGTTTCATACGATAAGTATTAACGCGAGTTAGTAGAATACGATTGATTGAGTATTGAGAAAAAGTTATTTTGTAGTTCGATAGATGGCGTTAGTCAAATAATAGATCGCGGTATGGTTTGCACTTTACTGCTTTCACTATGTAAGCAATTATCAATGAAGTTTTTGCCGATCTAGCATTATTGTTTCACTGAGGTGAGAACTGCTTTAGTCTGGAAGTCTGGATTTGGGCAATAAGTGAGTGTATTTATTTCCATCCCTCTTTCGTCCCTCCCCTTCTCTCTTATTCTAGTGGTATTCAAACGTCCATAGGCGACCGCAACTACTTTTTGAAGTGAAACTTCTTTGCAATCGTTGTGATTTGAAACTCGATGACACGAAAAAGCGACACTAAACAAAATGAACACATAAAATTTAACCTTATTTAGTTCGAAATTAAATACATTTCCCTTTATCCTTTATTATTAATTTTCCTTTTAAATAAAACTTAAAAGATTTTAAATGGATATTAACTCTACATTTACATACTTAAGGCAGATATTATTTTATACGTAGATACACATACGTGCGTAACAGTGCATTGAATTTTAAACTTTACCTTATTGATTTAAAGTGTAATTTAGATTGAATTATTACGAATAAGGATCAAAATACCTAAGAATAAATACGTATTGAATGGAATAGAAATGCGAAAATGTGTGTGTGCAGTTCGCACTTGTCTACTATAATAATAATATCAACCCATAAATGTCCCACTGCTGGGCTCGGGCCTCCCATTATAAGGCGAGCAGACACTATGCCCACCACGCTGTTTTCCTTCTTGTTTACTAAGCGTCGTAGATATAATTATGTTCGCCTGGATATACTCTGAAGTTTCACTTCTACTGCGGGTGAACTGTACACACATACATTGTTTTTATAAAGTAAGCCATCCCTCTGTCAGCTACACCAATAATAAAAATCAGTAAATACAGTTGAACTAGATAAAATACATAGCATTGAAAAGACAGAGGTCAGCTCGTGTGAGTGCAAATGTGAACACGTTATGTAAGGCAGATGCGTCTGCGGCTCAGAACCAGTCCACGTTGTCGGAGCAATGCCAAGGTCATGGTCGACGGCGGAATAGGACGTACGTCGAGGTGCCACTATGGTGCACGTGGCTTCTGTGGTATACCATATGTGACGACTTAAATAAACGATAACTCCTTTTGACCTTTTAAACTATTTCCTTTCCATAAACTCGGCAAAAAAACAATAAGGAAAAGCCTGAAAACGTCAAGAGATGGCGCCATCTGTATACGCGGTCGACAGCAAAACGTCAAAGCTGTCAAATAAAATTCTCTCTCTCAACCGACGTGCAAATTGAAACCGAAAATATTTCTAATTATTATACTGCGCGGGGTCCCTTTTCCTTCCTTGCCCTCACATATCACAAAATGGAAATATTTATAATATCAGCCCATAAATGTCCCACTGCTGGGCTCGGGCCTCCCATTATAGGGGGAACGGACAGTATACCCGCCACGCTTGTCCAAGGCGGCTTGGCAGGTGACACATCGGTTATCTCGATGTGCAGGTTGCATCACGATGTTTTCCTTCACCGTTGTTAGCACGTGGTAATTGTAACAATATGCACATTAGATCAGAAAACTGACTAAGACTTTTTGACTAACTGACTGACTAATGGAAATATTTACCACCGGATAATACCATCTAAAAAATGACACTCGCCGGGTCAGAAACGTAACTTGTTATGCACTTTGCAAGCACAGTTGGCGCCACCAGTCCGTTGCTGCTTTAAAAGAAAATGTCAACTTTCAATCAATGTTTTTACAATTTTAAACAATTTTTCAAACATAAATCCATACATCTATACAGAGAAATAATATCGAAGTGTCTGTTTGTAATGTTATGTCAGCAACATAATAACTTTTTACTAAAGGCATATGAAAGTATATAAGGTATATCAAAGAATCAATTTTTAAACATTTTCTCTGTCTGTCTGGATGTTCCGGTTAATCTCTGAAACGGCTGGACCGATTTTGATGGGACTTTCACTAGCAGATAGCTGATGTTATAAGAAGTAACTAAGGCTACTTTTTTAGGATGCCGCGAAAAAAGTCGCGGTCACAGATGATAAGTCATAAACTTCCAATTAGCTCCGTCCCAATATCATGAAATTCATAAAATTCAAAAAAACTCAAAACTGGTCCATACCAATAATAATAAATGTACAATAAATTTTAGATAACTAATGTATATATTGGTGCTATAGGTTCGAGTCACTGTCTAAAACCATAATTATTTCGTAAAAATGATACTTTATTAAAATTACAAGGTTTTTTATAAGAATTTAACAAAAATTTGGTTTTATATTTACCTAGAACCTAAACTGAGCACAATTATATTTTATAATTTGTCTGAGGTAGCACAATTCTCTACTCAAACGCCTGAAATTATTGAATTTTAAATATATCTTCTATTGTGACAATTTCCTTTCCTAAATATTTATGCACATAAACACACAATTTGTGGTTTCCATGATACACAGAACAAAGTCCTATGGAGCTACTTATTTTGTGGATGAATGAAAATTAATTAATAATAATATGAGTTAACAAAGATACAAATTATAAATTGTCAAGCTAAGCAAGATACAATTTCGCTATGGGCAATATACAAGAGACAACTCTGTAGACGATGCTTGTCACACAGACCAAAGAAAATGGTGGAAATTTCGTTAACGCAATTTACCATGCCAGGAATTGAATACAGAACCCTTTGCCCCCTCAACCACAGACGCAGTCTGCAAATAATACTTTTATGAATTAACTAGGATATGCCCGCGACTTCGGCCACGCTTGACTTGAAATTCCCGCGGAACTCCCGGGACACAAAGTACCGCAGCATTTAAAAAATAATATAAGTTACCGTTTTAGTGAAAACTGCCGGAATAAGCTACTTTTAATGCACCCGAACAATTACAAACCGCTCTCGGGAAAATTCCTTGGGAATTCCGAGATAAAAATATCACACATTTATCGTTCACCAACAAAATCACTTTGGAATTCATATTTTTTTATCTGGCCATTTCAAATCATTCCCACGGGATTCCCAAGACAAAAAGTAGCGCAAATTTTAAGTCTAAGAATTTGCTATCGATCAGCGAAAACTGACAAGAGATCTAAAACAAATTGCATCGTGTTCTCCATCGTTTATAGCTTCAATGTACAGACACGGCATGTTTAGAATTTTATAATATTATACATTTATCATCTATTGATAGCAAAATTTACCGGTCTTGATTCCCACACAAAATGTTGTGAAATGATTTAAATAAATGCAAAATTTGATTCGCTTGATATTTAATTAGTAGTTTCTTTGAGATTCGTCAGCATCCTTCGACTGTAACCATTCTCAGGCTACCTAACGCTCTATATTGGATATTGAAACAATCTGTAATGCAAAAATTACATATGTTTGTGATTTTTAAAATTTCAGACGCAATCTTCAACATTGTCCTAAACTCTCTAACTATACAATTTTATGTTATTTTATAATAACCTCCCAAAAAAATAAGTATGTAAGTAGTACAAGAGTAAATTTAACAATAACAATAGGTAAAGTTCAAGCTCCATTCATATCATAATTGTGGAACGCTCTGAATTATGGGTTATACTGGTTTGATTTTATGGACTGTATAGGAGAGATATGATACAGTCCCTTGCACTATGTCTGCGATAAACAGAACTTTTTCAATCATGACAACCTCATTTCATTACTAGATAATATTATTATAAATCACACATGTCACTCGCCTTACATACATCTAATTACATAACAGCATATATTAACAAAACACCCTATAAAAGTAGAAGCAATATATATGTATATATATATATATATATATATATATATATATATATATATATATTTTTTTTAACAACTACGGACTCGAGTTCCGTACCCTTTTACAACTTAATTTCTAAGAAAGTTTTTTAAATTTATATACGCTTATTGGTTATTTTTGTTATTGTGTATGCCATTTATTTAATGATATTTGTGTTGTGGTGTACCTTACGAATAACTTATTATATTAATTTATTCTAATTTTAATACTAAACTTATACTAATGTAGAGTGTATCTGTTACATGCTGGTGTTGTGAGGAAGTGTATGTGCAGTGTGTGCCTTATGTCTATTATACCTATATATATATACTATCCTAACTAGTGCCATGTGTGTTGTTTTTTCCTTTATAATATATATACATATATATAAGCACTAAAAGGTTATTAACGGCTTGGTTTCTTAACTAGGACAACTAGGGATTTCCGAAATCCCAGCAGTGTTATACATCTATTCATAACTCATATTAGGTCACTGCTTGAGTATGGAAGTCCCATATGGTCACGCATTTACATGATTCATAATGATAGAATAGAAGGCATTCAGAAGAAATGCCTTAAAATAGCAACTTATAGACACCATAAGGGAAGATGTTTAGGCAATTACGACAATAGAATTAGCAAGTTTAATTTAGTACTATCATTCCGTGGGCAGCGCATTGATTTAGCTTAGTTGCATAATATATTTCAGTCCTCCATTGACTGTCCAACTCTTTTGAGCCATCTCAATATTAACATACTTTATAGGCGAGGTAACCCACCTCCTTGTGCTATAAAACCTTACAAAAATTACACGTCATATTTTAACCCAATAACTAGAATATGTCGTCTAGTCAATAAACTGGTAGCTAACAAACAACTCTTCTCTAAATATATTTAGTAATAATTTTATCTCGAATCAATTCAATTAATATTGTTTCGAGCTACAGGACTCGAATTAAAAATGCCGTTGGAACTACTATAGAATTTATTAGAACTGTACAAACACGTATAAAATAAATACAAATAAAACTGGATGCAACCAGTTCACACTGCACGATTCAATACAATTCGAACGCGCAAAGTCCGTCGTTTATATCGCTAATCGAGAGTACTAGAAAACGTCTTACTCGCTTCGTGGTCGTCGCTTGACTGCTCCCGCCCCTCCATTCGGGCATCGTCTTATACTACCTACACAGTACAAAGAAATTGGAGGCACACACTGAGTTTCTAAGAAATATTCATTTGCACACCTGCGAACGTCCACAAAGTCAAAAACAATAACAATAGGGATTAAGACAATAGCATGTTTTTCTTAACTACAAATTCAAAAGACAAAAGAGTTCCTTAATCCGGGAGGACAATAAGCTGCGCTTAAAATAGGCTGTGCGGCTTATCTTTGACGGCATGTAACAATATGTTGGTTAGTAAAATCACATAAAACAGAAATACTTAAAATTAGTGTTAGTAGAACTTATAGCCTAAAGTTTTGTTACAATCATAGTACTAGCTTTACATTTGCTGGTACAACGATTGAGAACGGGCACATCAAACCTGTCAGCCAGGACTCTTAGGATGTTCTTAGAGCTCATTTAATCCCATCCTCAATAAATTCAAGCAAATGATTAACTCCTTTATCGTTTCTGGCACTTATTGATCATGACTCCTTATTTTATAATTAATTTAATGTCTAATCTAATCAAATTCTTAAAATTGTTTTTCTATTTTCAAGGCACTCCTGTATTGTCTAATTATAATGCTAACATATTCACATACTAGGATAACAGTCTAGTTCCGTAAGTTTATAATGTAGTCATAATGTATTATTGTAATCTGCTTTGTGAGTTAAATAACTAAATAAAAAAGAAGCTCCACCAACCATGAGATCAGCCCTCTCCTGACTCGGTTCAGGTTGCACTCGGAAACAGCGCTGGGCACTATGGTATCACCTTAAAGCTAACACTTTGTACATAGATCAGGTTTGATAAAAGTTATTGGCAAGACCAGTAATCTTTATATTAATACGTGAAGTAAAACCTTTGTACCTCTTATTACGAAAATTACGCGGACGGAGGAGTATGAAATTTCGCACACTTATAGTTTATATAGAGAAGGAGTGCAAAATGCTTAATTTTTTTTTAAACTATGCATAAAAATACATTAAATCAATAAAAAAAACATTACACACACTACCATGTATTTGACACACACACGCATATATACTCTTTTATTTATAGAAGTATAGTCTTTGACAACAAAACCTTAATAATGTTGTAATTTAAATTATGGTCGAATTTCAACCACTAGGCGACCACTAGTTACAATAATGTAATATATAGAAAAAAGATGGCTGCCCTTAACCTGCTGTGCAGTGGCCGTCGCCTCACACAGAAAGAGGGTAGACAACAAAATCAGCGGAGCGATGTTTATCTACTTACTAGCTTTTGCCTGCGACTTCGTCCGCGTGGAATAGTTAACCCGCGACTTTGTTTACGTAGAAGGTGAAACGCACGCAGCGGAAGCTCTCAAAAGGAAAAAATTCCCGCGATTTTGAAAAATTTTCATTGATGCTCCGCTCCTAATTTTTTAGCGAGATGATATATAGCCTATAGCCTTTCTCGATAAATGGGCTATCTAACACTGAAAGAATTTTTCAAATCAGACCAGTAGTTCCTGAGATTAGCGCGTTCAAGCAAAAAAACAAACTCTTCAGCTTTATATATTAGTATAAGGTCATAGGCAAGGACCGAACAATAACTTAAACAAGGTTTACAGGCTCATTAAAAAAAGTTGCAGTGTTATTCATATTTGAATTTAGAATGCGATTATAAATTAATCATTTCCACTACATATAATCCACTTTGCAAGCCTCAGTTGCTTAGTGCTTAACTCGGAAATAAATATAACAAATAAACCGACAGACAAATATACACATTGTATATCCTCAAGCTATGCGCGTTACGGTCTCAGACATCCAGACCAAAGTAAACACAACTAAAATTCGTTCACCTATCCGAAGATTCTCTGAAACTTCTGCGTTGCAGTGAGCCTTAGCCCACTCAAACACAAAGGCCGTCACAATATAAAATCTTATACTAATATATAAAGCTAAAGAGTTCGTTTGTTTGCTTGAATGCGCTAATCTCAGGAACTACTAGTATGATTTGAAAAATTCTTTCAGCGTTAGATAGCCCATTTATCGAGGAAGGCTATAGGCTATATATCATCACGTTAAGACTAATAGGACCGAAGCACCAATGAAGAATGTTTCAAATCGGGTTTTTTTTTTATAGCTTCCGCTGCGTGCGCTGCGTAAATTAACCAGTTTCTTGTAAACTTTAACCAGTTTCGCAAAAATCATAGTTGGCAGAATTGTTCCCCTTTAAAAGTTTAAAAAAAAGTCCACGACAGCATATGTCTATTTTTGTAAGGTTGACTCACTAACCTTTTTTATGCTAACCAAATTTGGTCTAAAATAATGCATTAGTTGCGAAGGTGTTCTTGTAAACATGATTAATCCTTATCCAAATAAATACGTTATTCATCACAAGTATTTAATTTAAAACAAAATTGCCCTTTACATCATTCGATTTCAATAAATATCTTAGGAGATATCGCAGTTTTAAAATAACTCCGCAGCAAAATAATGATTAAGTACTGCGCGCGCATTTATGATGTGCAAGGCCGGCGGGCAGTCATGAGGGGGAAGGGCGGTGGGGCACCTTCTACGTAAACGAAGTTGCGGACAGAAGCTAGTACTTAATAATAAGAACCAGTCACAAGGACATCATGTTTCACCTAATTTAGCAGCTGTCATAATGAACCAATATAACAATCATGAAATTAAATAATTATGACGAAACGCCGTCTCGGATTTCTGCTTAAGATCGATTGAGATAAGCCAACGAAACTAAAAGCAAGCCAGTCTTAACTTGCTCTACTTACTTTTTACATAATAACTGCTTATGCGGCTAAATTGTTATTAAACATTAAAATTCTTCTTAAAGCGATTGCTAATTGCCCTCCATATTCTCGGGCAGAACTTCACGAAAACGCGAAATGAGACTATCAAACAGGTTCTCGTGTTCTTTCCTCGCATTGTAGTGACGTTCTTCGCGAAAATGTGGAGCGCCTAATACGCTCCATGATTTTAGGACCTCATTCTCTAAATTCCTATATGTAACTAACTATTCATTCACTAGCCTTAACATCGTTTAAACTTTGAAATTACTTGTATGGAGTTTATTTCAAATTGAAACGAACGATTGATGAGATATAGGAACGGCTCACTAATCTGTTTGGTGCAATCTATATATTTTACAATATTGTAAAATTCTAAACATGCCGTGTCTGTATATTGAAGTTAATTAAAAAAAACATCTGGAATACATTATATAAACGATGGAGAACACGATGCAATTTCTTGTCTGTTTGGGATTCACGTAAAAATTACTGGGCCGATTTCGATGCAATTTTCGCTAATGGACAGTAAATTCTTAGCTTAAAATCTACGCTACTTTTCATCCCCGAATCCCGCGAGGTTTTTTCTGGGAATTAAAATGACCAGATTAAAAATATCAAATTCTAATGTGATTTTTTCATTGACCGATAGCAACTTTTATGTAATAAAATGAATATTTTCTTCCCGGGAATCCCGCGAGACTTTTCCCGGAGGCGGTTTGCAGTTGTTCAGGTGCATAAAAATTTGCTTATTCCCACACAGTTTTCACTAGAACGATAGCTTACATACTTTTTTAAACGCTGCAGTACTTTGTGTCTTGGGAATCCGGCGGGAATTTCAAGTCATGCCTGGACAAAGGCGCGGGTATATCCTAGTAATATAATAAATCTGTAGAAGGTTCGAGTTTGTAAAATGAATGTAAGTTTGAAATCTTATATCCCGTGTTACTTAGAATACTTTTATCCCAAAAAATGAAAACGTCATTTTCGTGGACCAGACGAATATGGCCATCAAGGTGGTGCTGCGGCAGCGTTTATTTTTTTGATGCCAAAGTTGCAATTCGCAAAAAAAACGTCGTCGGCAGAACAACGCGAACGAAGTTTCGCTGGCATATGCTAGTAAATAATAAAGCAGAACCGGAATGTTTAGCTAGACCAGTCCCACCCTCTTTAACAGGTCCCTGAAGGAGTATAGTGTATGTAATAAGGGTTGAAGGTTTAGGCGCTCTTTAGAAGGGGACGCGGACGAAGTCGTGGGCACATCTAGTACACAATAAAGTAATACAGTTCTGATACGCACTACGTATGCTTAGTAAAGTCGTAGATCAAAAATCGGTTATTGTGGTATATCATCATATGTAGTACCTAGATTAAAATATCAACAAACCAGCACTAATCCTTTGCAGGTGTCTTATTACCCCTTTGAATTTTAGTGATCTATTGTTCGCGCTAATCTCTTTGTTCACACTACCGTAAGACGTCATAAAACCTTCTTTCCTCTGTTGGTATTTCATGCGAATTCTTGGAAACCATTAGGCTGACCATTCAACGATTTTAAGAACCAGGGGATGGCATATTGTTAGGAGGCCATATCTAATTTACAAATGTATGAGGGTCAGTCAATCGGGAAACGCGCCAGTCGTGTTCTAACTGCGAACGAGACGTTACCTAGTGCACTTTCGGAGCGAGTGTCTTATAAAACGAACTTTGCGCGATTTATGTGACAACGATTTTCTGCCTTTTATTGTATTCGGCTATACTTGTAAGAACTGTGAATTACATGTGTGTACTTCTAATAAACTTTGTGATAATTCCAAGAGCATTTTCGAATTTACATTGAACAAATCCCCTACAAATTCGTAACAAAATTTTGGGGAAATGCAATTAAAACCGAAAACTTATTTATTGCTCAAGTAAATTGTATCTGTCTCTTTATATGGCTTAAGAATGTAAAATAGCTGTAGGCCATACTTTAAAAGCCATAAACTACTTACTTCACCTTGTTTATATATCTGTGAAGTAATGTTTCATCCAACGCTACTTTTGCTTAGACCACGTGAAATGAAGAAAAACTAGCAAAGCGGACCCCACGCCCCGAAGGGGACGTTCTGAATGCAACCGGTATTCAACGCTACCTATATCCCTTGATCTTTTGAATAAGTTACGGTAGGTAGTTAAGTTAGGTATAGTAAATTGCGGATAATGTATTTTACTCCGTTATTTACTATGGTCTGGGTGTCTGGGATCGGCCCCAGAGTGGTACGTTGTATATTACCCATAACACAAGCGTAACTTGCTTAATTTGGGGATATACAGTGTGTGTGTTTGTCTGCTGATTATTATTATTACTATTAAATATTAAAACGCATTTATAAACATTATTGACAAAAAATATTATTAATTGAAACACTATCACTGCTATTTCTAACCGTAACTTCAAGGTGAATGTAATAAATTTCAAAAGTTTATGCTTCTTTGGATTTCCGTATTTTATTGTTTAGACTATTATTATTAGTATCAATTGCCTCTAAATGTTTATTAGTTTTGTTAAGGCCTATTTTTATTTACGTTACCGTACATAGCCATTTTTCAAGTTTAAATATAACTACTGCTCTGTAGAAATAATTTCGTTAAATTTAGTATTATAGTTTAGTATACTATTCATGAGTAGGATATTCTTGCTGATACGCACATAACCGAAAAACAGAATCTTTAACCAACTTCCAAAACAGGTAATTTCTTTTCTTTCACCTTATTCCAATTAATTGGCACTACAAATCATCATGTCATCCTTCGCACAGTCCATCGCGTTTTTGGTCCACCTTAAAACTTCTCTCCGTCAATCCAGTCCATCCATAGATCCAGCTGAATATAATTTTTGTCACATGCTTTTCGTTATACCTCATTACCTGCCCTTACTACCTTAATTCCTAATACCTCTTCCACTCAATTTTTCACTTAGTAGATGATAATATAGATGAATTAATGAATGAAAATTATTTTTTGTTCACCACAACTTAAGCCTACAAATTTAATATGAATACATTACCACTAGAACAATGGGTGGCCTTATCGCTTATAGCGATCTCTTCCAGGCAACCCGGTGTCTAAGAAAACATTAAAAGAAAAAAACTTAAATAATATTTGGCGGTTTAACTAAATTAGAACTAATTCAATCTTAAATAAATATAATTTAAGAAAATCAAAATAATAATAGACTAATATACATAATTAAATAGATTATAATAATATAAATTACGTATACCTACATGCGAACAATAATATAATTCTATTTACTGCAACAAATTTTATTTAATGGACAAATAATGATCATAAGTCATCATCATCAGTGAGCAGGTTCCAGTCTCCCTTAAGAGAGCAGCAGCGCATTTGTAGCACCTTCGGTGTTGCAAATGTCCATAGGCGACGGTAACCACTTTCCATCAAGTGGGCCGAAAAAGTGATCAAGTGTTTGAATGTAGAAAAACGGCAAAAGAAATTCCTACGAAGGACGAAGTGAGTTTTGGTATCGTTAGGAGAAGATTTTCATTTGAGCGCAAATTACAGGAATTACACTGATAGAGGGAACTAAGAAGTTCCTTTCAATATGGGATCGGATGGGAGTACAGGGATTGAAAAGGACATTGTGCAGAGGTGAGAATAAGTGAACATTCCGGCGAAGGCGAATTGGCAACCATCTAAGCTTATTAAGACATTCGAAGATATGGTTATGTTTACGCAACCCAAATATGAACCGGATACAAGCATAGATCTTACTTGAATAATATTTTTGCAGAAACTTAAAGATTGTTGTAATAATGCCTATGCAGCAAAAAGGCTAGTAAATACATTGATTTGGAAATTAAAAACAGCTGCTAAAGCGGACTGTAATTTATTTTGTTACCTTACATCATTATCCCAATAAGGATTCTAATCTTTAAGAGCATCTAACGGAGATAAAATCGCTGAGTGTGTCTGCACGAGGCTCGCCCATCGGGCTTGGCACACGTGATAAATTGATGCCAGCCTCAAAACCACCAACCGTGACCCTACCGTTTTAAAAGCAATCTTACTTGATATTTATAGCTTTGTGCTTATTATTTCGTTATTAAATACATTAAACTGTAGTAATAACACAATGCGTAAACCAGTAAAAATCAGAGCGAGTTGAAGGAAAATTAAGTCAACTGAAACACTCTTTATCATCTTAGACTCCTTGATTTTGTATGAGTGAAGAGAGTTATGGCATCATAATTCTATCGAGCTAAATAGCTTTTTGATTATTGTTAAAATAATAAATAAGCATAAGACTATACAGTTTTACAGTCGATGATCTGTCTTCTATTGTACTTTTGAATTCCTGCAGGAACGGAGAAAGAATACAACTTTCTGCGTTGGGGCGACACAACAACCCACAGCCAAATGGTAGGGTATTTACCCGTCTGGATGGCTACCACCCCTGGTCTAGAGTATGCCGCCATAACAACCTTGGGTTATGTTCCCGCGTTAGTGGCCAGGTTCCAGTCTCCTTTTAGAAAGCGGCATCACATTCGTAGCACCTTTTGTGTTACAAATGTCCATAGGCGATGGTAACCGCTTTCCATCACGTGAGCTGTCTGCTTGTCTGTAAGAAAATAAACGTAGATTCATAAATTACAATAATATATTCTCAGCTAATGATAATTAGGAAATGTGACAAATGACCATCAATAATAAAAACATAGCATCGACCTTACTTTATTGAAATCAATCTATTACATGATTTATTGAACATTCATTGAACGCAACATGCCTCTCTCGGTTCAGTGTCAAAAGTCGCACCCGACTTTAAATCATATTGACATCTACGTGTGAAGGATTTGTGCATACTAAATTGCATCCACACAATCCCAATAGCTTTCGAGAACAATTTCTGTGACATACAACAACAAACATACAGATGGATACACACACAAAGTCACAAACACAAAACCAACAACAAAACTTAGACACATACTCACACCAACGCTCACTACCACCACAAAGCATTACACGCACACTTCACAAACAAACCAAGACACATAAAGAGCCTAAAAATTAACAACCCAGACACAGAAACGAAAAAACAACACACATGGCACTAGTTAGGTTAATATTATTACGTTTGCGGGACTTGAAATAAAAAATTCCGTTAGAATTACTATAGAGTTTATTTAGAACTATACAAACACGTATACCACAGGTTCAAATATAACTGAACACAACCAGTTTAAACATAATGCACGATTCAATAACACGCGCAAAGTCCGTCACTATATAGATTATCGAATGTACACACGTCTTGCCGCGCTTGTGGTTATCGCTTGACTAACGATCTCTCCATTGGGGCATTGCTTTATCTAGCATGATGCAATATGTCTACCTGGCAAGCGTCGAAGCAATTTCCCAGAAATCATAATCCGCACACCTGAGTAATTATGCTTGCGAACAGCCATAAACGAGTACAATAGGCTGCTCTCCACAACAACCAATTAATAAGTAAACAAAAGAAGATAGTCATAAAACAGTTACATTGTTATTAGCTAAAATACGGGGCGGGTAATAAAGTGTGTGTTTTATGGTAGGCACTTTTGTCGGCGTGTAACAATATATAGACACAGACATAAGGCACACACTGCACATGCACTTCCTCATAACACGAGCATGTAACAGTTACGCTGTACATTAGTATAAATTTAGTATTAAGATTAGAGTAAATTAATATAATAAGTTATTCGTAAGGAACACCACAACACAAACATACATTCAATAAATATCACACACAAATAACAAATAAACGTATAAATACTAAAAACTTTTCCTAAATTAAATTGTAAAAAAGGGTACGGAACTAGAGTCCGTACAGGTGTTAAAAAAACATACAGACGGATGAATGGATATAAACAAAACAAGGTTCAATTCTTGTTTAAATGGCTAAAAAACAAAAACGTGAGATATACACATGACATTTAGTCATACGACCGGTGATGTTATACGGGTCCGAATGTTGGGCCACTAAAGTAATAGACCACAAATGTCTCCATTCAGCTGAGATGAGAATTGTGAGATGAATATGTGTTGTTACGAGAATTGATAAGGTGAGAAACGAGTACATGAAAATCTTTAAAAATTGCACCAGTGACTAAAAAATTAAGAAGAAGAAGGTTAAGGTGGGCATGTAAAGAGGAGGGGTGAAAGTGATGGGACAATAAAATGTTAAATTGCAAGTTTAATTGGTACAAATTTATAGGTAGAGCAAAAAAGAGATGGGTGGATTGTGTGAAGGATGATATGATGATTTGTGGTGTGACAGAAGACGTATGTCAGGATAGAGGAGTATGGAAGGAAAAGACATATTGCGCCGACCCCACATAATTGGGAGAAGGTGAAAGGAAAGAGAGAACGTGTTTAAATTAATTCGATTGTTAATTAAATTCATAACATTTTGAACAGCGATCTGCGCAATATAAGTGAATTTGATCATTAAACTGTTAACAGGCTTTGTAGACGACAAACAAAACTACATACATGTAAAAAAATTACGAAGAAATCTCAATCCTCTAATCCTCTAATAAAGGTATGAAAAAGATATTGTTGAGGGGGTGCCCCGTATAGTATGGAGGAGCAAGATGGAATGCTCCTCCGTCTCAAAGGAAGATCTTCCAGCGGGGCTATTGTTCTTCCTCGCAGGCCAAGGCCCATCAGGAAAATTAGTATATATTATTTGTACGTTTCAGGTAACGTTTGCGACACCAATTATTGCAGAGCGCCATCTATTGGCTTGTAAGTGTTCCACTATATTATTTAAATTGAATACATTACTAAATTGAAATAGAGACGTGTATTATAATCATTGAAAAAGAATACGAATTCCAAAACTATACGGTGTTGCCCTGATAATTATTTCACCTTGTTCCCTAAATGTAGCTGGTATCAAGTTTCCCTAATTTTACAAACATGAAATATGTGAAATGTTATTATATTTATTATTAGTTTTCATACGCTGTTTAAATTTTAAATGGAAATCAAACTTTAAAAAAAATCAATTTAAGTTAATTAAATCATTTAAATTAAGTCGCCTTTGAGGTATCTGTGAATCTACGGATTCGTCCCTGTGAGCGACAGCTAAGTGCCAGGGTAACAAAAACAATTGTATTAAGATGTAGAAGCATGCTACGAGTCACAACGCGCGACACTAACCACGCTGATGTGGCGCTCTTTATATTTATGCCTTGCAGTTTACAGTACAATTTTAGCTGCCATCGAAGTATTTATATTTAAATTGAACTTTTCATTGTTTTTATTGAAAATTACACAAAATTCCGTGAAAGTACACGTTAACACATAAAACAAATAGATAGATATTGTAAACATATGCATTTCTTAAGTGTCTTTCATATTGTGAATGTCAAAATATGTGAAACGAAAATCTAGGCCTCCATTTTGATGAATTAACACTACTGTCACTTATGCGACACTCTTCTTCTTTGCCTCAGAGTTGAACGTGAGTGTGGGCCTCCGTAATTATACGACGACGTTCTATGCAATCCAAATAATGTCATAAAGGTTAAAGTCTAAGGTGGAAGCGAATTAAGTTATCAATTTTCTTATCTTAAGTTATTTTGGGCAATTATAATGAACATTCAACAGTATTTGATTATAGGATTAATCAGCTAGCGTAGATGTAATATCGTGCAAATTATCGACTCTATTATGTGGATGCCAGACGCAAGTTGCTACAAAAAAACTACCTGAATTAAACTGAGATCGTTTCAAAAAGCAGTTGAACGGAGTATGCTGGGTATTAAACTAAGACACTTCGTGAAAAGTGTCCGTATCCAAAAGGAAATGAAACTACTAAACAAGTAGATACAAATTTTAAATTGGAAGTTGGCACGTCACACAGTAAAGGTCAGTGATAATTTGAATATCTATCTATGGTCAGTGATAATGATGGAGCCAAAAAAGATCCAAAAGAGGTCGTGGAAGGCTCCTTAGATAACAAAAACAAAACTGACCTCACACTATAAACCAAAAAATAAATATAACCGACTTCTTTCTACAACATCTTGAAGTCAGTGCCAAGTAAAACATAAAAGAACAACAACAAATTTACAAAATATAGTAGTTTGTGTTTTACTTGACACCGACTTCAAGATGATGTAGAAAGAAGAAAACTTCAAGATGTAAGAAGATGTCTAAGAAAAAATTAAGCACCTGTAGAAAGTGTAATACTGGTAAGCGTATACAAGATTTTTTTGGGAAAATGTAGGCTCTCGGCGTTTTTTAATAAGGGTTAGTCTCGATTTCATCAGATCCTGGCTTGGTGACCGTGAGACCGCCTCCGGCGTATACATATTTATTAATTAAAAAAAAATTCAAAATTGATTCACAATTGGCGGATAAATCACGTAACATGCATATAAAAAAATAAGTGACTGTAGACCTACACGCGTATACAAGAATTTAGGTGCATGGCGTTCTTTACTAAGTAATGGTTAATCTCGATTTCTCTGGAATGCCCACCATCCTGACTTAGTAACCATGGCACCACCTCGGGAGTATAGACTTACGAGTAACGATAAAAATTTGAAAATTGGTTTAGAATTGACGGAGAAATCGTGTTACAAAAAGTCTGTTATCATTTTTCGTGGGATTCTCTAATTCCTTGGAATCTACTCGTCAGATCCTGACACGGTGACAAGGGACCAATTCGGGAGGGTAACCTTTCGTTTAAAAATTTGAAAATCGGTTCACAATTGATGGAGAAATCTAGTAACGAACATACTAAAAAAACCACATACAGACGAATTGAGGACGTTCTCCTTTTGTGAGATGGGTTAGAAATGCAGCAACGATATTGCGTCGGTCGCGGGGCGAATTTGGACAAGGACCGTGCAGAACAAAATTAAATAGCAAAACATGAAGGTCTACATCCAGAATTAGATAAACTTGAAAAAATAGATACGATTATGCACATTAACTAAAGAATAATTACGTGAAATCAAGGAATAAATAATGTTCTTTTTAAGTGCAAATTGTGCGTCGTATAAGAAGCCCGCTCAAACTAGCGACCGTATCCGGTGAAACGATTTCCACGTGAAATGTCAAGGACAACTTTAAACGGGTACAGATTATAGTGTGAGTAAGAACTCATGATTATTAAGCTCAATTAAAACAAGTTTAAAATTTTCTTTATGGATTTATGGTTGTTTTAAAGCTTATAAATAAGGTTAAAAGGAAGCATTTCAAAATGATTACTAGAGGTTTTGACGCAGTTTTGCTCGTGTGTACATCTTATATTATCTTATTTGTTGAAATTCGTAATTTTTTTAAAATATAATATATAAACCATATTGAATGATGTCCGTGCGGCCTGTCGTGATGGCCAGTCTGAATGTCCATCGCCCCTGCTCCAGAGAATCCTTAATATCCTTGAATTGTGCTCCATCATCAGTGGCCAGGTTGTAGCACCTTTGGTGCTCCTGTTTTTTTTAATTTAATTTAAAGACGTTACAAGGTTATACAAACAATGACATTGCCAAACTGCAGCGCTCGGCAGCGATCTCGTGGATCATATTAAATTATACCTTATGACTTCTGTTTTATATACTTAAGTACACTTTTTTATGTAAATTATAACATAAATTAATTGAAATGATTGGATTAACCAATTTTTATATTAAGCCTTACATTATATACCACCGTTTATAAAGTACATAAACACCAAACCTCTTGTGTATTCGTTTAATACGATTCCATTATATATATTGTTACATGCCATCAAAGATAAGCCGCACAGCCTATTGTAAGCGCAGCTTATTGTTCTTTAGCCGGATTAGGGAATCCTTTGTGTTTTAAATTTGTAACATGCTATTATTTTTCTACTTGTTTTATAACCATCATTAGCGTCGAACTAATCCCTATTGTTATTGCTTTCGACTTTGTGGACGTTCGCAGGTGTGCAAATTAACAATTCTTAGAAACTCAGTGTACGCGGCCAATTCCTTTGTACTGTGTAGTTAGTATAAGACGATGCCCGAATGGAGGGGCAGGCAGTCAAGCGACGACTAAGAAACGAGTAAGACGTTCTCTAGTACTCTCGATTAGCGATATAAACGACGGACTTTGCGTGTATCGAATTGCATTGAATCGTGCAGTGTGAACTGGTTGCATCCAGTTTTATTTGTATTTGTTTTATACGTGTTTGTACAGTTCTAATAAATTCTATAGTAGTTCCAACGGCATTTTTGATTCGAGTCCTGTAGCTCGTAACAACATAAATATAAGTAATAGTACATATACGCAATGTACTATCATCAAGGAGACAATGCTAAATTACGTAATATACATTTTAAACTCTGTTTGGACTAAACCATGACCATAGACAACAGAAACCGTTTTTCATCAAGTATATCCTATCTAGTGTATCTGCTTATACAATAATAAACAAACATACATAATAACAAAGTCAATTCCATGTTTGTATGTTTGTATGGCTTTATCCAAAAAAAAAACAGGCAATTTTACTTTATTCCCTAAATTTTATCCGTGCAGGAACGACCAAGCGGCCTGTTGCAAGAGGCGACAAAACAACCCACAGCCAGGTGCTAGGGTATTTGCCCTGCTGAAAAGCTACCACCTCTTAAACACACGCCACCATAACAACCTTGACTTGTGTTCCGGAGTTAATGGCCAGGTTCCAGCCCCATCTACGAGTCCGGCAGCACATTGGTAGCGCCTTTAGTGTTGCAAATGTTTATAGGCGACGGCAACCACTTTCCATCACAGTTGGGCCGTCAGCCTGTCTGCTGTACTCCAGCAATAAAAAAATAATTCTAACTCTTGCTCTTTGAAATGAATTTATATATTTAAGGAAGTAGTATTAACGAGATGAGCTCCTTATAATCAGTTAATGCTCTTGGACCCATTTGTAAGTGATAATTTATTCGAATGGTCTTCAAAATCGTTGATCAGGGCCGAAGCTCACCCAAAGATGAGCAAACGTTAACATTGGAAACCAAACGATGTGACTACATTTGCAAATTATAAAAAAAACATAATTTGCGACAGTGGCGACAACATCAATGAAAAATTTTGCAACATTATGTTAAATAGCGCTAATATATTCATTCATTTCTTACTTGATACTTTATTTTCATAAATTATTGAACTTAGATATTACCTCACCTGTTTTCCCTAAGGGTTAGGCAGAGATGATGCCTCCTCACTTGTTATATATGATCTTAGCACACATTTTTCACAACTAAACTATTGTTGGCTTACCCCAGTGATTGATACCCTGGTTAATTTATTTAAAATGTTAAGAAACTTTTTTTTTTTTTATTTCGAAGTCATAATTATATTATTATTGTATAATAATAGAAACTGAACCCATGTGAAATCTGTCCATCTGTCTTTATATATCAGAGTAATTGTTTTCAGATTCTATTTATGTAGATAAAATTTAACAGGAAAGTGCTACAAATGCGCTGCTGCTCTCTTAAGGGAGACTGGAACCAGGGGTGGTAGCCATCCAGTCGGGCAAATGCTCTACCACCTGGCTGTGGGTTGTTTAGTCGCCTCTTAGGACAGGCCGCCCCAACGCAGGAAATTGTATTCTTTCTCCGTTCCTGCACGGATAAAATAGCCTTGTAGTTGAATTATTTCGCGCTTAAATTCAAACCTTCATCATTAACAACATTAATTGATTTCGCTAACTGTTGAACGTGTTGCCGGGATGTGCAATGGCAACATCGGAGTCACCGGAGGAGTGAGGGGTGGGGGGTACTGAAGGCCATCGACAGGGTCCGGTTTCAGATTTGACACATCGCAATACATTTCGAGTTTTTGTTTTGTATCTGTTCTAACCTAGTTAATTTGCGCATGCGTTTCATAATTCCGTGTGTACCGGCGTACACGCCGCAATGTGTCATATGATATATATGGCTTATAATGCAACTCTAAGCGCGTTACCACACCACCTATATTTTACACGTTGTTAAGTAATCGGCCAGTGGACAAGTTATCAACCCCTACTTAGTATACTCGAGCAATTTGTTCACTGCCCCGCTCATTTGAGCAATAATACTATGTTATTAAACTGTGTAACGCAAAAAATAATTACCCAATTAGAACAAGTTCCTACTCATAGACAAATTAGCTGATCTTTGTTTACAATCTTGTTATTATATGCATATTATTACACATATTGAATTCATTTCATAATATTATAATAATAAAAGCCCATAAACCTCCCATTGCTAGGCTCGGGCCTCCCACAGTATACCCGCCACGCTTGTCCAAGGCGGCTTGGCAGGTTTGACACATCGGTTATCTCGATGTGCAGGTTGCATCACGATGTTTTCCTTCGCCGTTATTAGCACGTGGTAATTGTAACAATATGCACTTTAGGTCACAAAACTGACTAAGTGGTGTATGCGTTCCGGCCAAGATCGAACCCGCGCCCGTCGGGTTTGGGACACGTGTGCTAGCCAGTGCTACCATGACTTTATAATAGTATTGAAATAATATTATTACACCTTTTAATATTCTTTGCTGAAATGGATAATAACCCCCAAGGGGGTGCTTTGTGGCGAAGCTATAGGTGAGTAGCGACTCCTCGTTCCCGACTCCAACCATGGCCTCCTCCGCCTCCGTGCTCGCCTTAGCCAGCCGACAGTGGAGATCGCTAGAGCTAAGGCCCAAGCTCCAGGGATGGAAGTGATAAGTGGCCTAATTTCCTCTAACACCTCTCCACGAATCTAGGAATTAATGCAGAAAAGTAAAATAGAGGACTTTATACGCTACGCGATTAAAACAGCAGAAAAAGTAGTCAAAAGAAACAGAGACCAATAAAATGTTGCTAATATATTGTAAAAATATATTTGTTAACATAGAGTAAGAATACAAACTGTATAAGAGTACTACATTTTAACAAATAAATATAGATAGAGAATTAAGATAATAATAGACATAACGATTGTATTAGATATATAAGAAAAAAAAACAAAAGAAAAATAAATAAAAAAAGACTCCCCACTTATTTTCCCTACATAGAATATAAACAATAGGCTAAAAGAGACAAAGAAACGAAAAACTCTGTCTTGGCATATGACGGAGGAGAAGGCGAATTATATTTAAAAAAAAACCACGCTCATGTTGCCCTTCGTCGATCTTATACGGCATTTTTTTAGGGCCCATTTAGGGAGTGACGAGTCACTGTCTGCTCATTATATCCATGTTCCCCGAAAATCGCGACGGGCAGACGCTATAGTCCTCATAGTCCCAGATCCCTAGTTCCATTAGCAGTTTATCCCAATAGCCCAGTACCTTTTGCTCTCATTTCCTACAATAGTCCCACATTGACCGGGGCTTGTGCTTGGATGTATTACTATATATACAGACAGTATTGGATCTATTACTATATATACAGATACTATATATATAGACAGGGATAACCGTCGGTTAGTGTCACGCCACATTTACATCAAATTTCTCAAAGGGCCTCTACGTGTTGGCCTTCCCATGGCCCCACGCAAGCCCTCCAAAAGTCCGGGCCATTTTTATAGCCCGTGGTCTTCGACGACATACAAGCAAACTCTCACTGTTGCGCTCGGGCCACTCATTTACAGGGAGCACAGTATCCTCCACATTTGTTAAAGGCAGCTTGGCGGGTGTGATACATCGGTTATTTCAATGTGCAAATTTCATCGCGATGTTTCCTTCAGCACATGGTGATTATAATAATATGCACATTAGATCAGTAAGCTGCTAAGTGGTGCGTGCTTCTCGGTCTGGATGCGAACCCACGCCCATTCTGGGGCATGAGTGCGTTAACCAATAAGCTACCACTGCTTTGACATCAGATGGATTAATTTCGGACTAATATTTTTTTCTTTAATACATAAAATAGATTGATTCGAATTATATTTATTGACTAAATTTAATTGACAACTGCGTAACTTATAAGATTTATAGTAAAACTACGTTTTAACGGTTTTAAGCGCAGTAACTTACTTGCTTTTTATTATTCCCACGTTAAAAGATTTAACAAGAAATTAATTAATATTCATTCACAGTTTCCTGTCAATTTGTAATTTTGACAGACTGCCCATCGCGGAGGAAGCGTATTAGTATGTCCGGAGAAATACTATGGCCAGCCGAGTCGAGGATACCTACTAGCCCTCTGTGTTCCTTACTTCGTCTTATGCCAAGGCTAGAGGAAAGCGGAAGCAAGACTCATTACGCATGCCCGGATAGGTCTCACCACTGCCGGGGGGAACCATGTCCCGACGTCTTCACATCTCATTTCCTGCGTGGGACGGGTTGCGACTCGTCCCATGGGAGGAGTTGAGCACGCGTGGAAGACGATACGCCCTTGTGGTGGCATTAATGGCTTGTGCGAACGCTTCCCCGTACTTTGAAATCTTTTTTAACGAGGAAAATTTTACGGAATTGGGTGAGGCTTATGGAGACTCGTCGGCATGGTTCCACCCTGGTGGGGTTGTTTACCACTACAGGACTACGCGACAAATGCCAATTGCCTGCTCCGCGTTGGCCCTGGCAGGCTTTGGTAGAGACGGCCTCGACCAGTTATACTTTTGAATACTGGCATAACTAAATTAGTAAATCAGTAAGAAGGAACATGCTAAGGTAATATATTTTATATTCTGGGTATTTCTTTCCATTACACACAATAAAACGTTAATGTGATATGTGAACAGGTTGGCCTTCGACCCGTCTGTGGCGAGTGTTTAGTTAGCTAATGCTTATTAAAACAATCCGGGCAAATAGTTTTACGCGCGTTTTACGATCTTCGAGACCGATATAGGGCTAACAGCCGAACCTCTCATTATTATTATCATATATCCATTGAAAATGTTTTAAGAGTGATCAATTACCATAAAAAAATACGCACATTTTTTTCAAGTCATGCGATGTTGTATTTCTCAACTGTTCCACTTTATATACTACTAGCTTCTGTCCGCGACTTCGTCCGCGTGGAATAGTAAAAAAAGTAAGTTAAAATACCCCCAGATTTTGAAACATTCTTCATTGGTGCTTCGCTCCTATTGGTATTAGCGCGATGATATATAGCCTATAGCCTTCCTTGATAAATGGGCTATCTAACACTGATAGAATTATTCAAATCAGACCAGTAGTTCCTGAGATTAGCGCGTTCAATCAAACAAAGAAACTCTTCAGCTTTATATATTAGCATAAGATAAGATTTGTTTTTAAATAAGTTTTCAAATGATACAGTTTTGTAAATTTTAAGCAGCGTTTTGAATTATATTATTTTTATTGTATATGTGTATGTATGTATGTATTTGTATATTTATTTCTTCAATTACTTTGATTATTTATGTATCTATTGCCTTTTTCCCGCACCACCTACATCGCCTGTTTCAAATTTCTTTGATTCAGATAGCCGGGAAGAGATCGCTTTGAGCGATAAGGCCGCCTATATTGTAAATATGGTCTGTTTTTGTAATTGTATATTTTGGTTTGCAATAAAGTGTTATCTCTCTCTCTCTCTGTATATATATATATATATATATATATATATATATATATATATATATATATATATGTATATATATATATATGTGTATATATATTTTATAGATAAACTCATATAGTGTGTTCGAAAGCTAAGCAGGTTACGCTTGTGTAATGAGTAAAATGCTAGAGCATAGAGGGTGTCAAATATACATCAGATCTAGATACGTAAAAAAATATTATACTTTTACA
This sequence comes from Dendrolimus houi, assembly GCA_039645545.1. Taxonomy (NCBI): domain Eukaryota; kingdom Metazoa; phylum Arthropoda; class Insecta; order Lepidoptera; family Lasiocampidae; genus Dendrolimus; species Dendrolimus houi. Next base: position 23,109,038 of record CM077132.1, read on the forward strand.
CAAATATATAGTTTGAGACGAGAATATTTCCATATTAACTTCTTTGATAAGATCTTAATGTATGTTTAAATTAGTATTTTAATTAATTCATATCACTTTTAAATCCAACCACGTCACCTGTTCACAATATTTACGAACATTCATATACTTACAAATGTAGGCAAACATAAACAACTTCTGTGAAACACATAAAGCAAGGAAGGTGACAATTAAGCAAGCGCTCAAACACAGTTTTACGACAATGTTTTGAGAGGTGTCGCCACTTGCACTAATTGTGCCCCTGTCTGCTTTCACAAATTAAATTTAAAACGTACCCAATATATGTAACATAAAATATATAGGTATGTTATTTTTGTGTGTCTATCTATCTATATTACTGTAAAGTTTCATCAAAATCCGTTCAGTAGTAAAGTTACAGGAAAAAAGCAAAAATATCAGTCAGACAAAAGTTCTACATCAAAAACCTCGACGTTGGTAATTTTTGACAGCTATCTAAGTATTACTTTGCCATCTCTTAATGAGAAAAGTTTATGGATAACGTTTTTACTATTGACTTGCTAAGCAATATCTTGAAATTCAAAAAGCGTTGTTATTCGTGCAGGAACGGTGAAAGAATACAATTTCCTGCGTTGAAGCGGCCTGTCGTTGGCGACAAAACAACCCACAGCCAGGTGGTCGGGCATTTGCCCGATTGGATAGCAAACACTTCTGATCTAAAGTATGCCACCGTAACAATCTTGAGTTGTGTTCCGGCATTAGTGACCAGATTCCAGTCTCCTCTAAAAGAGCAGCAGCGCATTTGTAGCACCTTTGGTGTAACAAATCTCTAAAGTCTAGGCGACAGTAACCGCTTTCCATCAGGTGGACCGGCTGCCTATTTACTGAACTCATGGAATAAAAAAATTAAAAAATCATAACTCTCTTTAGTTTAAAACATATATTAGGTAGTACATACAATGAAGTGTTCATTATTTTATATGATTTATAAAACGACTAAGATATTAATAGCTTTATTTTGTTTAACAAAATGCCAATTATGTTAATTCAATCTTGTACTCGTATCAACACAACGTAAAATGTATATGTAATAAATAAATATTCTCTCTACATTAACATTTTAAATGTATAAAAAAGGACTATCAAGCCAAACTACATAATTACTGTGTGTTCGATATTAACATTTTAAATGTGCCTATTTAGGATTATCGCGACGAAAGAATTTCAAGAAACAAGTTTATATAGCTTTAATTTCATCAAAATGGAAACATTATTATGTCATACTGTAGACTTGCTATAAAAAATTCTAATACTTGCATACGGGTAAACAAACCTGATGATAAGTGGTTACACTGTCGCCTTAGCCTGATCTCGGATACAGACACGCCACACAGTATACGCCTTTTTTTAGGAGGATTAATCCGATTGAGGACGAACCGCCGTGGGGGAAACCTGATCAGGACGTGTGGGGTGCGCCACGTTGGGGTGGCACTAGCACCCCTTTGAAACACTATTGCCACCCGAGTCGGGTATATCCACTAAAACCCCTCGGTGATCCGCCCTTCGCCCTTATGCCAGGGCCATAGGTACATGGAATCGCCACTCGACAAGGCGACTGCCTGTCTGCTGTACTCTAGCTATAAAAAAAATTCTGTGTGTGCCGTTCACACGCAGTAGAAGTGAAACTTCAGAGAATATACAAACGAACATGATTATAACTACAATGCTTAGTAGACAGACAAGTGTGAACTGCACACATTTTTGCATTACTATTCTATTGTTACAACTTAGGTTCCGATAAAGACAAATTCCACGTACAGATCTGTAAAAGCACATTTTATTACTTGTCGGCATTTGAATTAATTGTAATCCTTTTATGATCGTCTTCTTTAATTACTCATTTTTGTTGGCATACGTTTCTAGTTATTGGGGAGGACAGCCTATTGTCCTATTGTACTCGTTTACGGCCGCTCAGGAGCACCATTGTTCACGTGTTGCGGATTATAAGTACAAGCTAATTCTAGGAAATATCAACGTTGCCGGACGGGCACATTTGCATTTAGGCGTGACGTGTGTACATTCGGGAATCTAATATTAACGTACTTTGCGCGTTTTATTGAATTACGATCTTTTGCTTTACGTTTGGATTTGTTGTGTTCGGTTATATTTATACCTGTGTTATACGTGTTTGTATAGTTCTAATAAACTCTATAATAATTCTAACGGCATTTTAATTCGAGTCCCGCAAACTCGTAACACTATTATGTACGTCTTTATTCTTAGGTATTTTGGCCCTTATTCGTAATAATTCAATCTAAATTGGACTTTAAATCACTAGCATAAACTTCAAAATTCTATGGACTGGTACGCACCTATCTGTAATCTGTTGATCTACGTATACAAGAATATCGGCCTTAAGTATATACAGGTAGAGTTTAAGTTTCATTTAAACTGAAAATTAACTAACGGGTAAAGAGAAATGTGTATAATTTCGAGCTAAATAAAGTTGAATTTTATATGCCCATTTCTTTTTAGTGTTTCGTTTCACCGAGTTTCAAATCACAATGATTCTGCCTGATTCTGATGTGGGTCTTCTGCCTGTCTGCTGAACTCATGCAATAAAAAAACGCGCCCAAGCTAAGCTACACTTGTGTTATTGATAATATACAACGGACCACTCTTGCGCATATCCCAGACACCCAGATATAACTAAAATTTCGTTTACGAAATTTTGATACAAGGAAACGAACCTACAGCCTCTACGTTCCAGCGAGTTAGGCCGGTAAAGGCTCAGCCACACTATCTCAACCATAGAGGCCATCAACAACAACTAATCGATGTGATTATAAATATGGCTTTACGTTCCAATGGGAGTTTAAGAATTTCGTTTTTTAATATAATTACTATAATTTAATATTATAAGTGACCTTTATGTTCGGCGATGCACCCACCCGTTCGAAGCCGGCCTTCGGGAATCTACTATTTACATATGTATTACGATTATGTCATCGCATGCGTCTAATTTTAAATAATAATAAAAATAGATTAGATCATCTGTTTTGTGACCTTTTAATTATGATATTGTCTTTAACCTACTTACAAAAAGGTTATCCATTTGAATTTAGTTGATACTAGCCTATACTACCACTTCGTACACACGGCAGTTACTCGTTATATTCATATTCATTTACTTTGTGAAGAAAATATTTCCTATAAAACTAATCAAACATATATATTGTTACATGCCGTCAATGATAAACGCACAGCTGCCTGTCGTAAGCGCAGTTTATTGGCTTCTAGGGTTTAGGAATTCTTTTATGTTATAGAATTTGTAATTAAGAAAAACATGCTATTGTTTTCCTACTTGTTTTATGACTATCATTAGCGCCGAACTAATCCCTATTGTTATTGTTATCGACTTGTTGGCCGTTCGCAGGAATAGATAACCAGGTGTGCAAATTACTATTTCTCGGAAACTCAGTGCGCGCGGCCAATTTTTTTTTGTACTACACAGTACAGTACAGTTTTGAATTTGTAACATGCTATTGTTTTTCTACTTGTTTTATAACCATCATTAGCGTCGAACTAATACCTATTGCTATTGTTTTCGACTTTGTGGACGTTCGCAGGTGTGCAAATTAATATTTCTTAGAAACTCAGTGTGCGCCTCCAATTTCTTTGTACTGTGTAGTTAGTATAAGACAATGCCCGAATGGAGGGATGGGCAGTCAAGCGACGACTACGAGACGAGTAAGAAGTTTGTAGTACTCTCGATTAGCGATATAGACGTCGGACTTTGCGCGTATCGAATTGCATTGAATCGTGCAGTGTGAACTGGTTGCATCCAGTTTTATTTGTATTTGTTTTATACGTGTTTGTACAGTTCTAATAAATTCTATAGTAGTTCCAACGGCATTTTAAATTCGAGTCCTGTAGCTCGTAACTATATGTATACATATATGGGGAACAAATGTCTAGCCATGCCGCCTCCGCCAGGTCCAGGTCGAAGGAAGGAAGGCCCAAGAAATGTTGGCTTGACGTTGTGAAGGATGACATGCGTCGGAGTGAACGCTCCGAACGCAACCGGGATTTAACACTCGGATGATGATGACTAATCAAACATAACAAAACGTATATGAGTTTGAAATATTACCTCGTAAAGATTTCAATGCTGGGTTCGAGTCTCTGAATTGTACGAGGAGTAAACAGTATACCTGTTATACTTGTTCAAATTAGCTTGGCGGGTTCGATACATCGGTTATCTCGAAGTGCAGCCGAGATGTTTTCCCTAGCCATCGGAACGTGGTATTTGTAACAAGATTAGGCCAGCAAACTACCTATGAAACGCATGCTTTTCAGGCCGGGATTTGAACCACTAAGCTAACACGACTAATCTACCCTAACAATCGTTTTGGCGTGTAATATCCGTGCAGGAACGGAGAAAGAAAACAATTTCCTGCGTTGGAGCGGCCTGTCGTAAGAGGCGACAAAACAACCCACAGCCGGGTGGTGGGGTATTTTCCCGTCTGGCTGGCTGCCACCCCTGCTACAGAATATGCCTCCATAATAACCTTAGGTTGTGTTCCGGCATTAGTGGCCAGGTTCCAGTCTCCTTTATGAGAGCAGCAGCGCATTTGTAGCACCTTTGGTATTGCGAATGTACATAGGCGATGGTAACCGGTTTCCATCAGTGGACCATCTGCCTGTCTGCTGAACTCAGGCAATAAAAAAATTGAAGATGATTTTAACCGATTTAAAAAAGTGGTGATGCTTAATTCTTCGTGTATTTTGTTTGTGTGTGAAATATGACCTAGGCAAGTCTATACTTTTATAAGAAAGTTCGCTATATACACGACAACACAACCGTCAATGACGTCTATCCCGAAGCTTCTACCCGCCTTCGAGCTTCACATAGGGCGATGACGCGTGTCGTGTTATGAGCACTTCTTTCTATATTTTGACCAGTTTAATCAATATCCTTATAAATTATTTCTTGTGTCTTATTCTGATATATTAGTAATATTACTGTAGTTTCATCAAATTTGTTCAGTGGTTTTTGTGTGAAATAGCAATGAACATCTATTCACATTTATAATATGAAAAAAACATTAATCGGTATATAATCACGTTAGAAATTATATAAACGGAGCTTTAACAAAGCCTTTACTGACTATGTTTTGTTATACACTATTTACAAACGCTATGCTAATATGCCAGTGTTTACATTTTAACAATTCACTCGTGTGTCAGAATATGTTAAATTAACCTAGAATTATGTAAAATCTTTCGGCCGTGGCGAATCACTATTATTTTTTAAGTTATCATTTGTGTTGTAACATTAATTAATTACAATAATTTAAAAATGTATTATTTTGCTAATTGCAACACTAAGGTTGCTTAGATCCGAATCACTATTTAAAATACAATTATTACAAATACATAATTAAAATGTAATTATACTTTTATTGAGACTAAAACTGTTTATTTTATTCCATTAAATCTATACCAATATTATAAAGAGGTAAACTTTGTGAGTTTAAAAGTTGTAGAGGGTACTCTCCAAAACTACTGAACCGATTTAAAACATTCTTTCACTGTTCGCAAGCTACACTATCCCCGGTTGACATAAGCTATATTATATTTTCAAAAAGTAGGGATCCTTACTAAAACTGCAATAGTGTAACCCAAAGTGTGAAAAAATTACCTAAAATCGCGCGCGCTGCGAAAACTATTGATGATAGAATAAAATAATGTACTACGACTTTGCAGAACACATCATTATTTACAAAAAGTGTCGCGACAGCATATGTCTAACTATTATAGTTATGCCACAATAAGTGTTCTTTTATTTTAAAAAATTAATTGAACTGCCGCCGCTAGAAAAGGCTCTTTATTTGTATCTTGGTATTCATCCTTATAAAAATAAATTACTTCATATTCAAGACTGCTTCAATACGTTTATATAACTTTTTGAATTATTCAATTCGGACATTCCATTCGAAAGATATCACGAGTTTAAAAATGTAAGTATTAGAAAAAAGTTGCGTGGTCGCCGCGCACCCTAATCGGCTAGATAGGCTTATGCTATGTAGGCGTCACTGGGGTACGGGCAGTACGGGAGGAGAAATATTTTGAATTCGCTTAGTAGGTAATTAAAATCAACAAAACTATACTAATAATGGGGGGTAATCTCTGGATCTACTAAACCGATATTTAATTTTTTCTGATGCTCAGCGAAGTGGGCACGGGTCAGTTAGTAAGTAATAATAAATAATAGCCTATACTTATTCCACTGTTGGGCTTGGACTTTCTAGTTTTAAAGAGAACGAACGCTTGTCCAAGACAGAATACCGAGTTTGACACATCTGTTATCTCGATGCACATACAGGTTTCATCACAATGTTTTTTTTTTCACACTTATAATATAATAATATCAGCCCATAAATGTCCCACTGCTGGGCTCGGGCCTCCCATTATAGGGGGAACGGACAGTATACCCGCCACACTTGTCGAAGGCGGCTTGGCAGGTATGACACATCGGTTATCTCGATGTGCAGGTTGCATCACGATGTTTTCTTTCACCGTTTTAGCACGTGGTAATCGTAACAATATGCATATTAGATCAGAAAACTGCTTAAGTGGTGCATGCGTTCCGGCCAGATCGACTTCGCGCCTTTTGAGTTTGGGACACGTGCGCTAGCCATTACGCTACCACGACTTTCACTCTTAGCTGGTATGAATTCAAAAAATAAGCATATTTAGGTATTTGTATAGTAAAATATGAATTATTATTTTTTTAAATCTCGAGTTTGTGGTAAGCAGAAGTCACCATTTGACGCCCAAAACATTCTCGCGGCAATTGTAACAATTAGGTCAGAAAACTGTCTAAGTGGTGCATGCTTACCGACCACAATTCGAACCCGCGCCCTTCGACTCTGGAGACGCGAGTGGGCTAACCATTAAGCTACCAAGGCTTGTGTGCAACCCTAGTGTGTTTAATTTACAATATGAATCTTTCAATTTAAAAATTCCACGAGACGTACATATTATAGTATAAGTAGCAATTGCGATCCAAGTATAAAACAAGTTTACATGGAATATATTTTTTCTTAAATTAAGTAATAAGTGATTATTGTAACAATATGCACATTAGTGTCAGTAAAACTGCCTAAGTGGTGCATGCGTTCCGTCCAGGATCGAACCCGCGCCCTTGGAGATGGGACGCGTGCGCTAGCCATTACGCTACCACGACTTTGTCTTGTAACAATTACCCCGTGCTAATAACGGTGAAGGAAAACATCGTGATGCATCCTGCACATCGAGATAACCGATGTGTCAAACCTGCCAAGCCGCCTTGGACAAGCGTGGCAGGTATTCAGTCCGTTCCCTCTATAATGGGAGGCCCGAGCCCAGCAGTGAAACATTTAGGGGCTGCTATTATATTATTTATATTAGGTAATAAGTAATAAAATATACGAAGCAAAACAGCGTTACATAATTACTGGATACACGAAGCGGACACTGAACTTAATGAAAGAAAGAAAGAAAGAAAAAACATTTACATAATCCCACTAACACGCTTAATTCGCGTTGCATGCGTTTCAAACGACACATTATACAGTAATCTAGTTATAACATAATTTATTTATTGAAAAAAAGCCAACAGCGCATATCAAAATACAAACAATAACAAAATTACTTATAATGTAGGGCTAATAACAGGTTTTTCTGAATACATTTCTAAGCTAACGAGCGAACAAGTTTAATTTTTTTTTAAATGCAATAAATATATACATAAGTGAAAATAAGTATATACTTACATACATATATGTGTATATATATATATATATATATATATATATATATATATACACATATATATTATACATTAACATTTAAATATATTAAAAAACATATTGATATTAACTAAACATATTACTTGATATACTGTTATTTTCATATGATGTGGTGGTGTTTGTTCCAACAACTGATTTAAAAATTAACCTAATAAACTAGGATGTGCCCGTGATTACGTCCACGCTTGACTTGAAATTCCCACGGGATAGCCGGGATAAAGAATCACAGATTTTAATATATCAAATTTGCTATCGATCAGTGAAAAAATCACATTGCAATTCGAATATTTTTTTTAACCTGACCATTTTGAATCATTCGCAGAAAATTTCCCGCAGGATTCCCAGGATAGAGAGTATCGCAAATTTTAAGACTAATAATTTACTGTTGATCAGCGAAACCCCCATCGAAAACGGTCCAGTAGTTTTTACGTGAACCCCAAACAAATAGACAAGATATTTAAAAAAATTGCATCGTGTTCTCTTTAATTTTATAGTGCTTTTTTAAACAGCTTCAGTGTATTTTTAGAATTTTATAATATTATAGATATATTGAAATTTCCATTTAATACAATAATTTTAATAAAAAAGAGAAAAAATCAAGGGGTCTTTTCAGAAATGAAGCTCTATACAGAGCTAGCTTATATCCTGGATTGTACCTTAGAATACTTTTTATCCCGATAAATGACATCATTCCCGTGGGATAGCCAAAAAGGTGGCGCTGCAATTACGATTTTTGGTACCGCCAGTAACAAACACGTCACCATGACAACGCGTATGAAGCCTCGCTGGCACTTGTCCAGTAATAAGAAATATCGAATGATAATTTTAACAACTGGCTTCATATTTAAGTTCATTTAATTTCTTGCTAACAAAGTAACTTTATTTCTTTAAGTTCCCATAGTTTTTGTATACTACATTTCCTAATTAAATAAAACTATATAAACAAATTTACTTATACTAATAATATCTATATACAATTTAAAAAAGATAAAAATTACAAGTAATAAATGGGTCCCAAATCACCGTCAGTTGGGAACGTTCCCAAAACACTGGCCACTGGGTTCACCTTAGTAGCAGTTGAAGTCGTATGCTATAGCAACTTGATAGCAACTCGTGGCTGTTTGTAGCACCTCGATCACGAAGTATTTGTGAGCGTTATTTATAATATTGATATTAAAGTAGGCCGCAGCGTCAGCGAAACGCTGTACGTGGAACCGGTAAAGCTTAAATCATTAGTAACAAATAAAAATAAACTATACGTACAAACAAAAAAATTAAATTAACACTAGAAATAGACTAAATAACACAAAATAAAACTACGTTTTAACGGTTTTGAGTGCGGTAGTTAATTCGATTATTGTTATTCCGACGTTTCGCCCACTTTTTAGAAGCCGTGATCACGGAAGACAAAGGTGTCAAGTGTCAACGAGTATTGTTAAAGTTTGACTTAGCTTACCGCCAACTTGTTCATTTTAATTATTTAGTTTTAATTTTGTAACAAAATTTTATTTCCAGTGTTTTTTTTCGCAAAAAATTCAGAAAATATAAATAATACAAATTAAAACTAACAAAAAAATATATAATACTAATACTTATATATAAAACCGCCATCAGTTGATAAAGTTCTAAAAGCTGGCCGCATATCCTCGTTGAATGGCAGCACTAATACGCTGATTGAATTGAACTGAGAACTCTGCATCTCAATTATATTAGATTATGCATCTAAGCAGTTACTCACTCCGAGATAACCGATATGTGAAACCTGCCAATTCGCCTTGACAAACGTGGGGGTATACTTTTCTTTCCTCCTAAAGAAAGGGAAAGCCTGATCGGTACAGTGGCACGTTTATGGGTTGATATCATAATGTATGAAATACAACAAAGATATTCAAAGTCTTATTCGGTTCAAGTTTACTTCTTAAACAAATTCAGGTAAGGCGAAAAAAGACCCCATAGTAAAGTGGTAGGGCATTTTCCCTGATTTAGAGCATGTCACCAGAACAACCTTCAGATGTGTTCCAGCATCAGTGACCAGATTCCAATCCCCTCTTGAAAGCCGTCACCACGTTTTTAACACCTTTATTGTTGCAAATGTCTGGAGGCGACAGTAAACACTTCCCATCGAGTGTGTTGCACTTCGTTTCGATTTTCCATTGGTTGCGATCAAATAACATCATATAATACGGTCACAAGGACCTTAAGGAGGCTTGCCTTCTACACCATATCATAAATTATATAGAATACAGATATCCGACATGAGTTAATAATGGTACGAAATGAGGAACTCCCAAGCGCAAGCGCAGGTCATAACTAATGACCCGTTGGAGTGGTGGCGCCTCGCGAGGACGCTGTTGCGAAACGCATGCGTATATATGCGCCGAGATGTGGACCACAGCATCACAGCAATCGTCGGCATCCCACCACAACCAACAACCAACATGAAAACCTTTGTGAGTATTCATTCAATCACACATCAATATATACCATTGACGACTTATGCAGTTGAATGGGCTAAACCTATTCCAGTCTAACCTAGATTCCTGGCACGGTAAATTTCATAAACGAACTATGGTCTGGATGTCTGGGATCAGCCTCAGAGAAATCCGTCGTATATTACTCAAAACGCAAGCTGCTTTGCTTGGGTAAATCTGTGTTTATCTATCGATTATTTATTTATTTATTAAATAGTCAAACAAACATACATACATAACGTACGAGGCCTAATGCAAAAAATTCCATCTGGGGCATATAGCTTTTTGATATATTAAACCAGAAATCAAGCCTAAGGCATCTGGTTTAACCAATCTTACCACCGACTACGATTACTAACAGAAATAATTGATATTGCAATTAATAGATCAGCGCCAATGCCTATAACTATAAGTCCAAACAAGTTAGTGATCAAATCAAAACAACTTAAAGTACCTATTTCCTCCTTGTTTCAAGTATTACACCCTGAAATTGTTAAATTCAAGACTTTATTCAATGGATTACGTTTTTAAGGTCATAGAAATTACACAAAAATTAAATCTGCTCTCCATTGTAGGTATATCATTGTCCTAGTGTTTAATGTCTGTTACATATCAAACAACTGCCTCGGAGCTCAGGGTTCTATTTCCAATATTCCACAATTACATTACTCAGCCCACATCATCGTGAAACTATATGTATCAAATCTTAAGACAAATTACTAGCAAACTTTATTCTGACGATATGTGGTATTAATTTTCGTAACTTTTACATGGCCTTGTGTAATATATTTCATATTTAAATACTATTAACAATGTACAAACAATTAGCAATGTATTTGTAGAGTTGCTTTTATTTATTAATTCATACATTCAAGTCCTCGTTGTGCTTACAAAACATGACAAAACACAAACTAAATTATACATAGATTTCAAAACTTTACTTATAACTATAGAAATTGCAGTAAAATTTGATATGGAACATCTACTACATCTTGTTCGTGAGCAATAAGAACATAGATTCGTATTAAATGGGTTGATATAACACATTGTAATATTTTTTTTAAAGTTTGTAAAAACACAACTAGGTTAGAGACTCTTTGTATTTAACAAAATATTTATCTGAAGTCGTTATTGAAACAGACAAATGTGCAATACTAGCCTCTAATAATAATATGAGCTACATTTCGCTCTTCATATATTCTATATTCATATAAATTGTATTTATTCCATTTAGGTCGTTCTCTGTGCCTTGATCGCGTTGGCTTCGGCTGGAGCTCTCCGCGAGAAGCGTAGTGGCTGGTCGGGTGGTTGGTCCGGCTCTTCGGGTGGCTGGTCAGGCTCTTCGGGTGGCTGGTCAGGCGGCTACGGCGGTGGCATCTCCGTCCCCAGTGCCCGCGTCGTCGCTGTCAACAAGGTGGTGAACGTGAACAAGGTCGTCGAAGTGCCCCAGGTCGTGAGCGTGCGCAAAGTGGTCTCCGTGCCCCAGGTGGTGACCGTGAACAAAGTCATCGCTGAGCCCTCCTACTCCATCGGCAGCTATGGCGGTGGTTACGGCGGTGGTTACGGCGGTGGTTACGGCGGTGGTTACGGCGGCGGTCACAGCTCAGGCTGGAACACTGGCTCCAGCGGATGGTGGTGAAAATTCTAGTCAAACATATATTTTAAGTTGAGTTATTTGTTTAATTCTTTTTAATACATTTTTTTTATTAAAGCCTCTGTTTAATTTACTCTTATGTATTTTATGACCTAACTAGCCTCTGCCCGGGACTTCATCCGCGTGGAGTAGTTAAAAAAAAACCCCGATTTTGAAACAATCTTCATTGGTGCTCCGCTCCTATTAGTCTTAGCGTGATAATATATAGCCTATAGCCTTTCTCGATAAATGGGCTATCTAACACTGAAAGAATTTTTCAAATCAGACCAGTAGCTCCCGAGATTAGCGCCTTCAAGCAAACAAACAAACTCTTCAGCTTTATATATTAGTATAAGATGTGCATGCTGTTATAAAAATGACCACGTGCTAACGGTGAAGGGAAACATAATAATGAAAGCTGCACATCGAGATAAATGATGTGCGTAACCCGCCTATCCGCCTTGTACTGGCTGGACAGTTATACTGTCCAATAAAATGTGGGACCTGAGCCCAGCAGTGGGAAGATTACGGACTGTAACTGTTAATCTCAATTACTACATGAACGGCATCAAAGTAAACATTTAATATTATCTCTATTCTCTATGAATATTATAAATACGAAACTTTATAAGAATGGATGTATGGATGTATGTTTGTTACTCTTTCACGCAAAAACTACTGAATGTATTTTGATGAAACTTTACAGTAATATAGCTTACACATCAGAATAACACATTGGCTATATTTATAAACATATATTGTGAATTATCCAAAAAATAACGATTTTCCATCACCACGCGGGTGTAATCGCGGGCGCAACTAGTATTAAATACAATCCTGACTAAACATTCGAACCAATGTTAATATTGTAAGACGAAATGTTAATTATCAATTAAATATTCCTTAAAAGCAAATGCAAGTTAATTTACATCTTTTTGTCATATTAATATCAGTAAAATCTAATCGAAACTATGTTGACCTTCAAAGCTATAACTTAAAAGAAATATATTTTCAAGGATAAATACGCAATTTCGTACGGTATCATCGCTGTTTTCACTACAAAAGGCGACTACCCCAAACCCTAAATCCTCCTAGTCCTTAAGCATAAACAAGGTAACAAAAATTTGCATCTAAGATATTATTATAATAAAAAGCTTAACTTATTAAAAGTATAGAACTGGGTCTAGGATTCAATAAAAACACCTAAAATAAGAATTATTATGCTCGTGATTTTATTCATACATCATAATTTAAAATATTTAAAGTTTAATTAATTAAACTTAATTGAAATTACTTAATAAGATTGTTTTAATTCTAACAGAAAGTCAGATTTAGTAATTTTTAGTTTATTTAAAATACAATACAAACTCTACGTAATTATATCTTTATTCCGGATTCATATATATGCACTTGTTAAAAGGAGAACGTTCTGAAACTTTCATACGAATTCAACGCATTTTCGTTGCGATAATTGAGTAAATTATTCTCGATCAAGTTTTATTGTTTTCAACAATAATTAACAATTATATAAATTCACAATACTACTGCAATATACGACATTATCTATAATATTATACAATTCTAAAGATACCGTGTCTGTACATTGAAGCTATTAAAAAACAACTGGAATAGACTATATAAACGATGGAGAACACGTTGCATTTTTTTGAAATTTCTTTTCTGTTTGTTCGGGATTCACATAAAAGCTACTGCGCCAATTTCAATGCAGTTCTCGCTGGTTGACAGCAGATTATTAGACTTAAAATCCGCGCTACTTTTTATACCAGGAATCTCGCGGAAATTTTCCCGGGAACGGTTTGTAGTTGTTCGGGTGCCTGAAAATTAGCTATTTCTGGCACGGTTTCGATTCAAACGATAGCTTATATTCATTTTTAAATGCTGTGGTACTTTGTGTTCTGGGAATCCCGCGGGAATTTCAAGTCAAGCGTGGACGAAGTCACGGCAAATCTTAGTATGTACATATAAGTCTGAAGTCATGCGTTGATGTCTTTTCTTATAATGGTTTTTACTGTTTCATAAAGTAAATATTTTAAATTAAGAAAGCTTTATTTTAAATATAGATCGGAATTTAGAGCTTTCCGTAAATAGAGCCGTGTTATTATAGACTTGATATAAAGACCAAAAAATTAAAAGAAACACTTGTAAATACATTCAAAATCAATTTATTTATTATTAAATTTATTTGGGAAATATAACAATCGATATTCTTAAATATAAAACACAAAATTAATACATATATCAATAAAGTTTCCTTTAAAAAATAATTTGTATAATAAACAATTTGACTCAAACAATAAAGAGAAAAATTACATAAAATGTCTATTTAATGAGGTCAAATTAAAAAAAAAACAAAAATGAGTCAAAATAAAAAAAGGTAACCACAATAATTATTTACTAACAAAATAGAAGAATGAATGTATAAAAAGAGTTGTCATAGAGTGTTTATGATAGAAGTTTGTATTATGCTAATGAAATAATTGGACTAGGATCAATGGCTGTTTGGCAGACTGACCGAGTACGGCTGCTAACCTGTACAAGAGTATAAGTCATTGCATTACACTGTTTGCTAAAACTCCATTAATTCTTCAAAAAGTAATTCTGTAACATACTTTTGTATAAAACTTATTAAAAAAAAGACAACTTGAGATATAAATAGAATAAGAAATTAAAGAAAACCAATATTTAGCTAGACGTATTGCTGGGGAGTTTCTTGCCGCTTCTCCTTAACAGCAATAACACGTTGCGAAGCGGTGTACATAGAATAGGAAGTAAAATTAAATTTTAACTTATATATATGACCTTCAATAAGTGTTCTCCAGTAGAACTTATTTTGAATAAATATCTTTGATATTTGAATTTGCACTATAAACTATTATAACAGAGAATACTTCTAAATTGTGCTGGCAATTTTTGCATACAAAGATTTTAAGTAGATAGGCTACTATTTATTGTATACTATTACAGAAAAACTAACAGACTAGTTCTACTCTAATTATGTACATAGCGCGCACTTATCGTTTCCTAGACCAAACCATGGCAAGAATAAATGAAATCACACTAAAATAAAACAAAACGGACTTTAAGAGTAACAAATAAATATTTAATCGACTTCTTTCTACATCTTGAAGTTGGTGCCAAGTAGAACATAAAAGAACAACAACAAATTTTCAAAATACCGTGATTTTTATGTTTTACTTGACAACGACTTCGAGATGTTGTAGAAAATATTTCATTTATGCTTTTGAGTTACTTTTGAAATCGTTTTTGTTTTTTGTTAATCTTTTTTATTTTCTACTTTCAATCAATCAATAACTCTTTATTGTGCACCAATACAAAAGAGAACTTATACACTAAAACTGTCTCATTATGCAAAAAGGGCGGTCTTATCGCTAAAAAGCGATCTCTTCCAAACAACCCCGGGAATGAATTGAGATTATAATGACGATGGTGGTATACATAATACATAGTACAATTTCTTATATTCTAGTAATAAATATATAAATGCAGATAATACGGATGTTCTACATATTAAATATAAAAATACTTTTTAGTTCCGCAAATATGTATTTGAATAGTTTCCAAAAAAATTATTAAATACGTACTGTTAGTCCCGAGCACTTATATGTTTAAAAAAAACACTTTTGGTTATAAGGACCCTTTTTTTTATTTCACTATAATAAATGACTTGGAGTCTCAATATACGGGACCTCAAAGGTCTACCGGATCGATATGGTATTAGTTTAAGGAATCCAGCCGGCATGCATATACCAGGTCCGTAGCTGTAGAGCTGTGGCTAATAACCAAGAGAACTCTGTGAATTTTGAAAAAGCTTTGGTATTTATAGGCAATTACTGCTGATCGACATTTTGGAAATCTATGTCAATGAATCGGTGGACTCAGCAATAAGTGCTATAATATTCGAGGGTTGCTCTCGATTTCCCTGCGATCCACTTATCAGATCGCGATTTGGTGACAATGGCAGCATCTCAGGAGTATACTCTTCAGTATAAAAAAAAAAACATGATAAATAGGTCCGTGTTTGACCACGATCACACCTAATATTAGACGATGATGCGGTCAAAGATGGAGCACTTCTACCTAGATAGTAACATTCATACGAGACTTGAAGACACTTGAATTATGCTTTTCGGGAACAGGGACTCGGGTAGTGCATATTACAACTCTCCCGTGCGTAGAAGGAACGTGGAGGCGACACGTTCTGTACGCACTGATGGCGTTCCCATTGTAAAACAAATACAATGGCGTCGACCAGAGTGCCTTGTGGTCCGAAGATGGAATGGTGTAGGAGGCCAATCAGGTCAAACAGTTCAACCGCACACTCTCCGAAATGAATCCTATAAAAAAACGGATAGACTAGCAACTTGGCTATTCTCTCAATTGACTTTAGGGCTTCAAGCTGGTATTTAGCTGAGCCGTCGCCTTGGTGAGAACAATACTCCATGGAAGATCTTACTTGAGCATAGTAAAGATTAAGCAGTTGCTCTGCACTGAACTACCGTCTCACCTTTGGAGGTATACTCAGCTTTTTTGCCGGCAGCTGAGCTACACTTTCAATATAGGAGCTGAAATTGAGAGTGGATGTTAGAGAAACGACAAGAAGTTGAAGTTGAAGTTGGCCGCTTCAATTCAAACTGAAAATTGGTCCACAATTGACGGATAACTCGCGTAACAAACATACAAAAAATATGCAGTCGAATTGAAAACCTCCTTCTTTTTGAAGTAGGTTAATAAAGCTACACGTCACAGATAAAGTGGGAAGCACTCGTTTAATTAATATTTAAAGCAAGTATTTAATAACAATCTGTATTCTATGTACTTTTATGTATACTAGTGGTCGCCCGTGGTCGAAATTCGACCATAATAATTTGTTGTCAAAGACTATATATACTTCTATAGTCACAGATTCCGTCAAGGCTACACTCTTAATTTGACTTGAACAATAAACAAAAGAGTATATATGCGTGTGTGTGTCAAATACACGGTAGTGTGTGTAATGTTTTTTTTTATTGATTTAATGTATTTTTATGCATAATTTAAAAATAATAGCATTCGTCGCTTCTTCTCTATATAAACTATAAGTGTGCGAAATTTCATACTCCTCCGTCCGCGCAATTCTCGTAAAAAGGGGTACAAAGTTTTTGCTTCAAGTATTTATATATAGATAATTACTCAAAAAAAGTAATTTGCATAGATTCACACCGGAACCAAATTAATTCCAACTAAATAAATGATTTTAACACTTGACTCCAATTTGAATTCGTGCGGTAATGAGTTTATTCAACTCATTTGATAACTGGCAACTCATTGTTTATTTTGTATATAATAGCAGCCCATAAATGTCCCACTGCTGGGCTCGGGCCTCCCACTATAGGGGAACGGACAGTATACCCGCCACGCTTGTTCAAGGCGGCTTGGCAGGTTTGACACATCGGTTATCTCGATGTGTAGGTTGCATCACGATATTTTCATTCACCGTTATTAGCACGTGGTAATTTTAACAATATGCATATTAAATCACAAAACTGCCTGTTTATTTTGTAATTCGAATTAATTATTTAATAAAATATATAAAATAAATATTAACAATAATAGCTGTAAACCAAAAGATCGAAGATATAAGAGATAAGAAAGAAATTACACAGAAAACAACCTTAATAATCATATTTTTCAGGTGGATTGGAATTAAAAACTCCTTATTTGACACAAGCCTAAAAATAATAAGATATATTATCTACTTCTAGACTATACTAAATTTGTTGAGAGTGCCAAGTTTGTACACTGAATGAAAAAAGTACCAGAGAGGGTAATTCCGGAAATGCAAATTTTAGAACGTCTGTCTGCATGTGAGAGCTACGCGTGAAAATACTGAACGAACTTGAATGATAATTTCTTTTTTTTTCCTCCCACCCATTTTAGTATTAGAGCTAGGCATCAAGCCACAACATGTTGCGAAGCGGTGGTAAATTAGATTAGGCTCCCATAGAGTAAATAATAACCATAAACAAAATTAAAACTAAATAATTAAAAAGTACTAATTGGCGGTAGGCTAAATAAAACTTTAACAATTCTCATTGACACTTGACACCTTTGTCTTCAGTGATCACGGTTACTGAAAAGTGGCCGAAACGTCGGAGTAATGAAAATCGAATAAAATACTGCGCTTAAAACCGTTGAAACGTAGTTTTATTATACATCTTAATACTTTTGTTTTATTTTGTACTTAGGCGTCGCTCCTAGCGATGCGGTTATGATGGCTATGAAGCAGACAACTCTGGAGAAAATCCGGGAGACCCAGACCATATCGAAACGATGGAAAGTTCGTTTGTAAAATTTATCACGCCATGCCTCGAATCCGGGACTTCTGAGTTTCAGTTAACTAGGCTCATTACAAACGCCGTAATACTTAATAAAACATATACATAAAAAATCGAATATTTTAAATGGAATTCTTAACACGTTAAAAACGTATCTATTTTAAAAAGTTTATTTTAAACCTAGTTTTTAACCATCATTGAAAAATAACCGTATTTAAGCTATTTTTTTTTATAAAATGTGCAAAAAATTACATTCAGTTTTTTGTTAGATCACATAACTAATAAAGTTATACCCAAACAAACAAAATTTCAATAAAGAAATAAAATAAATATTAGATAAAGTAAAAAGACTAAAAAAGACTCATTGACTCTTCGGGTGATCAGTTTGGCGATCCTGCGAGGAAACGTAGCCAGCCTTCTAGGCACCTTACCCATAGAAGACGGTGATCTAGGCTCAGTATTCTACTTATAGGTGCCGACTAAATACAAAACCCACCTGCATATCTGAAACAAAACACATTTTATTACCTGCCGGTATTCAAACTAATTGTAACTCGTTTATGATCGTCTTCGTTTGTTTACTTTGTGTTTAAAATTTCTGATTAGAAAACAGTCCATTGCTTTATTATACTCTTTTATGGCAGTTTGCGGCCGAGTCATTAGCCAGATGTGGCGGATTAAGCCGATTTAGATACGGAGACATTGTATTTGTGCAGTATATAACGATGACCTGATGGAGAGGGAGACAGTCGAGCGAGAACCACGAGCGAAGCAAGACGTGTGTACTAAAATCGGGAATCTAATAAGTGACGGACTTTGCGCGTTTTATTGAGTTACGACCTTCTGGATTACGTTTGGACTTGTTGTGTTCGGTTATGTTTGTACCTGTGTTATACGTGTTTGTATAGTTCTAATAAACTCTATAGTTATTCTAACGACATTTTAATTCGAGTCTCGCGACTCGTAACAGTACAATACAAACAAGTTAAGTTTTCTTTTATTGTATTCGATTATTTATAAATTTCTTCATTGTACTAGCTAATGTAGCTAATGTATGTAAATTAAAGCAAATTCAATAAAGCAGACTTCAAGATGTTTTGAGTAATAATAATTTTATACCAAAATTTTCTATTTCTAACAATAATATCTTGATGATAACTTTGTTACCATATGATTAATTCCACATAAAACTGTTGAGAGCTCTTTACCACACAAATTGTTGTCATGTAACTTAAAACATCATCGTCATCACCCGAGCGTTAAATCCCGGTTCCCCCGTTTTGAGACGTTTTGGTACGCAGGTCATCCTTCACAACATCAAGCCAGCATTTCTTGGGCCTTCCCCTTCGACCGGGACCTGGCGGAGGCGGCATTGCTAGACATTTGTTCCCCACATAGTTAGCCGGTCTCCGTAAAACGTGGCCGTACCAGCGTAAGCGACACTCCACACATCCATCGCAGCATATTCATCTCCGTGACACGCAGCTCTTGCTTGTATCGCTCAAGTACAGGCCACGCATCACTGCCATACAAAAGGACAGGTCTAATGATAGATTTATAGACCTGTCCTTTTAATTTAACTTGTAACTTAAGACATAAATATGCGAAAAACAAGTCTTAAATTAACATCACAACAGCCGATTAGAATATTTATGAGATACTGTTTAAGTAGAACCTATTAATTGTGTGTGTTGCCGGCAGAGTACAAAATCAAGTCATTACTGAAGGTTACTGGGAAAATCAACATGTAGCCGTGTGCGAATCGGAATTCCTCCTGCAGGATTGTTCTAAAAATTTAACGTTTATACTCATATTTAAGGTTGATAGAAATAAACAAAATTTTGATTTTAAAATTCTATTATCTCTTTGGGGTCCTCTTTTGAATACTTAATATATGTTCACCAAAATTTGGTTATTTGATGTAAACACACGAGATTTCTAGATGTGCGCTAAATTTTATATGTCAACCTTATTAATGCCTAAGCTAAACAGACAGACACTGCAGTAAGTTTATAAAGGTTCTTTTATCCTTTATGTATCGGCATTTGGCATTTAAAAAGAACTATTATTTATTTATTTTTAATATTTACAACTTTTTATTTAAAACTAGGATACGCCCGCGACTTCGTCCACGCTTAATTTGAAATTCCCGCGGGATTCCCGGGACACAGAGTACTTACAGCATTTAAAAACGAAAATATAAGCTATCGTTTTAGTGAAAACTGGGCCGGAATTAGCTAATTTTTATGCTCGAACAACTACAAAATTCCCGCGGAATTCGAGTAGCGCAGATTTTAAATCTAAAAATTTGCTGTCGATCAGCGAGAGCCGCATCGAAATCGGCCCAGTAGTTTTTACGTGAATTCCGAACAAATATAAGGTTTATATAAGGTATTCCAGTTGTTTTTTAAATAGCTTCAATGTACAGAAGAAGAATAATTTATTTATTCAGTAAAAACATGTAAAAGTAACAGAGTATACAATAATGTTTGCACTAAAACTAATGTGAGAAGGCTTCAACATCTAAAACTAGGTAAAAACCTGTATTGTATTAGGTGTCGGTGCTCTTCCAATTCTCATTATTTTAACATTAATAAAAAACATGTTAACCTTGTATGCATAGTATGCGCGTATCTGTACGTGCGCGCGCGTGTGTGTGTGTGTGTGTGTGTTTGTTTATTTTTTTCATTATTGTTCAGTATGCTTACATTCATGGTTAACAATTACTCGCATCTGCTCAAGAATAGGAGCAGAGGCGAGTAATTATTATCATCATTCTAGTGTTTAGTTCTGATTTGATAATAAACGCGGGGTTATCATCATTCTTGTATATGGTTCTGTTTGAGTCACAGGTCTGCGCATGTTAGTCCGCTCTGGGAATCAATATAGAAGCTTTTCAGATTATATTTGATCGATTTATGGTTATTTTTGTACTTTGATTGCAGGTCCTCTGGGAGATCATTTACAATGATTGGTGTCATACATTCCTCGCGCCTTCTCCCATACACGTTATTATATTTAAGAATAATATATTGTTACGGGTTGCAGTACTCGAATTAAAATGCCGTTGGAATTACTTTAGAATTTATTAGAACTATACAAACACGTATAACTCAGGTACAAATATAACTGAACACAAACAGTAAAAACGTAATGCACGATTCAATAACACGCGCAAAGTCCGTCACTAATGGTTACCGAATTTACAAACGTCTTGCTTCGCTTGTGGTTATTGCTTGACTGACGATCTCTTCATTGCGGCATTGCTTTATGCTGCACAAACGCAATATGTCTACCTGATTGCGCGGAGCGAATTTCTTTGAATCACACCTGGCTAATGACTACCATAAAAGATTACAATACACAATGGGCTCCTTGTCTAATCACAAATTTTAAACACAAAGTAAACAAAAGAAGTCCAAATGCCGAAAGTAATAAAACCTGCAAAAACCGGTATGCAGGTGTGAATTTGTCTTTGTCGGCCGTAACAATATTTACATGCATCAGAACTCGGTCTCATGTTATTAGGTAGAATCTTTGTGTATGGGTTTATATAATTATTACTTATATCACCATTTTTGGTAGATTTTCAATTTCATTATGGTCTTTTGTTTGTAGCGAAGTAGAGACACGGTATTTATAGAATTTTATAATATTATAGACAACATAAAAACAACTGATTTCAAACTCTACCTGTAACATAATAATATACATATGTATATTAAACCAACAGGTCTCAATCCATAACACGCCTTGACTACAAGAGCCCCTCCTAACGAATTTGCAAAATATGCCCAGAATAATCTCAAGTGCAAGTTCAGGCCGTGAACTGTTTCACTATGAATATTAATCGACTAACTTCAAATGCATCAACCGAGGACGGGTTTGCGAAATGATTGAGTATATATGTGGTGTTGATCTAGATCACAGCATCAGATCCATCTATCAACCTTTGCAGTTTATCAAGCAAACAAACAACATGAAATTCCTCGTAAGCGTCTTTAACCTCTTTAATATTAGTCAAATAAGTGCAAAGTGTGAATAATAAATATGTGAACTTGATAAACAATTAGTGAGCCAACAGTGAAGTAATATTTTTGAAAAGTACCTGCAAATAATTCGTAAATGTGTATGCAGTCAACTCTTAATCTTGAAACAAGTGTAATATAATAATGTTTGCAAGACAGTTCTTAGTATCAGTACAAGAAGTGAGGATATCGCGATGTGGTACAAAATATATACAAATGCACGATACAACGCCCATGGAGACTGAATTAAAACTAATTTCAGGTCACATGTTTATCTCCGAGAGGGAATTAAACTGACAGACGCTTCTGTACAAGGCGACTGTTATAACCAAGGGCCTATAGCCTTATATGCCTTAAGGGCCGTAGTTATAACTGGTACAAATAAATGTGCCATCATTCATATTAGGGACAATGTTTCCGAACACGCACTTTTAAGTTAGATATCATACCTGTAGGGATACATATTTTGCCAGGTAGCAGGGCATTTCCCATCTGGATGGTTACCACCTCTGATCTAGAGTATGCCGCCATAACAGCCTTGAGTTGTGTTCCGGCATTAATGGTCAGGTTCCAGTCTCCCTTTAGAGAGTGGTAGCATATTATAGTGTGCGAGGGAATGTATCGAAGACAAACAATTACAAGCGGTGCTGTAATTTAAAGGACGTTATTAGATACGTGAATTTATTGGTTTTTAATTCTCACAAGATCATCAATCAGAACGTAGACTATGCCTTCTATCGAAGGCTTAATAATTAATTTGTTATTGGCCTTTAATACAAGTGTGTTTATGCAGGTGTTCCTGTGCGCCGTGCTGGCCGTCGCCTCCTCGGCCGCCGTACGCGACAAGCGCTCCTTCATCGACTACAGTGGCCTTGGCGGCTACAGTCTCGGCCTCAACTCCCGCGTCGTCGCCGTCAACAAAGTGGTCAACGTGAATCGCGTCGTCGACGTCCCGCAGGTCATCAATGTCCGCAAAGTGATTGCTGAGCCCCGCGTCGTCACTGTTAACAAAGTCATCGCCGAGCCCACCTACAGTCTCGGCTACAACACCCTGGGCTCCAGCTACGCCAGCGGCTGGTGGTGATTCTAATCAAAGATTTGTTTTAAGATAGAGCTTTATTTTTTTAAAGTTAATATTAAATTTTATTTTTGTTATTTATCTGATTCCATTTCCTGTTTCTTTTTTGTTATTAAAACCCTTGCTAACCAAAAGATAATATATGTTTCTGCAACAGAGAATGAGCATAATTCGAAATAAATAGAGGTTAAACTACATAAATATACCACTGTTGACATAACCACCCAAAGTATTGACACCTAGTCAATTTACTCTAAATATCACGATTTTTTGAAGTAAAACTTCTTTTGCACATTGGGTACTTTTGGGAGGAGGAAAAAGCAAAGAACTCACATGACATCATGACTCACGCTCAGATATAAGTTTTCAGTTCTGACGTGCAGTCTTACGACTGATAGTTTTTTATGTTATTTTAAAGCCATTTGGAAATGCCATCAACGGTAAAGTCTATCCCATCCTTTCCCAAAGTGGGCGATAACGTCCCCTTGTGGGCGCTGTAGGCCTAAAGGGCGGTAAGAGACCCAGAAAAAAATGGGGGCATTGTGTAGAGGCTTGGGGGGGCGATTTGTAATTTCATCTAGCTAGGAGAACTCTTAGACACCGACTGAACTCTCAACTCTCGACTACAACTTGTGAACATCAACTAATATTAATTAAGAGATTGCTCAAACTTGGTCCGATATTTCTCTCCGTGTAGTTCATATATCTGTCCTGTTTCATTGAATAAATGAAATAAAAATCATGTAAATCGGTCGCTCCGTTTCGAAATGAAAGTAGACACAAACAAACAAATAAAATGTAACAGACACACTTTCCCATTTTATTAGTTATTAGTATTCCTAGATAGGTAATTTTCGTAAATAATAGACGGCGGACAATCATGTTTTAACAAGTTTTTGTTAAAGAACCCGATTTGTGCATTCCTGTATTAATCGGCTGGTTCCAAGAATACTTGTTCTAACTTGTTAAGTACGATTGAGCGTCGAATGAAATAAAAGAGTTTATGCATGTTTTTCTTATTCCTGTCGGTGCGTGCTGCTTATGCCATCCTATATAAACAACGTAATATTTATTTTATTTTTATTTCCGGTTTCACGCGTAATAGATAAGCAGTACTTAAGTTCAACACTTACTTACTTAGTTCTCAAAACAGAACAATGTCGGAAGTAAAAAAGAAGAGACGGCAATACTGTGCGGAATATATTAAATTAGGATTCATTGAAAATCCCACAAACCCATCATCGCCGTTGTGCCTTCTATGTCTAAAAACATTTTCGAATGAAGCAATGAAGCCTTCAAGACTGCAAGATCATTTCAATAAAATGCATCCAGATAAGAAAGACAAGAATGTAGCATATTTTCAAGACCTAGAGAAGAAGCATAATACTCAGCCAAGTGTAGTAAAACTATTTTCGGCGGCTGCTATGCAAGATGACGACGGACTTCGAGCTTCGTACAATATCTTTTTGTTAATTGCTCAAAAAGGCAAACCACACAACATCGGAGAAGAGTTAATTTTGCCCGCAATAAAGGAAGTACTAACGATATTTTACAACCTGTTTAACTCTGTGATAGAGTTCTTGGAAACTAAAGATACAGAATTGCGCAACAAGCTCATTACATCAAAGAATGATATAGCTTACATGACAGACCTGTATAAATTGTTCAACGACATGAATCTCCAACTGCAAGGCGATGAACTAAATTTAAATAAAACAAAAAATGTTGTTGCTGCTTTCGCAGCCAAACTGCTTCTACACGAAAAGAATATGGGCAGACGTGAGTTTCACAGTTTTCCGAATTAATCAGTATCCTGCAGTAATGATGACTTGCTTAGCTACTGGCAACATTTGGAAAACCTCCACATTGACTTCACCGAACGATACCACGACATTTTGAAATTGGAAATACCAGACTGGGTGTTGGATCCGTTTTCAAATGTCAACACAGCAATGTCACCTCAGCTGGAAGAAGAACTTATAGAATTGACAAGAAACGAGGAAATAAAAATCAAGTTCAAAAATGGCTATCAAGAATTTTGGCTACAAAAACCGATCCCGCAATTGTACCCAGGATTGTGGTCAATCGTTCAGCGATTCTTGATAGCATTCTCATCGTCATATTTGTGTGAATGTGGACTTAGTGCTGTGGCAACGCTGTTTACTAAAAAGAGAAATCGTTTACATGTTACCAAACGTGGCGACTTGCGGCTGTTCTTGAGTAAATTGGAACCTGATATCAACAAACTTATTAAACAGCATCAGATTCATCCTTCACATTAGTTTTTATATAACAATCGATTATGTTTATTTTATTTCGAATAAAAGATACTCTGTCTGAATACTATAAAGTTGCGTTTCAATAATCATTCTCATTGGCGGGTTTAGCCCGTAAGAGTTAACTTGAGACTTCAGGGCCATTGCGTACTACCTACTGCGTTTAGGCTTAAGTTAACTCTTGCGGGCTATAATAGTAAAAGTCTCGTTTAGATTGAATGTTTAATGTAAGAATGGGAGCGCTAAAAAGTAATTTATTCTCAAAGTGGGCAGTATACAAAATAAGTTTGGGAACCATTAGTCTATCCTAATATTAATTAATTTTTAACTCTGTATCTGGTTTCTGAGAACGTCATTTTTTTGGGACTAATAGTGACAGGAAAATGTGAGAAAAATCATGATCCTGAATATTTGAAGTAATTTATATGGCCAATGACAAGTATAATTATGCAAATTTAAACTTTCTGTAGTTGTAGAAAGAATATCAGACGACGATGAATTAAAATATAAAGTTCATTATACAGAATCGTGTGACAAAAATTGCACAAGATGTCAATTTTAAAAATTAAAACTAATTTAAAATCTTTTGAGTTTCACATTAATGATTTAGTGAGTGATTGTTCTTAAGGACATTTTGAGTTCGAGAAGATACTGAACTGAATAAGCAATAAGTTATTAGAGATTAAATGTGTGTTAGAAATGAGAATATTACCCAACAAATTGTTTCTGGTTCCAAAGGTATAAATATTAAGAAGAATAAAGCATCCAGTGGACAAACGTACAATATTCTTACGTTATCTAGTGTTAACCTTTTTTTGGGGGGTTCTCATGTTTATCCTTTTTTTACTATGAGTGTGCGTTATCAACTTGACTCCTCTGCATTGTATCATTTATCATAGTATATTTTATTACATCGTCCACTGTGTAGGACTACGTATATTGATTTCTACGTGCCCACATCTATGCAGCAATTGGAAGAAAATAAAGAAAACTTTTTTATATTGGTTCAATTTTTTTAATACTATAATTTAGTTTTGGTATTATTAAACATTACTTTCTTAACACATCTAAACCTAGAACATTTAGTGATAGGAGCCGTAGCCGGAGTGCCCGAGCCCGGAGCTGTAGCCAGAGTAATCATGGCCAGAGCCGTATCCGGAGCTGTAGCCGGAGTTATATCCGGAGCCAAGCCCACCGCTGTATCCGGAGCTAGATCCGGAGCCAAGCCCACCGCTGTATCCGGAGGAATATGCAGGTTCGGAGATAATCCTGTTCTCGGTAACGAGGCGGGGCTCAGAGACCACCTTGCGCACGCTGACCACCTGCGGGATCTCCACGACGCGGTTCACGTTCACCACCCTGTTGACGGAGACGACGCGGGCGGCGGGGGCCGAATAGCCACCGCTATAGCCGCCGCTATAACCACCGCCATAGCCGCCGCTATAGCCACCGCTGTAGCCGCCGAGACCTACGGAGCCACCGCTATAGCTGCCGCTGTGACCACCGCCATAGCCGCCGAGACCTGCGGCGCCACCGCTGTAGGTAGCCACGGCGCTGCCTCCGTGAAGATAGCCGCGCTTCACGCGGGTCTCGGCGGCGGCGGCGAACGCCATAGTTACACACAATACTACCTGAAAACAAAATATAATAAATTCAATAAAAATACGACAAGACACTGCATTGTTACACGGTAGAAGTAAAAATTCGTATTGGGTTTTTCGCATCCTTAAATAAAATATCATAGATAATTATACCGGGATATAAGCGCCTATTGAGCCACTATGTATTAATATCCTGCGAATGGAAACCAAAAAAGTCGAAATACAATGCAACTTACTTAATCCTTTACTTAAGCAGATGATGAAACAACTCATGACAGATTAATATCATGTTATTATTATTGTTTGAAATATTGATTCTGTTGCTTTGGATATAAATTTAAAATATTTTTGAAAATCTACATCGCTATGTGTATACATACGAGAATTACATATTAATTACGGTTTTATAAATGTAAAGACAAAAATCATTTTTAAATATAAAATTCCGCAACATACAACGTACTTTACTTGTATATACTAATTAATACAAGAGTAAACATTACAAATAACAAGTCTTGCGATATACCGGATTAGCAAAGTGTATCAAAGCGCTTTAGTGTTTTAATTTTTGGCGATGTCCAAAGAGCCAGCACATTATAATATCAGACCATAAACTTTCCACTGCTTTAATGGTATAAATGGTATACCTTCCACACTTGATCAAAGTAGATTAGAAGATTTTACACATCGGTTATCTCGATGTGTATATTACACATTAGGTCAGAAAACTGCCTAAGTAATGCTTGCTGTTTAGCAAGGATTCGAACCCACTGAAAGAAGACACTGTTAACTTAGCTACTAAACTACTAGTGTTTCTGGATCACACATTAACAAATTTGTAATTACAGAAAATGATACACTTACGAATGATTTCATTTCAGACGTTTACTTTGATAGTGTGCAGAGGAGTGGTGACTCGTTTCAACGCGATGCCATATTTTATACTTCTCTGAGCGGGCGAATGTCGCAACGCATCCCCCGAAAGATCGCATTGGGGGGTAAAATGAAGAGTTAAACATGCACCCGAAGCTGGCACTCACATTTCATAATAGTACTTTTCATTCATATAAAATCGTCGTTCATTTTTCTTTTACCTGTTTATGTTTCAACTTTCTCTTCTCATTCACTTCTTGATTATTCATCGAATATTGGAATTTAATTCTTTGTTCCAGCGAGGAAACGTAGCCAGCCTTCTTCAGCCTCCAGGGCACCTTACCCATAGAAGACGGTGATCTAGGCTCAGTATTCTACTTATAGTCTTGAGGGACTATGGGTAGAATACAATACAAATAAGTTTTCTTTTATTGTATTCGATTATATGCAATTTTACAATTGTAATAAATTATATTTTATTAGCATTCCTTGTTATTCATAACTTAATTATAAAAATATACATAATAATTAAATATAAACTAAAATTAAAGTATACTATAAATATAACTATACATACAAAATATCAATCTATATGTAAAAAATAGACTCCAGGTAGCTGTTGGGAGGGAGCGTGCCCAAAATGCTGGCCGCATAACCACGTTAGATGGCAACGCTCGGTCACGCGAGACCTCAATTAGACTTCTTGATGGGTGAATCTGTCCTACACTTGGCCTATTTCTATATCTTACAATTTATTCACTTTCGCTACCATCGATTGAATATCGATATATGCCTTACTATCGGTTAAAATTTGACCGTTTGAACGGTCGTTAAGATATAGGCACCACCTTTTACGAATGGAAACTTACAGTTTATTACCTTTTCTTTTCTTATTATTCGTTTTTCATGACAGTTAATAATAATAATAGGCGGACAAATACACATTTTCTCCGTGCAGGAACGGAGAAAGAAAACAATTTCCTGCGGCCAAGTGGTCTCTCGTAAGAGGCGACAAAACAACCCACAGCCAGGTGGTAGGGTATTTGCCCAACTGGATGGCTACCACCCCTGGTCTAGAGTATGCCACAAACACAAACCTTGAGTTGTGTTCTGGCATTAGTGGACAGGTTCCAATCTCCCTTTAGAGAGCAGCAGCGCATTTG
This sequence comes from Dendrolimus houi, assembly GCA_039645545.1. NCBI lineage: Eukaryota > Metazoa > Arthropoda > Insecta > Lepidoptera > Lasiocampidae > Dendrolimus > Dendrolimus houi. The sequence continues at coordinate 23,138,370 of CM077132.1, forward strand.
TAGCACCTTTCAGTGTCTATAAGCGATGGTAACCGCTTTCCATCTGGTTTCCGACTGCCTGTCTGCTGAACTTGTGGAATAAAAAAAACATTGCTTAGCAAGTTATGCATATGTTATGAGTAAGATACACTTAGGGAAGAGGATATAAATAAACAACGGGCCCTAAATGATGTCAAATCGCTCAGATTAGAGGCAAATAGGCGTTTTTGGAGGAGGCTTTCACCTAACCTGGGGTTCTTACATAAAACTAAGGAAACTACAACAGTACTTACAACTAATTAAGTTGTTTACTAACCAATTCACATACTAAGAATACCGATTGTAAAAAAATGTAAGAAATAAAAGCCTTTTTATTTTTATGTATAAATAGCTTCTGCCCGCGACTTCATCCGCCTGGAATAGTTACTTTGGACTAACGCTAACTTTAACCCGCGACTTTGTTTACGTAGAAGGTGCCCCACCGCCCTTCCCCCTCATGTCTGCCCGCCGGCCTTGCACATCATAAATGCGCGCGCACTACTTAATCATTATTTTGCTGCGGAGTTATTTTAAAACTGTGATATCTCCTAACATATTCATTGAAATCGAATGATGTAAATGGCAATTTTAGGATAAATAGGGTATTTCTTTGGATAAAGATTAATATCATGTTTATAAAAACACCTTCACAAATAATGCATTATTTTAGAACAAATTTCGTTAGCATAAAAAAGGTTATAGTGAGCCAACCTTCAAAGATAGACAGACATATGCTGTCTCGGACTTTTTTTGGAACTTTTAAAGGGCACTATTCTGTCATACATGATTTTGGGAAACTTTAACCGTTTACGCAGCGCACGCAGCGGAAGCTCTCAAAAGGCAAAAAGAAACCCTGATTTTGAAACATTCTTCATTGGTGCTCCACTCCTATTGGTCTTAGCGTGATGATATATAGCCTTAGCATTCCTCGATAAATGGGCTATCTAACACTGAAAGAATTTTTCAAATCAGACCTGCAGTTCCAGAGATTAGCGCGTTCAAACAAACAAACTCTTCAGCTTTATATATTAGTATACCTATAGATATACAACGGACTACTCTGGGACCGATCCGAGACACCCAGATCTTAGTAAATAACGGAAAATTCATTTATAAAATTTACCAGCCAGCAATCGAACCCGGAGCCTTTGTGTTAAAGTAAACTAGGCCAGCAAAGTTTTAACCCACTCAACCAAAGAGGCCGTGAAAACAAAGAGATACATATCTGTTTAAAGACCGTAGACAAAAGTAACAAATAAAATACGTTTGTGTTACGGGTAATATACAACGGACTACTCCGGGGCCGATCCCAGACACCCAAACCAGGAATCGAAGCCAGAGCCTCTGCGTTGCAGTGAAGTAGGCCGGCAAAGGATTAGCCCGCTCAAACACAGAGGCCGACTGCAAGCATCATCTTATCGAAAATATGGTAAAATTAATTATCTATTCAACAGAATTTGTTCATACCTCCATTTTCCTTGCAATTTTGTTCAGACCTAACTTAAATTTTTTCACCTAAAAATAGGAAATTAAGAATTCTACATGGATGTTTACATCTAAGAATATTTTTCTCAATATACAGTCGCGGAATAAAAGTGTCCCTGAACTTAAAGTTGATTTTTGCTCGCACGAGTACAAGAAACAACACTGCCAACATTTTAATAATTGTTATGTTTATAAAATATAGAAACGTGAAAGAAGAAAATTACAATGTTGACAATGACAGACGCTAAGATTAACAATAAGAAACAAAGAGAATATAATCGCTACTCTTAACATAAATTAAAATCAATAAAAAGGTTTTACAGCTCTAAACAATCTTCTTAGACAAGATAGAAAATCTAACAACTTTGATATAAATAATTTTAAACTTTATTGTCAAATAGTTAAACCTAATTTTCTGTGGAAGTCTGTTCTGTGACTTATTTTGAAATGGTAACATGTACTCACGGAACGTTAAACGAATAAATTTGAAAACTGGCGAACATTTTCATGCCACGATTGTTCGTATACTGTGTTCACATTTTTAAAAATCGCAACTACGAGTATGTTCGTGATTTTTTTTAAATCAATAAATAATGAGTTAATCGTATACTATAATATAATATTTAGACTAGGCCAAAAAATCGACTATTTGTTTTATAATAATAGCAGCCCATAAATGTCCCACTGCTGGGCTCGGGCCTCCCACTATAGAGGAACGGACAGTATACCCGCCACGCTTGTCCACAGGTTTGACACATCGGTTATCGCGATGTGCAGGTTGCATCTTCACCGTTATTAGCACGTGGTAATTGTAACAATATGCACATTAGGACAGAAAACTGCCTAAGTCGTGCATGCGTTCCGTCCAGGATCGAACCCGCGCCCTTTGAGTTTGGGACGCGTGCGCTAGCCATTACGCTACCACGACTGTCTGTCTGTCTGTCTTTTTGTTTTAATATGTGGAAAATATTATTTGGGGTGCCAAAAAAGATTATTGTGAGAATTTGAATCCTTAATAGTACTATTAAAGGTCTATCATCGCAAATTTAGATTTTTTTTAATAATGATTTTTTGTCTCAAAACTCAGTCTTAACATTTTTGGCTAAATAGACTTCTTCAAAACTTGTTTACAAATTCCTAAAGGAAATCGCTTTAAATTTAACCTTGAATAACTTTTGAAGGAGGCAATTTAGTCAAAAATGTCTAGAGACTTTTCTTGTAGAGCATTTGATTTCCCATAAGAATATTTATCGATATTTTTCCGGGTACTGACTTTTACATGAATTACAAAACTCCAAAATTGAACGATCAAATTGTAAAACTATACCAATGTTTGAGGCATGATTGTAAGGAAACGATTCATCTGACGGTAAATTTGAGCTAAACCTTTTTTGTAAACCATTCAATTTCCTTCAAAAAATGTGTTGAAGTCGATTCGCTTAAGTCAATGGTCTGGGAGTTCTGAGACAAAAATCAGCTCAGTAAAATAAATCTAAATTTGCGATGATAGACCTTTAATAGTACTATTAAGGATTCAAATTCTCACAATAATCTTTTTTGGCACCCCAAATAATATTTTCGATATATCAAAAAAAAATTGTCGATTTTTGTGACTTAATACATTCAAAACAATTGAGACCTGTTTTATCATCTTTCTTTTTATAACCTCGCACTGCAGTGGTATACCCTTAAGGATTACTTCACTGGAGCGGGGAAGAGAGGGATTTTTCCTTTCAATTTCGTCACGAGCCTTTCTGGACATAATTTCGGTCATCATATTGTTGACATTGTCCCAATATTCTTCATTTATTAGCATTATATCCAACATTGTAGTTGCTGTTATGTTGGCACCTAAATTTGTCTGGGCTGTTCTTCGCGCCTCTTCCCATCTTTCGCATTCTAAAATAGTATGCGCCGCGGTGTCCACTTTTTCGCAGTATGGGCATGTGCCTGTATCTCCTTCCCTAATTCTGCATAAGTAGTCCTGGAAGCAGCCATGGCCAGTTAGCACCTGCGTTATGTAGTATTTTATTTCGCCGAACTCTCTCCAGCACCATGTTCTTATGTCGGGAACAAGATGCTTTGTCCAGCTTTCAAATTCAAATACATTCAAAGCAAGTGAAATTTTTTTATCATTTTACTCTTACAAAACTATCCAGTCTCATAACGATGTTGTGACGTCTCATGATTTGTACAAGTGAAATGAGTCAGATAACGCACTAATAGTGGTTTAAACAGGAAGTAAAATTATTTCTATGATGATATGTTTTAACAGGAAGACGAGGAGGTAGTTGCGCAACGCCTAGTTTTTTATTATGTAAATAATATTAGTATTCTTTGTTAGATATGTGTATGTCATGTACCTAATTGCATATATTCACATTCTCTGAAACAGTTTCGAAATCTATTCGAGACAAACTTTCGATCTTAACTTTATTTAAATTTTGTGCATTTATTTTGACATCACAGACAGACACTGCAATTTTATTTATTAGTATACGAAATAAACTCGGCCTGTATCTCAGTCTCATGTTCATTACTCAACCACTTTTCGAGTTTCGCGGAGAGAAACATACGGATGAATAATTATATATTACTAGAGTTTACTCCGTCCACCTCTAGTGCGTGTCTCTTGTTTAAAAAGGTTACAACACAGGTTGCATTGTATTAAATTCTGTTACTGCTATTTGCCCCGCAAGATTCACTTCATTCGATATCGCAAACTATCCCATCTCCCAGATGACATTGAAAAGCATCTATGCCAATTTTCGGTATTAAAACTACAAATGTAAACCAAATAGACCAAGTCGACCACATCGACCACACCGACCAAATCGACCACACCGACCACATCGACCAAAACGACCAAATTGACCAAAATGACGAAAATGGCAAACCTCAAATAAAATACCTATCATATTGTTACAACTTAGGCAAAATTCCATGAAGTCCGCCGACAAAAGCGAATGCACACCTGCCGTCCATAAAGCACAGTTTATTACAGTTTAATACCTGCCCGAATTTGGAGTTCTTTTGTTTACTTTGTGTTTAAAATTTGTAATTAGAAAACCCGCCTATTGTGTATTGTAATCCTTTATGATGGTCATTAGCCAGGTGTAGTTCTTGGAAGATCCAGTCTACGCGGTCGATTATTTTATTGTATAGTTAGTATAAAACAATGCCCAAACGAAGAGGTGAGGCAGTCAAGCGACGATTACGATACGAGCAAAACGTGTGGACATTCGATGAGCTATATAGTGACGGACTTTGCGCGCGTTATTAAATCGTGCATTACATTTGGACTTATTGCGTCCGGTTATATTTGTACCTGTGCTATACGTGTTTGTATAGTTGTAATAAATTCTATAGTAATTCCAACGGCATTTTAATTCGAGTCCTGTAACTCGTAACAATATTTTCTGGAATAACCTTTACATAAATATATCCTAAAATCCGGGATGAAAAGTACATCTTGTCCACCATCGGTATAAAATTTACATATTATATATACCGAATTTCAGCCAAATCGGTCTAGTAATTTTTCCGTGAAAACGGAACAGACAGACGGGCAGACAGACAGACTACCAGACTGACAGAGTTAGATTCGCATTTATAATATTAATAGGAATTTATATTACAAAGTTGGGGCCGCGCGTAATGCCACTTCTGCCTGACAAACGGCTCAAATATGTGATCTTTAGAACAGGGTATATATTTGATTCGTTTGGGGTGGAGACTTTAGGTCCGTTGTGGCCAAGTGCCCACAAACTGACCCAAAATATTTAAAAAATGTCTGGTCGATGCAACAGGAGATGGGAAGGCTGGAGCTTACCTCGTTCAATATACTAGGTGTTACCCGCGACTTCATCCGCGTGGGCATTCCAATTTAATTTTCTAAAATAAAAGTAGCCGAAGTTATTCCTTATAACATCAGCTACCTACCAGTGAAAGTCCCGTCAAAATCGGTCCAGCCGTTTCAGAGATTAGCCAGAACAAAGAGACAGACAGACAAAAAAATAAAATTTATTTTTTGATAGTACCATATATACTTTCATATGCTTTTAGTAAAGAGCTGTTATTTTGACATTACAAACAGATTTTGAAGTTAATTTTATTAGTATTTTGTATTATATAATTAACTGGCATTATTATGAAAAATTAAATTTAGAAATATTTAAAATAAAAAGTAAATAATAATATTATTAAAATGTAACGTTACGTAAAACTTTCAAATCTATCCATCTATTAATTTTTGGAATTTTGCGGACACAAACGTAAGGAAGCTGAATTCTAACTAATATTATTAAAGAGAACGTGAGTTTGTTTGATTGTGACTGTTCACGCCATCGCGAAACTTTGAAGACACGTTATCAGGGGTACAGTAGCATGGAACATAGGGTCCTTCATCCAAAAAAAGTAGAGTGCCCGATTGGCGCTCCGAGAGCATTTTATTGGCGCCACCGTCGCAACTCACAAACAACACGTCGTCATGGCAACGACAATGACAGCGACAATTATAACGTGTTGCTCTCATGATTAGTTCCATCTTCGCTTCGCTAGATGGCGTTACAGGTATTCATCGTTAAGTACTTTGAGGTAAAAATGAAGTCCGACATTACAAAGAATTTTAACATGCCCACGTCACAACGCACATATGATTTCCCAACGCGAGCGAATCCACAGCAAAAACTATTATATATATAAAAACGAGAATATCTTAATTGGAATAGAAGCTAAATTACTTCCACTGAACATTTCAATAGATTAAATAAAAATAATGACAGATAGACACGTTGGTTGGTCACGCTCGAAATACAGCGCAACTTACGTATTCATTATAGTCATTAGAAATGCAGAATAACAAGTATAGTTAAGTGTTCTTTACTTTGCAACTGTGAGCACCTGGCCATGTGCGAGTCGGTTTATCATTATATTAATACGTGAAGCAAAAACTTTCTACCACTTTTTGCGATAATTGCGCGGACGGAGAAGTATGAAATTTCGCACACTTATAGTTTATATAGAGAAGGAGTGCAGAATGCTATTTTTTTTTAATTATACATAAAAAATACATTAAATCAATTAAAAAAACCTTACACAAACTACCATGTGTTTGGCACACACACGCATATATACTCTTTTGTTTATTGTTCAAGTCAAATTAACAGTGTAGCCTTGGCGAAGTCTGTGATTATAGTAGTATAGTTTTTGACAACAGAACCTTAATAATGTTCAAACTTATAATTCAAACAAAAACTTGAAATTAAAAAGTACTAAAAAAAATATTTACAACTAAAAGATGTAGTCCAGATCGCTGTCGGTGGGGAGCGTTCCCCGTTGTATGGCCACGCTTATTCGTTGCCCTAAATATAGGCGAGCCCTTTGGACACGCGAGACTTCTTTCAATCGATTTGAAAGGTCCCGATAAAGTTGATAAGCCTCACGTCCCCATGGCCCCAAAGTCTCAACCCCGAAAGCCACAAATATATATCCGTCTGTCGGAATTAGTAATGATTTTTAGTTTACCAAGACAAAACTAGATGGCGTTGTACCGTTTTGTAACGCACTAAGGTTTTAAACTATTGTACAATACAAGTGTTCTTTTATTTATACAAATAAGATTCCGTGTCCGATTATAAGCCTCGACGAAAGGCTCTCGTGCGACGGCCGCGTAACATCCTTACGGACAAGGTCGACGATATCACAAAACGGCTGCCTCGGATCAGCCCGCCCGCGGTTAGGACGGCAGGCTGGCAGGCACCGACAGACCTGTCACGATCTCTCCACGTCCCTGCGAGGGACGCCAGGAGACATAGCCCCCCATAAGATAGACTAGGCGTGTTGCTGGGAAGTTTCTTTCGCCGTTTCTTCTCTCCCAACCATAACACGTTGCGAAACGGCAGTAAGATAGTATAGGCCACCGCGAACCGCCGATCCCGGTCCGCCGGGATCCTTCCTCTCGGGCTTTATATTACCCGTCGCCCGCTCTCAATTAGTGCATTGTGTCGCCCTATGGTGGGCATCATTAGATTCATCCCCCTCTCATGGCAACAGTCCAGCCGAGGTGAAACTCCCTAGGGAGCCCCCTCGAGCAAGTTGCCCCCCGGGCTCGAGCGCCTCCGCTTCGCAAAGGCACTCGCCCCGAAAACCCCGGTAAAGTTGTGAGGTCTTCGGACCAACAACATAAAGTCAAGTCCAATAAAAAAAAAATAACAAATAAGATGTGATTCAATTCCAGTAGCGAATATATATATTTTGAGCATCCGACATTTTGTTTAATTTCACTTCACTGGGAGTTTTTGGCACTTTTGTACAACCGATGGATGCACATTTGCATCGTTTCAGGGCTTCTTGAAATGTGGCAGCTCCTCCGGCAGTGACGGCTGTATTTGGAAGATGGGAAGCTGCCCAAAGTATCGACACACGTTGCAACCCATACTAAGGGGCGTGCCATCTTCCAAAGTACCAACGACATGCCGTCCAGTCGCGGCACAGTCCGTTCGGTTCAAGAACAGCTGGAACCCCAACGGTGACAAGAGACCGGCGGATGATGTCGTTGATTGCCGCATGTCGTGAAGTTCTACCAGCACTCCTCAAAAAAGACAAGCCATGATGACCCAGTCTATCAACTTTATCTCCACACCGACAACGATGTGGGACTATGATGTCTGACCCTAGGCGAATGCAGGCAGCAATCCTGAATGTAGTATCATCCAGGAGTGTACCTAGATTCGCCGAGGGCAAACACAGAAGCCACAGACCAGACTCCCATTTAGAAACAGCAAGGAGGCGAGCACGGTCAGTCACTTGTAAATTAAATTAATTATGCTCGAGTTTCGACCATTAGGCGACCACTAGTACATACAGATCACTGTGCGTAAAGTAGTGACGACAAATATAAATTGTTCTCGCTACTTAGCTACGACACTCAAAAAATCTTTTAATATGAAAATATCCAAATTTCAAATCTCAGTTCTCATGAAAATATTTGATGACCTTGAATTTTTCTAGAATTTTCCAACACAGTTCAAAGTACATACATCTCAACAACTTATTGATCTGAACTCTAACCAATCACCATTAAAACCGAGTTTACTACATCTCAATATGTAAATTATTTTACAAATAGTAATTGGAAGCAAATAAATAGCTTGTAATTTAATATTTTCTTAAGTTTTCGCGACTTGTATACATAATAAAACCATGTTTCAACGGCTCGAAGCGCGGTAATTTATTTGATTTTTATTATTCCGACGTTTCGGCCACTTTTCAAAGACAAAGATGTCACGTGTCAATGAGTATTGTTAAAGTTTTATTTAGCCTACCGCCAACTTGTTCATTTTAATTATTTAGTTTTAATTTGGTTTATGGTTATTATTTATTCTATGGGAGCCTAATCTACACTTGACATCTTTGTCTTTCGTGATCACGGCCACTAATAAGTGGCTGAAACGTCGGAATAATAAAAACAAATAAATTACCGCACTTAAAATCGTTAAAATGTGGTTTTAGCTTGTAATTTGTATAAACCGGGCTGTAAGGTGCACCGTTGGGTTTTTTCGTTGGTATCTTTGGATAAGTGTTCCCTGTCCGTAAACATTTCTACAGTTAGAGAGAGAGAGATAAGAATATTTATATTACAACAAGTTGTTTCTAAAATGGAAATTTAAAAAAAAAATGTATATGTGTGCAGTTCACACGCAGTAGAAGTGAAACAAAGTGTGATAAGGGGTGGGAGGGATTCTAAATTTCGTGACGTCATACTTCATATATTATAATATATTTAAGCTTTAAAACACGAACTTTGAAGTATTAACAAAAAACTTCAAAACATTTCCAACTCTATTTGTATGCGCAGTGATTAAATTATTAAATGTAATATATTCTATCTCATTCTCTCGCAGGATTAGTCTTATAGATTTATGTGTTTATTTGTGTTTAATGACGCTTTTATTTTGTTTCATCGAGTTTCAAATCACAACGATTCTAAAGAAGTATAACTTCAAAAACATTTACTGATAACAGTTTTGGCAAAATTTCATACGTGTTATCTTAACGAAGTATTTGTACCAATTTGTTAAGTGAATTGCAATGACGGCACCAAGAATAACGACGGCAGCGACAACTTTTTGGTTATATTCGTCTATCCCACGGAACGACGTCATTTACCGGGATTAAAAGTATCCAGGTTATTGACCCTAATATAAGCTAGCTCTGTTCTGAGTTTCATTTAAATCCATTTAGTAGTTTTTTTTTCCTCGTTCCTTAGACCGGGCGAACATGATATGCCCGCGTCTACTACTGTTTTTGTCCTACTATTTATATATAATTATATATTGCTGGGTGGGGGAATATGATATACTTACTTAATTATATATGTATATTTATATTGTGTTGCATACTAATTTTTTGTGTTGATTTTGTGTTTTTGCTGTATATATTTTTACGTATATATCTACATACGCGGCCGCGTTGCCTTTCCCAAGCTAACACCACCTACACGATGTGCGTTTGCGCAGACTGTGTTGGCCCGGGGAAGATGATCGGACACATACCAGATATTATTCTATCTATTTATATATATGTGTATATGTGTTTGTATGTACTTTATTTTATATATTCTATATTTATGTAGATATTATTCTATGGAAAGGTGTATATCTATATAATATTTGTATTTATATATAATTTAATAGGGTCTAATGATAGGTTGAAAGGGATAGGATTGGTAGTAAGATTCCTGGGCTCTTTATTTATTATTTTCATTTAGTAGTTTTCAGGTAATACTCTAACAGACAGACATAAATTCTATCAATTGTATTTACGGAATCTGCCGGTCGGCTAGTTTGAACCAGGCCACCTGGATTTTGCTCTTGTAAAGTTGCACTTGCACCATTAAAAAAAACATAGACACAGCCAATGACAGTACTAATGTCAAACCATGTCACTGCCAAGAGAGTTTTAGAAAAATAAAAAACTGCGACAGCAGTTAGGTTGAGACTCGCTCGAGATTCAAAAATATCAGCTCTTACAAATCTTTTATAAATATTATTCCAGACTATTCAAAACTTCCTTTAACGTTATTAAAATAACTACGTGTTCCCGCTGGGAACCAAGGCTACCCTTACTGTACCTAGGAAAACCGGTCGAGCTAATATTAGAGCTGTGGAACAACTTGACTCGAAGAGCTTTCAGAACTTCGACTGGCCAGTGTACCCTTTTGTACATAGAAGTCCACCTTTGTCACGGAACAGATTAAATATACTACATAATCATCTTGTATAGCTTATAGACCCGCCTAAACCTATTCAGTAGCTAAGGAGGAGGATCTGACTCTATCCCCCACGTCACACTCTTTTTTAGTTTTATTATACAAACTCGACCTCTAGATGGATTATTATAGTGTTACAAGTTGGGCCACCTGCATACCTATTGTCACATACCGACAAAGAAATGCTGCGCATCTTGTTTATTGCCCCTCCCGCATTCGGAGTTCTTTTTACTACTTCGTATTTAAATTTGCAATTAGACAATAGCCTATTGTTATTGTTTTCGACTTTGTTGGCCGTTCGCAGGAATAGATAACCAGGTGTGCAAATTACTATTTCTCGGAAACTCAGTACGCGCGGCCGATTTTTTTCGTACTGTATAGTTAGTATAAAACAATACCCGAATGGAGGGGTGGGGCAGTTAAGCGACGACTACGATACGAGTAAGACGTAGGTAGTACTCTCGATTAGCGATATAGACGACGGACTTTGGGCGTGTTGAATTGTATTGAATCATGCAGTGTAAACTGGTTGCATCCTGTTTTATTTGTACCTGTTTTATAAGTGATCGTACAGTTCTAATAAACTCTATAGTAATTCCAACGCCATTTATTTTTATTCGATTCCTGTAGCTCGTAACAATATTCTAGGCTAAGATGTCGTAACGTTAACAAAGTGGACTCTTAAATAATTACTCTGGCACTCCATAAAGACCCTTCCTTATACAAAGCATATAAAAAAAAAAAAATCAAAACCGCCTTGAAAAGTACCTAAAAAGCAAAAAATAAGTAATTTCTGCAACATCTTGAAGTTGATGCCAAATAAAACTCAAAATTTGCTTTATTTTGCAAACTTGTTGTTATTTTATGTTTACTTGGCACCGACTTCAAGATATTGCAGAAAATGTTTGATTTTTACTTTTGAGCTACTTTTGAAGTCAATTTTGTTTTTTGTTGAAAAATTATATTTTCTTCTTTTTAGTTACGCAGATGGGCCAAACACAAAAAAGTTTTACGTGTCTACAGGAGAAGACTACAAATGTTGGCACAATATGTTTATATGTTATAATTCGCAAACATGAATTGCTATATGAAAAGACGTTTAATTTTTACATGTTTCTATAATTAAATAGTTTATTTTTTGCTAGTGGATTATTTTTAAACGTCTACCCAACTAAAGTATTCGGTATCCGAATAGTCCACAGTAGAAGACATTTTGGCTTAAAAGAAGGAAATAAAAAGTAATTTATTTTTTATAAAATACAAAAGACAGTCACACCATAATCTTATTTTAAAAAAAAAGCTCATAAATGTTCCCACTGTTGGGCTCGGGCCTCCCGCTTGTCCAAGATAGCTCGGCAGGTTTGACACATCGGTTATCTCGATGTGCAGGTTGCATTACGATGTTCCTTCACCGTAGTTGGTAATTGTAACAATATGCACATTAGGTCAGAAAACTGCCCAACTGGTGCATGCGTTCCGGCCAGGATCGAACCCGCACCCTTTGAGTTTGGGACGCGTGCGCTAGCCATGACGCTACCACGACTTTTTTGGAATCTTATATAATATATAAGTAAACAAAAAATACATGAACAAATAATGTACATATGGAATTTATGTATGAAAACACTTTATCTTCCATTTTAGTGTTTGACCCAAATATATGAATAGCTTTAGAAAAACAATAATATGAAACACGTGATTCGTTTCTATAACATTTGAGGATTGCACTCGACTCCCTAAGATCCACTCATAAGATCCTGACTTTGATTACAATGTGACTACTTCAGGAGTACACTTTTTCGAATAACAAAATACTTAAAAATCGATGCACATAGATGGAGAAATCGCGTACAGTCAAATTGGGTAATTCCTTCTTTTGGAAGTCGGTTAAAAATCACACTCTCGAGAGCATTGAAAGTATTTAAAGTATAGGGCAACTTTTATTATTTCAAATTGGATTACGTTCTTGTTTCTTATTGTTAAATCTTTGATGTTTCTCATTCCTTAATGCGGTAATCAATGCGAGATGTACAATAACAAACTGTTACTCAACATTTTGGTCCGAAAAATATTATCATTTTTGTTTTTTAGTTTAATTAAATATTACCAGGTTACTTAACAATAATAATGAGAGATTCGTATCTTGTTATGTCCCCATTAATAGGAGTGCTTCTGGTCTTTCGGATGAGTCAGTGTCGTCTAGCGAAATTTTGATAGCGTCTTATTCATCTGCTTCCAGCAGCCCGATACCGTCTCTTCTACTTGTTCTCGTCCACTCTGCTCATCTTTAACGCATTGTTTTGCCAGGCCACTATCGTTATCTTTTAAATAATCATGCGGTATTCGGGGTCTACCATGGCCTACCATTTCTACCGAGATCTTCATTGAGCAGATTGCCAGATGTTCCTCACCAGATAACTTGAAGGATAGTAAACTTACTAACGTTGTGTGGTGGGTAAAAGCTTACTATTCCCTCCCGCAAGACTGAATGCGCTTTACAATAACCCGGACGAGAGAACGATAAGAGTTGTGACAGTTTTTAATTTAACTAACATATCTTAGTTTAGAAACATTCTATATCTATGCCCTCTAGAGGTGTATATAGCTGAATCCACAGTCTTTAAGAAAGAACCATCAAAATTAATGGCAATGTCAAGGTTTCTGAGAAAATGTTTAAAAATAAAAACCACTCTTCGTGTCACGACCCTCCTAATATCGAGGGTGAGTTGAGACATCTATGTAATATCAACATAAAAAATATTAATATCGTAAATAATATGGTGTGGCATCCTTCTGAGACCTGTTCTATACAAATCAGTTTAGAAATCAAAACATAATCTGACAAATAATTATGACACACAGATCGAAGTCCGCCTATGAGACCAACCTTGGGATTCAAAGCTTTGAACCTTTTCATTTGTTTGACAAAGAGTTCAAGGTAACAAAAGCAAAACCAATCATTTTTTGCATTTTCTTCCTTCATCAACGTTACTTTTCTTTTTAGTCTTTGTTACGACATCCCGTCACATTCCCGGAAAGCTCTTTCCTGGCAACATTTCCTTTTCCACCTCCATTCGGCCGGTTCTGACCAGAGGGCTCTACGCACACACATGCGTCTTATTGACCGAGCCGAATCTTCAATGGCTGCCTAAGTATCGTCGCGACGTCGATAATAATCTGCCAGGTGGTAGGGCATTTGCCCGACTGGATGGCTACCACCCCTGCTTTAGAGTATGTCGCCATAACAACCTTAAGTTGTGTTCCGGCATTAGTGGCTAGGTTCCTGTCTCCCTTTAGCACCTTTGGTCTTGCTAAATGTCCATAGGCGATGGTAACCGCTTTCCGTCAAGTGGGCCGTCTGCCTGTCTGCTGAACTCGTGCAATAAAATAAATAGTCCAAAAAAACGTAGAAAAACTACTGTATTGTGCCCTATAACCGCTCCTTGAAGTGTCAGCTGTGTCCCGGACATCTGACGTGCAAAACCAGGTACGCGAATCCAGCTGGAATCCAATATCATTCCTCACACGGTTCCAGTGACAGTAAGCTTTCATTGTTTTCTACTTGGTTCACTAGGATTTGCGAGGTGGCATCAGGTCTAACAGAGAATCAGAGTTTGCTCCGGCCAAGTAGCCATTCTTATCATTCCAGTCTTCTTTTTCATTTGTTTAAACTTCTTTTCCTATGGCATCAATTTTAATATTTGGTAGGTGTGTCGATCATCGTGTGTCATCTAAATTATCTTGATATGCCTAAAGATTGAAAGGAAATGTACCTACTTGACAATAAAATAGGATGCGGTACTTCTAAGACTGAAATGTTAGCGTGACTTTTTCAGAGGGCACAGGCTATTGCCGGTTTCTGAGGTTACCAGTTATGAGTTCAATAACAATTGATTCCACAAAATTATGTAACAGATAAACTTAGGTTTACTGTTATTGAGTTTTAGTTATTTTTTTCACATTGGTAACATCATGGTACCCTTATTGAACTGATATCTCTTTTTAAATTCTTCATCTGTATATAATACGAATGGATTTCTACATATTGTTACGAGCTACAGGACTCGAATTAAAAATGCCGTTAGAACTAATATAGAATTTATTAGAACTGTACAAACACGTATAAAACAAATACAAATAAAACTGGATGCAACCATTTCACACTCCACGATTCAATGCAATTCGACAAGCGCAAAGTCCGTCGTCTATATCGCTAATCGAGAGTACTACAAACGTCTTACTCGTCTCGTAGTCGTCGCTTGACTGCCATACCCCTACATTCGAGCATTGTTTTATACTAACTATACAGTACAAAAAAACGGGCGTGCGCACTGAGTTCCCGAGAAACAGTAATTTGCACACCTGGTTATCTATTCCTGCGAACGGCCAACAAAGTCGAAAACAATAACAATAGGCTATTATCTAATTGCAAATTTTAAATACGAAGTAATAAAAAGAGCTACGAATGCGGGAGGTGCAATAAACAAGATGCGCAGCATTTCTTTGTCGGTACGTGACAATAGGTACGAACGAATATTTGAAAATGCTAGTATGAATGTCTTCTTGTAATCATTCTGTAACTAAAAAAGATGAAATTAATACGAATAGAAATAAAGAAACGAAGAAGAAACTCCCCAGCAACACGTCTAGCTAAAAAAGATTTTCCATCGTGATTATTTATATATTGTTAGCGGGACTGGAATTAAAATGCCGTTAGAATTATAGAGTATTATAGAGTTTATTAGAACTATACAAACGCGTATAATACAGGTACAAATATAACCGAACACTACAAATCCAAACGTAATGCAAAGATTGTAATTAAATAAAACGCGCAAAATCCGTCACTATTAGATTCCCGAATGTACACACGTCACGCCCGTATCGTAGTTGTAGCTCATTTGACCCCCTCTCTCAATCAGGCCATCGTTTTATACTGCACAAATGCAAATGTGCCCGCCCGTATCGTCGACATAATTTCTTAGAATCAGCTTGTACTCAATCTGTAACACCTGGCTAATGATGCAGCCTGCAGCTGCCGTAAACGAGTACAATAGAACAATAGGCTCTTCTCGACAATACTAGAAACGTATGCCAATAAATAAGTAAACAAAAAGAAGAACCATAAAAGGATTACAATTAGTTGAAAGGCCGACAGGTAATAAAATGTGCTTTTACAGACTGTACCTAGGATTTGTCTTGGTCGAAGCTTAAGTTGTAACAATACATGTAGAAGATATGGGAGCCATAGTATTTTACAATATCTGTAACATATTATTTTACAACAAATATTAATGTCTTATAATAAAACTACGTTTTAACGGTTTTAAGCGCGATAATTTATTTGATTTTTGTTATTCCGACGTTTCGGCCACTTTTCAGTGGCCGTGATCACGGAAGACAAAGATGTCAAGTGTCAACGAGTATTGTTAATCGTAAGGTAGCAGGGCACCGCTCAACTGCAGGTGCTTTGGGGCATTTGTGACGTTGGTGTGGAGTCTCCAGATGATTGCGTTGTAAGACTCGCTTGACATGCTGAAGCACTCCAGCCGTGTGGTTCTCATCACATATTTTATGTGGAATAACAGAAATCAAATAAATTACCTCACTTAAAATCGTTAAAACGTAGTTTTGTTATGTATACAAGTCGCGAAAACTTAAGAAAATATTATATTAATGTATTAGTTGTTATAAATAAAAGAATTCTAATAGGAACAGAAAGATATTACATATACATGGTTTGATAAGTTTAGTTGTATATGAACCCAAAATAGCCAAATTCTAGTAAAAATTACTCAGGCGAAATCGAGGGAGAAGCCTTCATAATAAAATTTATCGCAGACAAATACTCACTTGCTTTTTTATGTTTCTTTTTTTTGTTAAATATTATATTTCATATATAGTCGATTTAAAAATCATTTCCTACTTTAAACTGTAACCAGGTGATTCTTAGTTGACTAAATGCTTAAACGTAATGTTGAGCGTAAAAATCGCAGTTGAGTATAATATCAAAACGATCTTCTAGAATAAAATAAAGTGGGTATAGTTACATTGTCTGATTTCAGGTAAGGCTTGTGGACAACATGGACGATGCAGTAATAGGAAAATTGAAGTTGTGCCGAAGAAAGAAAAAACATTTTTCACCTTTAAATCCAGGAAAAAATAAGTCCCAAATGCTAATTTTTTGTGGTAACTTTTTATTTTATTTATAATTATGCCTTCCAATAAAAGCCTCTTTGTAAATGAACTACAAAGTTAACGATGTTATTCATTCGAAAATCATATATAGGTACATCATTGTTATGAAGTATACACGTAAGATTTTACATCGTAGGAAAATGCTGAAAAAATTAAACGGTTTAATACACCCAGATGCAAAACTTAGCAAAAAAAACCGACTTCAAAAGTTCACAAAAACAAAAGAGATTTTTTTTTGTGAAACAATAATTACTATATTTTGCAAATTTGTTGCTGATTTTTATACTTATTTTTTGCTTTTTAGTTAAATTCAAAGATGATTTTGTATTTCTTACCTATTTTTAGTTATTAATTACGCAAATACTTGAAAAAAAAAATATGAAACACGTTGTACATGCTTGTAATGCAAGCAACTTGAGAGCAACCCACGAAGGTTGCTCTCAAGTTGCCTGGGATCCACTCACCAGATCCTGATTTGGTGACAGTGGAATCAATTCAGGAGTATCCTATTAAAAAAAAAAATTGGCCACAATTTACGCAGAAATTGCATAATATATAAAAACACATACTGTCGAATCGAGAAGATCCTCTTTTTTGAATTCGGTTAACAATCCATATAACACGAGAAAACCTTTAATAGCACATTACTGCATTATTCGCGGAGTTTTCGACATGTATACTAATAATCGCGATGAAATTGGCTCATCCGATATCTAGTCGTCAATGAAACGAAATCAAGTAGCCAACATTTAGGCGTCGGAAGCACTAGATGGCGTTTAATACTTGTAACGGAAAATAACAAAGTATGAATCACATTCAGTGGTAAGAGTAAGGGTGGAAGGCCCTGAATGCGTTTAATCCTAACAGTCGCGGCGGTGGCTCGTTACGAGGACACGTTATGAAATACATTAGTATATATGCGGGCGGTGTTTGAGTACCAGCATCAAACAACCGCAAACCACCAACAAACAACAACATGAAATCCTTCGTAAGTATTCCTATACACTACAGATATTATCTTGTTACATTACGATCAAATAATGTAGACTGAAAAGTGAAAGTGTCTAATTAAGGCTGTTGCATCAAAGTAAATCCTTCGCTTACATTTAAGGACATTAATAGATTTGGTTTTACTTTTATTAGCAAAGAGCATTTTAAGAAATGTGCATCCCAATGCTGGTAATATGTTAGCGTAAATACTTGTGCCATGGAGGCTTGAGGCCTCGTGAGCCTCTACAAAGAGGTCTCAAAAAGCCTAAATTACTAGTAATGTGATCTGAGACACCGGATCAGTATGGTAATCCGGAGAGCAAACGCAGCCAGGCTTCTGGGTGTCTTACCCATAGGAGACGGTGGATCTAAGCTCTGTATTCTACTTATAGTCGTAATGGATTATAGGTAGAACACAATATTACTAATATACAATAGTTATCTTTATTGTATTTTATTTTTTAATTATGCTTTTAATTGCAACTTTACATTCTTAATTGTATTCTGTCGGTTCCAGGTGGTATTCTGTGCTGTCGTGGCTATCGCCGTTGCCGCTGAGACCCGTGAGAAGCGTGGCTTCATCCACGGAGGCAGTGGTCTTGGTGGTTACAGCGGTGGCTATAGCGGCGGCTATAGCGGCGGCTACAGCGGTCTCGGCGGCTATAGCGGTGGCTATTCGGCCCCCGCCGCCCGCGTCGTCTCCGTCAACAAGCTGGTGAACGTAAACCGCGTTGTGGACGTCCCTCAGGTGGTCAGCGTACGCAAAGTCGTCTCTGAGCCCCGCCTCATCTCCGAGAAAAGAATTATCTCCGAGCCTTCATACTCTTCCGGCTACTCCTCCGGTTTAGGATCCGGCTATAGCTCCGGCTACAGCTCCGGCTACGGCTCCGGCTATGGCTCTGGACACAGCGTGTGGTGAATACTCTAAGAAAATAATCTGTGATCATTATATTTTTAGTTGAACAGTTTATTTATGTTTTACAAGGAATAAAAGATGTATTTTTGTAAATAATATTCATTTAATTCCTCTCTTGTAGTGGATCCGGCTTATAAATAAGGATATATTTAGCAAATTAGTTTCAGAACATGTCTAAAACTTGTTTATAACACCAGCCTTTCGAAATGGATTAATTCAAACCAGTCCAACTGATTATTCATTTTATTTAATAAATTCTACATCTTGATTATAAAAAAAAGAAAATAAATTTAAAACAGTTCCCTATATAAACAGCTGAAATGCGTTTCTCGGATATTGCTGCAGTCATATCTGACCTGGGAAGTACTTTCATGTATCTAGAGTATCATTAAAATCAATTCATTTTCAAGGCCACAGAGAGGAAATGCAAACATCCAAACAGATTCACTTTTACATTTGTGCAAATATAAGTGAAGTAATATTAGAAAAAAATATAATTATATTTTTATTACATAAACACGAGAACTTGTTCTCAGTTCTTCAAAAATAGGCTGTCTGTTGACAAAATGACTAGAAGCAAATACACGTGTTACAATAAATACTAACAATAATTCGTTGTCTAAATGCATATCGCCTCTGCTCCAATAATGTGTTTGCGGAGGTTCCAGACACCTCCGAGTCGTCAGTTGGAGATAAAGAAAAATCCAAAGCACATGGATAACAAGGATAATTGTGTTTAGGGGTATACATACGCCTTATATATAGACACTAGACCTGTTATTTAGTTTAGGAAACACGTTTTTAGGGTCCACCGACAAGTTTTGAATGAATAATGGGAAAACAGTAATACGTTTGACATACAAGGTTATGTCACTTTTGTTTATAAAAAGGTGTGATTTTTGTTTAGGAATACATTTATACTTAACATACCTATATATATATATATATATATATAAACTGTTTTTGAGTTTGGTAAACGAGTTTTGAATTAGTTATTATAATTTTAAAGTTCATAATAATAAATCACAGTGCTGTCACACCTTTACCTTACGACGATAAATGTTAACAATTCGATATATCAATAAAATCGATTTTGAATACAAAAATCGTTTTTTTTTGCCTGTATATTGAGTGTTTGAATAAGTAGTATGTTTTTAATCGATTTATATCTATTTTAAAAAATCGATGTATAATTTGCTATACTCTATTAGCAGCCATGTCGCTCTGCTTGTAGGCTGTAGTCGAAAATCGCGAACAGTGACTAAAACGGTGAGTTGATTAAGTTAGGTTAGTCTTTAGACCAAAGTGCACAAGCCGAGCGAGCGAAGCGAGCGTGCCGTTGTAGTAGTACCAGAACAGACTGATCACCATTTATTCATTGATAACTATTTAAATTATGATTACAAATCGGTTGTATAACATTCGACAACAGACCGCTGTCGTGGCACACACGCTCGACTTGTGGGCTTTAGTCTAGGTTTTTAGACTGTTTTGAATATTTTTTACATTGACCACTACCTTTCTTCTGCATTTCTCGTCTTTGGACATAAGAAATGAGTACACTATTTCGTGAAAAAAATAAGTAAGGTTTACATAAAAAGTCCTATTTCAAAAACTAAATGTCTCCTAGACATGGGGTTTGCAGAAGGGAGAAGTGATCCACCCCCTACAACTACTGTTCATTTTAGAGTAATCTTATTCTTTTTTAGAAAATAAAACTGCACAGCGCTGCTTCCCCTTTTAGTACCCCCCAAGAACGCTTTCATAAAATCATAATTTTATAGCCTTATTTTTTCTCATGGATAGTGATGTAACCCGCAACTAGTGCTGTGTGCACATAATGCCACCAGATGTTTTCTTAACAATTGAACACAAATATAAATTTGGTAATTCAGTGGCTCGAAGCCAATAATTTACAACTCAACTTAAAAAAGACAAACCTAATGAATTTTGCGTCAAAGGCCAAAATGCGATTATGATATTTCGGGTTACAGTACGGGGACGAGGTTGTGTGAAACGAAAACTACTATTTTTACTACTGGGGCTGCACATTGATAATAGCATAAAATGGAAAATACATATTGACCATACACACAATAAAGTAACACAGCTCTCATTCACACAACGTATGCTTAGTAACGTCGTAAATCAAAAATCGGTTATTGTGGTGTATCGTGCATATGTACATCTAGATTAAAATATGGCATAATATTTTAGGTAAATAACGCGCTTATTTATTGTTCAAAAAAGCTTTATGCGCCCTATATGTGGCTTAAAAAGGCGAAATAGTTGTAGACCGTACTTTAATGATTTACCTTGTTTATCTATCTGTGAAGTAGCGCTCCATATTACAAGATATCCTGAGCAATATGAAAGCATTGTACGCTCACGTAGATGTGACTTATTCAAATGTAATACAATATGCACAACGAAGCATATTCAACTAGAGTTTAACCCGCGGCTGCGCCGCGGATCAATCTCTGCTGCCTGCCTCTTGTTTAAAGAGCAGGCGTTAATACAGGTTACATTGTACTAAATGTTTATGTGAGTGCTATTTGCACCCGGAAGATTAATTTCATTTTATATCGCAAACTATCCCATCTCCCGGTATCAAAAGTATTTATGTCCATTTTCGGCATTAAAACTACATTTAAACAAAATAACAGCAAAACCGATCCAGTATTCCTAGCAGTTTTTCGTGAAAGCTTAGCGGAAAGACATATCGAGTTACTATCGTATTTTTTATAGATGAAAATTTTATACATCTATAAACTTGAGAAATTATTTATCTCACCCAAACTTTCATCCTCTATTTCAAACAGTCCTGGTTTTATTTATCTAGCCCCCGTCTATTTTAAAACTATATAAATGACAATAATGATCAAAAAGGACAAATAGGACAAAAAGGACAAAAAGGCCAAAGAGGTCAAAAAGGACAAAAAGGACAAAAAGGCCAAAGAGGGACAAAGAGGTCAAAAAGGACAAAGAGGGTCAAAAAGGACAAAAAGACCAAAAAGGACAAAGATGACACAAATGATCAAAATGGCAAATCACAAAAATCCTATTATACTTTTTGGAATAACCTTTACATAAATCTATTCCATCATCCGGGATAAAAAGTGTTCTTTGTCCAACCTCGGTATTAAAATTACATATATACCGACTTTCAGCTAAATCTGGCCAGTACTTTTCCGTAAAAGCATAACAAACAAACAGACAAATATATTTTTATCTCGAAAACTATCCCATTTTTCGGGATAAAAAGTATTCTATGTTCATTCTCGGCATCGAAAATATATATATACTGAGTTTCAGCCAAATTGGTTCAGTAGTTTTTCCGTGAAAACGGAACAGACAGACAGACAGAGTTACTTTCGCATTTATAATATTAATAGGGATTATATAACGTGTCGCGAATTTGACCCAAATAAATATAAGCTATTTACAAAACATTTCATTCGCTACAGGATCTTTTGGATAATGTACGCTTTCGCATAAAGTAACATTTTGAAAATCGATACGTACACAAAAAATATACAGTTGTATTGTGAACCTCCTCGCTTTGCAAGTCGGTTAAATCGTATAATGATAACAAAATCGATTTAACATTGTTTTAGAATTTATTATGATGTTTACCACATCTCCATATTCAATTCACATGCGTAGAGATATAGTTATGTGTTTATGGCACACCCTGAGCATGGCGTCCGTAGACGAGCCAGGACCGCGTCGGATGTCAGAGGACGAGTGACGTCACGCGCATCCTTATATATGCCACTAAGGCTGCCCAGACGCCACTCCACCTCCGCCCACCGACGACACACATCATGAGAGCCTTCGTGAGTAGTCCTGTTCTATTTTAGATTAATACAACAAAAACCAGTTTCACAGATCACAGATAATAAGGTGACAGGTCATGACGGACGTTTCTTATGCCTTGTGCCCCTGCTTCACCTGCGTTGGTGATAGTAGCCGTGTCCAAATACGTCCTACAAAGGACGCGTTAACAATTAACTACATATAGTATATGTACATGAGTTCTTTGTCATGTTTAATGTCATTAACACTGTTACATCTCAAATAACGCATTAAACCTTTGGCTACAACTGCGTGATACAGTCATTGACACTAACATTATTCCAGGGTACTTACTATAAGTTGTCTAAATTAGGTTTCTGTATTGTTGGAAAGTTAGGTGCAGGCAGACAGACGATTACAGAAATTGTATAATACTATTATAGGCGTGGTAACGTAATGGCTAGCGTACGCGTCTCAAAATCAAAAGGCGCGGATTAGATCCTGGCCGGAACGCATGCACCAATTAGCAGTGTAAAGGAAAACATCGTGATGCAACCTGCACATCAAGGTAACCGATGTGTCAAACCTGCCAAGCCGCCTTGGTATAGGTCTCTTATCACAATATAAATCATAATGATGTCATCCTTCACATAATCTATCCGTTTTTGGTCTATCTTTTAATTTATAAGCGACTTCAATAAGGCAGAAAATAATGTTTATTTAAAGTTATTTAAAAGAGAATTATACATTAGCGGTCTTATTCATATTGAATTAGAGAAAGTTTGAAGACATCTTTACGGTTCTGAAAGAATACTTCAAACTTACTCTAACTTATTACCAACTCAAATAACAACCAACGTTGGTCTTCCGTTAGTGCCAAGCACTAACGTCACCTTCACAGAAAAAAAAAACTTATAAATATTTAAATATTTGTAACTAAGAAAATGCAAGAGACTAATAATATATTCGAGTTTTGTCTATCTGGAAGTCATTCTATCACACTAATATTGCGATCTGTCATTTGATACAATTTATGCAATATTCACCTTCCTTTATTAGATCACCCTCTTATTGGCTATAAAATCTGTTTCACAAGGTTATGCCAACTTTTCCTGGTGTGGATTTCAAAATACATGTTAAACTATTAAATTCATTGTTGACATTTTCCTTTTTATGCTATATTGTTTGTAAAATGGTACTGAGTACGACATTAGATGAGATGATCCACGTGATGGTAGTTTATTCCAGAACTATATACTTTCATTCAGTCTGCAATTCATGCATGCATTCAATGCAGTCTTTACATGCGACATAATACTAGTTTCCGTAAACAGATCTAAAACCCACTTGTGTGAGGCGACGTGAAAATGTATAGCAACACTATATTTAGAAATACAAAAGGTCGTTCTCAACCACAAATTGATTTAATGCTAATGTATTTTATTATTTTTTTACTGAATATACTAAACAAAATATTTAAGTTCCTATAAGAGAAATTATGTACAGAATGTTTCTGATAATCCGATTGTAATAATAGCAATATTTTTTTTATTAAAAAAAAATCTCACTGAGACTGTAACAACATCGATATTATAATTTCAGTGTATTTTTATAGTTGGATATTTCCATGTTAAAGTCAATTGTGCAATCAAGATTTCTTACTATAAAAGAATTCATTATAATATTTATCATTCTCCTGTAGATACTAACCCATTTGCCTGATAATAAGTATCCTATGTTCGCACCATGCGTAAAATTCATGAAAATGGGTTTATGGCCTCTGTCTTTTAGAGTCTTATAAACATCGACTCGTCTAGTTCCCTGAAACGCAGAGATCCTGGGTTCGTTTCCTGACAGGATAAATTTTGTAAACGAGCTTTCTGTGATTACTTTAATCTGAGTGTCTGGGATCTGACCCAAAGTTCTGTGTTGTAAGTACGTAACAAAAATGTAACTTATTTTGAAAATATACAACTTGTGTTTATCTGAAACAAACAAACGTACAAATTTACTTTCACATTTATACATGAACATATATTAAAATGCTTTAGATTTCTTTAAAGTTCATCTAAATATTAAGAAGACGATCGCCTCCAAGGCCAAGCGACTGTTTAAATATAAACACATTATGTGTTCAATTTCAATTTTAAGAGATGATCATGTAAATGGCAGTAGTTTCCAGCACTCCTTCAGTCGCAAGATATCAAATTATTTATCAATCAATATGCAAGTCACAGTTATTATTAACATGGCTTTGACATCCAAGAAACCCATGATGTCCTAGCATTTACACGATTCGTCATTGTGGCATAAGATAGTGACGAATATAAATATTTTTAAGCTATCAACGTTGTATGAATCAATCAATGAAGATACTTCACTATGACATAAAACTACGTTCTTAAAGACTGTGTTAAAGAAATCGATCTCTTCTAAGCAACCCCTTTTTTTGAGAAAACAAAATAGTGTAACACAGCCGTGGTGCAAACTATACAGTAACCCGTAAATAGGTGCCTAATATAAAAAGGTATTCCAAACTTAAAGACCCAATTTTACATACTGTATAAAGGAATAGCAGAAGAAACACACTACTCGTAAACCTGTGAGAACCACAGTAATTTCTATCTTTTAATTATGAACACCCAATAGATCCAAAACCGTCTCTTGTGTCTTTTATATGTTTGTATTGTTATTGATTCCAGATTGTATTTTGCGCCGTACTAGCCCTCGTCGCGGCTGCGGAGAAACCCGCAAAAAAGGAAGTGAAAGAAGAGGACCGTGGAAAGCGTAGCTTCGGCCACGGCTGGAGTAATCTGGGAGGATATGGGGACTACAGCAGCGGATTATATGGCAGCAACCTCGGCGGCTACAGTGGTTACAGCGGCTACTCTAGCTATCCATCCACCTCCGTACAAGTCATTCCTTCAGTCGGCTACAGCTATAGCTCTGCCCCCACCTACAGTTACAGCCAGACCCCGAGCTACTACTCAGTCCCAAGCTACTCGAGTTACAGTCAAGCGGCTCCTTCGTACAGCTACTCGGCACCCTCTTATAGCTACAGCCAAGCTAGCCCAAGCTACTCGTACAGCGCCCCGAGCTACTCGTATGTTCAACCCGCTCAGACTGCCCGCGTGGTGGCTGAAAACAAGGTCGTGAACGTCCAGAAGGTAGTCGAGGTTCCCCAAGTCGTGAATGTCAAGAAAGTGGTTTCCGTCCCTCAGGTGGTCACTTATAAGAAAGTGGTCACTGAACCCAGCTACACCATTGGACACAGCAATTCGGGATCGAGCTACGGCAGCTACGGATCCGGATATGGCTCCGGATACAGTTCCGGCTATGGTTCCGGCCTCGTTTCCGGCTACGGTTCCGGCTACGGTTCTGGCTATGGTTCCGGCTACAACACCTACGGCCACGGCAATAACAACGCCTGGTGATGAATTCTACCCTCTCTAGTCAATGACCATGTTGTAATTTGTTTTTAGTCATCATTTCTGTGTTAATCTGAATAAACGCTCTCTTTTTTAATTTTGTTCATTTATTTATTATGCACTAGCATGGAAAATGGTATTCTTCTTCCATGGTACTAGTATCATCAGCGACACTTCATTCGCGACGCCTTGGCGATGTGTTTTTAAGTCTAAACACACAAAAAATGCGGCCGGAAATCCATTTTTTAGCAATATTCGGCACTCTCACTCTCATTTATAGGGTTAAAAAGTATCCTAAATGTTGAACCGGGTAAGATAGTTCTTCGTGGAGTTTCATTTAAATCCGTTCAGTAGTTTTCACGTGATACCTCTAATAGACTAACAGACAAGCCTCCTAAAATTTATATTTTTGAAATCTGTTGGTCCGAATTGGATTCCAAATATTTGTCTAATTTTTAAATTCGTACTTCAAACTTGCCACTCGAGGTTGTTATGGCGGCATACTCTAGACCGGGGGTGGTAGCCATCCAGTCGGGCAAATACCCTACCCCACCTGGCTGTGGGTTGTTTTGTCGCCTCTTACGACAGGCCGCCTGGCCGCAGGAATTAGTACTCTTTCTCCGTTCCTGCATGGATACGTTCCTGCTGGAACCTACCTACAGCAGACAGGCTGACGGCCCACCTGACGGAAAGCGGTTACCATCGCCTATGGAGATTTGCAACACCAGAGGTATTACCAACGCGCTGCCGGCCTCGTGGTTATATATTCTAGGATAATTTAATAGAGAATATTTATTAATCAAATATTTATTATTATTATACCAGAACCATAATTTCGGACTGTCTGAAAGAGCTTGCTATTCGTGTACAATAAAGTATTATCAATCAATCAATCATAATTAACGTACCTAATCTTGTATAATAAAATAGATGTTTGTTGTATAAGCGATGCAAATTTCATGGCATCATCAGAAACATGCTCTCGATTGCTATAGAAACAATAAAATTAGACAAAAATATGTGCTCATAACCAGTTAGTATGTTTGTTTTGCCTAAACTAATTCTATTAATACTTATAAATAATTCCATGTTCACATTTCGACACGTATCACTTGCCAAAGCGCTGCTCCAAAAATAAACATCCTAAAAATAGACTACTTTTGTAAAATGTACGCAATTTTAATCTACCTACCTATTCAGTTCTCATTACACATACTATCTAAACTCTAAATTTAGGTAAAAATTACATATATATTATCTTCTTCTTTACATAGTACAAAACAAAGTCGCTTTCCGTGTCTGTCTGTCTGTCTGTATATCCGCTAACTCCTTCTAAACCACGCACAGATTTTTTTAGCGGTTTTCATTGATATTTTGATCATTTTTCACAGAAGGTACTTTCACTTTTTTATACACATAAAAAAGTGTGTGTGTGTATGTGCAGTTCACACGTAGTAGAAGTGACACTTCAGAGAATATACAGGCGAACATAATTATACCTACAACGCTTAGAACTACCAAATCTACCAAAATAACCAAAATCACAAAAACGGTATATCACAAAAAAAACCTATGCTACTATCAGGGATAAACTTTACATAAATCTCTCCCAGAATCTATCCCATTGTCCGGGATTAAAAATATCCCTTGTCCACCCTCCGTATTCAAATTACATATATATACCGAAGTTCAATAGTTTTTCCGTAAAAGCAGAACAGAGAGACAAATATATTTTTATCCCAGAAACTGTCCCATTTTTCGGGATAAATAATATCCTATATTCATCCTCGGCATCGAAAATACCTAATAATAAATATATATACTAATTTTCAACCAATTGGCCTCATAGTTGTCCGTGAAAGCGTAAAAGACAGACAGAGTTACTTTCGCATTTGTAATATTAATGGGGATTCTATCTCATTCTCTCTTAGACTTAGTCCTATAGATTTATGTGTTTACCTCTTTTTAGTGTCGCTTTTTCGTTTCATCGAGTTTGAAATTACAACGATTCTAATGAAGAAGCTTCGCTTCAAAATATTATTGTCAGTTTTAATTCGGTCCAAAATGGACCTATAAACTTATCATCGGTCTTATTGATTCTAATCTGTGCTGCACAATGTAAAACTCGTATCTCATTCTCTCGCAGACTTAGTCCTATAGATTTATATGTTTATTTCTTTTTAGTTGGAAGCTTTTTCGCATTTCTATTCTATTATAGACGTATTTACTTTTAGGTATTTTGACCCTTATTCGTAATAACTCAATCTAAATTACACTTTAACTCATTTGGATAAAGTTCAAAATTCAATGCACTGTTACGCACAAATTTGATCTACGTATAAAATATATCTGCCTTAAGCATAGGCAGATAGAGCTAAAATTCATTTGAACTCTTTTAAGTTTTATTTAAAATGAAAATTAATACTAACGGATAAAGAAATGTTTTATTTCCAACTAGCTGACCCGACAAACTTCGTACCGCCTTAGCATCCATTTTTTTCATATTTACTCACCTTTTAAACCTTCCCTGGACTTCCACAAATAATTCAAAACCAAAATTAGCCAAATCAGTCAGCCGTTCTTGAGTTTTAGCGAGACTAACGAACAGCAATTGATTTTTATGTATAAGATTAAATAAGGTTGAATTTATGTGTTTATTTCTTTTCCGTGTCGCTTTATCGTTTCATCTAGTTTCATATCACAACGATTCTAAAGAAGTTTCACTCCAAAAACTTAGTTAAGTTAAAATTTTATGTAAGCAGAAAAAAAAGCAAACTTTTCTATCAAAGTCCCTGAAGCGCGCCTGATAAAAAGTTAATGCAATGTGTGACATCTGTGTGAAAATTAGCTGGCTAAATAAATAAGGAGTATGAGCTATGGTTTAACCCATGGCTTAGCCGAGGGGAAAGTCGGCTATGCCGAGTATAATAGTATAATTATAATAACAATTTTTCGATTCATATAACGGTTTTATTGCATGCTCAAGCCTTCCAATTTTTCTAAAGGAATTAAGAAATACTCGCTACGCTTGTCTAAGGCGGGTTTCACACATCGGATATCTCGACAAGAAAAGATTTATGATTTATTCAAGCCGTTTTTCCTTCACAGTCAGTATATTTCGTGTTGATAAGGTAAACGAAATTCACATTTATTGAGGCACTTTTTAATATCTTGTAAATAGCCGCCGCCTCCAAGATTTTGTATGAACGTAGCAAGTTGTGACGATATAATTTCAACTAGTCAAATAAAGTATTTATTATTGTTTGAACAGTATTGTAAATTGTTTTACCTTGATATATTGAAAATAATTTTCCCTTAGCGCTATGACATGGGGTTTCTTAAGAAGGGCATTATAAAATTTCTTATAGGTTGGCAACGCGTTAGCAACACCTCTGTTTGCCTGCTTCAGACAAAAAAAAAAAAAAAAAAAACGACCACTCTTTTATATGAACATTGTTTTATAATTTATTAAACAACGTATTATACAAATTTAAATTCAAAAGTTTTATTCAAAATAAGTTCCGTTGGAAAACATTTTTTGAAGGTCATACATATAAGTTTAAATTTAAATCTACTTTCTATTCCATATACACCACTCCACAGCGTGTTATGGCTGAAACTCCTAAGCAACACGTCTAGCTAAAAACTCTTTGCAAAATATTGGATTTGTCTTTTAAAACTAAGAATTCCATCAAGCAAGAACACTGAAGGGTGACAATAGGCTATACACAATGCAACTCGTAACACGCTCTAATCACAGTTCGCGCCAACAGTCCGGTTTTGTATTTATTTAAAATCTCCAAACTTCCAATCACCACCTTATTTACCTGAAATGAGTCATAAATTAAAAATTCTAATTAACTGCTTTTCAATTTGATGAAATGAGTTGACTACCCTAGGTGACATTAAAAAAACTAACAAATACGAACAGGAATAAATAGGACAATTTTTTAACCCTTAATTGAACCTAACGAAAAGGAAGCCTCCTGGGTCTTATAAACCCTTGTAGGATTTTTTTATGTTTAATTAAGTATAACAAAAGAAATATTTTTTTTGAAAATATCAAGTACTTTTCTCTGAAATACGCAAATACAAAAGAATGTTGTTAGTACACCGAAAATTGTTTCCTACATTTTTCTAAAATTAATCACTTATAGTCAAAAGTATATAGTATCCCACGTTTTTTAAATTCGATTGTTACATGAAAATGGTAAATATGGGCAAATAAAAAAACGTCAGACGATAAAATAACTCAAAAACTATAAATAACACTAATTCAAATAAACTTACGGTATTTTTTTGGCGACATTATGATTTTTTTGTTTATTCCAACCGACAGTTAGCTCAAAATTTGTACCAAAATAATATCTGTATTTATTGTAAGGTGATTGTACATATATTTTGACATATTGTGGGAAATCATGAACTTTTGATAGCTTAGAGCTTCAAAAAAGGATGTGGGAGGTATACTCCTTCAGTCCAATTAAGGGTTAACTGAAAATTTAGGACAATTTACGTAACATCACTATATCCTAGTGTACACTTTAGTACACTTCAGTTTAAAAGTAAGAATTTAAATTTTACAATTCTTGTGTTTTATAAACGTAATTGCAATCAATAGTTCATTTGTATTGCGGTACAGATTTGTAAAACTATTTGACCGGATGTTATTGTGTGGAATTTTTTTAACTAATATAGCACTTTTTTTTTTAATTGACGTGTCATACAGGGCGAAAGATTATTATTACGAAACGTCTGCCTAAAGGGCATGTCAATTTATTTGAGTAGTGCAGTTTAAATAAAAATTAACAAGTATGTTAATTTATGTAGTTCTTTCAAGCACCTGGCAACTGTTTATGTAGTTCAATTACTTTTTGGGATCTAGTTAGCAATTGTAGTAATAATTGTTCTAGCCAACAAAGGTTATATCTATCTACGAGGGATGCATTAGGACGTCAGTTCTGTAAATAATATAATTATGAAGTTCTCTTTTGACAATTTATAATACTGTTACGAATTAGCGGGACTCGAATTAAAATGCCGTTGGAATTATTATAGAGTTTATTAGAACTATACTAACTAAAAACTAACTCCGTTGGCTCAGCGACCCAAAGTGAGTCTTGGCCTCCGAAACGAGGGCACGCCACTTTCCTCTGTCCTGCGCAATGTCTTACCAATTGTCGGCTTGTAGTTCGGTCAGGTCAGCTTCCATTCTATCCTTCCAGTGATACTTGGAACGACCGACCGGTCGCCGACCGACTGGTTGCCCCAAGTATGCTTTCTTCACTCCCCGACCCTCCTCCATCCGCTCCACATGACCGAGCCAGCGGAGACGGTGAGATTTTATCTCCACAATTATGTTGGGCTCGGCCATGAGGTCTTCTATTTCGGAGTTGGTTCGGACCCTCCAGCTGCCATCTCCTTTAATTGTTGAGCCGTCAGTGTCCAGGCCTCACAGCCGTACATCAAAATTGGTCTAATGACAGTTTTGTAGACGCGAATATTAGTTTTACTGCTTAGGAGCCTGAACACTAACATCTTATGCAGGGCAGCACTACACCTGAGGGCATTTTGAACACGGATCTGTATTTCTTCCTCTCGGGAGTTCGTGTCTGTGATCGTGCATCCCAGGTATTTAATTAGAACTATACAAACACGTATAACACAGATACAAATATAACCGAACACAACAAATCCAAACGTAATGCAGAAGGTCGTAATTCTATAAAACGCGCAAAGTCCGTCACTATTAGATTCCAGAATGTCCACCCGTCACGCCCAGATCGCAGTTGTCGCTCAACTACCCCCTCTCTCCACTCGGCAACGTCGACATAATTTCTTAGAATTAGCTCGTACTTATAATCCGCACATCTGGCTAATTATGCAGCCTGCAAGCGGCCGTAGACAAGTACAATAGAGCAATAGGCTGTTCTCCACAATAACTAGAAACGTATGCCAGTAAACAAAAGAAGACGATCATAAAGGGATTACAATGAGTTCAAATGCCGACAGGTAATAAAATGTGCTTTTACAGATCTGTACGTGGAATTTGTATTTGTCGAAGCCTAAATTGTAACAATATATTATTATTTTATTGCTAGGAAAATAGTTGATGATACCGAATGTGTGTTTATATATAAAAGAAAGAAAAAAAAGGTTAATTTTTCTAATATGACACAGAAAAATTATAAAATAGACGAGACAAAATATATTTGACGATGCCACTGTTCGAGAAACGAGGTTAGCACTCACTATATTGCTGTGGCGGAACATACTCCGCCACAGCACTGATTTTTAGTGCCCACCTCCTCATAGCATGTCATAGCAAAATTTAAATCTAAAAATACATAAAAACATTATACATAATAATAATAAGAAGGAGAAACTGAATACATAGTATAATAATCGAGGACGCACAGAGTTTTAATATACATATATCTATCAATATATACTAATATTATTATTATAATCTAAGACTATAGGTATATAAAATATGATCTATGTATATGGCAATTATAGTAAATAAATATGTTAGGGAACTTTTGGACAGGAACTTGACGAGTAATATTTAAAAGATATATTGTTACGACCTACACGCCGACAAAAGTAGATTCACACTTGCATACTATAAAAGCACACTTTATTACCTTTCCGCATTTGGACTGGTTTTGTTTACTTTGTGTTTAAAATTTGTAATTAGATAACAGCCCATTGTGTATTGTAATCTTTTATGACAGTCATTAGCCAGGTGTGTCGAACTGATTTTAAGAAATTCATATTGTATCGGTGCAGTATAAAGCAATGGCCCAATGGAGAGATCGGCAGTCTAGCGATAACCACAAGCGGAGCAAGACTTGTGTACATTCGGTAATCTATTTAGTAACGGACTTTGCGCGTGTTATTGAATCGTGCTTTACGTTTAGGCTGGTTGTGATCAGTTATATTTGTACCTGTGTTATACGTCTTTGTATAGTTCTAATAAACTCTATAATAATTCCAACGGCATTTTAATTCGAGTCTCGCGCTCGTAACAATACCAATCATGTGGAATAAAAAATATTTGACAATCGGTCCACAATTGACGGAGAAATCACGTAACAAACATACAGTCAAATTGAGAGCCTCGAAGTCGGTTAAAAATCACACTTTTAAGAGCATTGAAAGTATTATTATAGGGCAACTTTTTTTATTTCAAGTTGGTTTACGTTCTTGTTTATTATTGTTAAAATGTTCATCTTTGTTGTTTCTCATGCCTTAATGCGGTAATCAAGGCGAGATATACAATAACAAAATGTTAGTCAACATTTTGAACCGAAAAATTATGTCATTTATGTTTTTTATTTTAATTAAATATTACCAGGTTACTTAACAATAATAATGAGAGATTCGTATCTTGTTATGTCCTCCTTAATAGGAGTTCTTCTGGTCTTTCGGATGAGTCAGTGTCGTCTAGCGAAATTTTGATCGCGTCTTATTCATCTGCTTCCAAACGCCCGATACCGTTTGTTCTATAATTCTGTCCTCCTCCACACTACTCGTCTTTAACGTATTGTTTTGGCAGGCCACTAGCGTGTCATCTTTTACAAAACCATGAGGTTATTGGGGTCTACCACTTCTACCGAGACCTTCGGGAAGCAAATTGCCAAGTGTTAAACTAACGTTCTTGTTTGATACTAACAAACATTTATCCACATAAATGTTTGTTATTCTCTTACCTAAGAAATACCAAAAGTATTTTGATGAAAATTTACAATAAGGTAGCTTATATATCAAAATAATACATACACTGTACATGTAGATATTTATCTATCTATATACATATAATAAAATTTTAGAAGTCAAATTTCTGTACAATGAAAAAAAACGCTAAAAACCGAGTCAGGGGTGTAGTGAGAGTGAGAGTGAGAGTGAGGAGTGTAGAAGTGAAATAGAACTAATTTAGATATATTTCAATTTTTTTGTTTCTCTGTCTATCTGTTTGTACCGGCTAATCTCCGAAACGACTGGACCGATTTAGATGAAATTTTCTATGATGGTAGCTTATATCCCTGGTCAACATATAGGGTACTTTTGATCCCGAAAAATTAAATAGTTCCCGTGGGATAGTTAAAAACTTTAATTACTTAAACAGCTTATTATACTACTTATGCACCTAATTAAGTATTGATATTGCCGGTATCATCATCATACAATAAAACAATTATTATACATCAAAAAACAATTAGGCTATATATCATCACGCTAAGACCAATAGGAGCGGAGCACCAATGAAGAATGTTTTAAAATCGGGAGGGTTTTTTTAACTTACTTTTTCGTTTACTATTCCACGCGGACGAAGTCGCGGGCAGAAGCTAGTTAAAATATAAAATATGTAACTTTAACTAACCTTAATATTACATGAGTAATAATTTAATTATGTGAACATAACTAATTCGAGTATAATCTACAACCAAAGTTGCGTTCCACAATGCAATTCAATTTATTACTGTACCAAAATATAATGAATTTAAATTGCTGTAATCATTCTGTAACTAAAACATGAAATTAATACGAATATATAAAAATTCTAGTATGAATGTCTTATTCACTGTTCCTAATTTTTTAGTGTAAAATAGATTTTTGAATTTGAATTTCTGGGACCATGGGGTCCCACTGATTATTGTCTTTGTCGAGTTATGAACACGATTGGTAGAGTAGCGATGTGGGAGCTATAGTAAGTATTTTACAACATATGTAACATATTGTTTTACAACAAAAATTTATGTGTTAGTTGTTATAAATAAAATAATTCTAATGCGAAGAGAAAGACATTTGTACGTGGTTTATTAAATTTCGTTATATACGAATCCAAAGTACCCAAATTCAAGTAAAAATTAGACAGGCAAAATCGAGGGAGAAGCGTTTGTAATAATATTTATTTTAATAGCAATCGGTAGACAAATCTAGATACAAAATATAACATTTAAAGAGAAAACAAGTTATGTATAACTTGTTTTTTCTTATCGTGAAGTGTTGTATTTTGTACATAGTCGATTTAAAAAATCATTTCCTAGTTTAATATGTATCCAGGTATAACTCAGTTGACTAGACGTTTAAACGTAATATTGAGCGTAAAAATCGTAGTAAAAAAAATAAAGAAGTAAAATAAAGTAGGTATATGTATACTTTAAGAAACGTTTTGAATTCCTTCACCTCTGCTCTTCACACAATTTGCGCTTAGATACATATTATATCGCAGACTCGTGACACCTGCACACACTTCATCTTTTATGATAACTCTTTCATAGTGCAGGCTGTCAAACTCTGGAATGGGTTGTCTCTTACTGTCAGAGAGACCAAAACATTACCTACTTTTCGGAACTCCCTTAGAAAATACTATCTGTGTTTAAGTAAATATGTATAACATATTATACATTTACTTATTTATCTATTGTAATATATGTTATAATGTTAACAAATATATTTATTTAGATTATTTTGTATATACGTATATATTGGCATTCTATAAATGTGTTTGGATTTATGTATGTATTAAATTTATAAATTAGTGTAAGTATGTAGGTATATTTAAATTGTACAGTCCTATCTTTTTTCTGCTCCAACAACATCGCCAGATTAGTTAAGAATTTCTTTTAAGCTCGGTTGCCTGGAAGAGATCGCTTTTAGCGATAAGGCCGCCTGTTGTTTTGCCAACAAGTATTGTAATTGTGCATTTGGTTTTTGTATTTG
This sequence comes from Dendrolimus houi, assembly GCA_039645545.1. Classification (NCBI taxonomy): domain Eukaryota; kingdom Metazoa; phylum Arthropoda; class Insecta; order Lepidoptera; family Lasiocampidae; genus Dendrolimus; species Dendrolimus houi. The sequence goes on from CM077132.1 coordinate 23,174,203, forward strand.
TTTATTTTGGTGAGTAATAAACTGTTATCTATCTATACCTACTTTATTGTATATGTACACACATTGTCTATTTCCAAGTAACGCTTGTGGATAACACTTCGACGCCCCCCCGCGAATACTCCGGTAATAGGAAAACTGAAACTGTGCAGGGGAAACAGAAAAACATTTTTTAGTTATGACTCCATATAAAAATAAGTGTCAAATACAATTTTTTTGTGGTAGCTTTCTATTTTATTAATAATTATGCCTTTCAATTAAAACCTCTTTGTAAAGGAACTACAAAGATAACGATGCTTTTCGTTGGAAATCATATATAGCATTGTTATGGAGTATACACATAAGATTTTATATCGTAGGAAATATCTGAAAAAAATTAAAATATTATGTTTTTTTATATTTTACTTGACACTTAACGACTTCAAGATGTATAAAATATTTATTTTTTGCCTTTTTGGTTACATTCGAAGATTTTTATTATTTTTCTTTCTACTTATTAGGTACTGAAACACTTGGAAAAAAAGAGAAACACGTACGCGCCTGTAATGTTCGTGGGTTGCTCACGAATACCCTGGGATCCACTCATCAAATCAGTGGGACCATCTCAGGAGTATAAAAGTGTGAAAATTGGTCCAAACGGAGATTTCGCAGAACATATAAAAAATATACTGTCGAATGAAAAAAACCCTTAATAGCACACTACTTCATTATTCGCGGGGTTTCGACATGTACACAAATAATCTCGATGAAAAGTCTCATCTGATATCTACTAGGCAATGAAACGAAATCAAGCAGTCAATATTTGGCCAGGGAAGCACTAGATGGCGTTAATACTTATAACGGAAAATTACAAAGTATGAATCACCTTCAGTGGTAAGAGTAAGGGTGGAAGGCCCTGAATGCGTTTAATTCTAACAGTCGCGCCGGTGGCTCGTTACAAGGACGCGTTATGAAACGCATTAGTATATATGCGCGGGGTGTTTGAGTACGAGCATCATACAACCACAAACCACCAACAAACAACAACATGAAATCCTTCGTAAGTATTCCTATACACTACAGATATTATGTTGTTACATTACGATCAAATAATGTAGACTGAAAAGTGAAAGTGTCTAATTAAGGCTGTTGCATCAAAGTAAATCCTTCGCTTACATTTAAGGACATTAATAGATTTGGTTTTACTTTTATTAGCAAAGACCATTTTAAGAAATGTGCATCCCAATGCTGGTAATATGTTAGCGTAAATACTTGTGCCATGGAGGCTTGAGGCCTCGTGAGCCTCTACAAAGAGGTCCCAAAAAGCCTAAATTACTAGTAATGTGATCTGAGACACCGGATCAGTATGGTAATCCGGAGAGCAAACGCAGCCAGGCTTCTGGGTGTCTTACCCATAGGAGACGGTGGATCTAAGCTCTGTATTCTACTTATAGTCGTAATGGATTATAGGTAGAACACAATATTACTAATATACAATAATTATCTTTATTGTATTTTATTTTTTAATTATGCTTTTAATTGCAACTTTACATTCTTAATTGTATTCTGTCGGTTCCAGGTGGTATTCTGTGCTGTCGTGGCTATCGCCGTTGCCGCTGAGACCCGTGAGAAGCGTGGCTTCATCCACGGAGGCAGTGGTCTTGGTGGTTACAGCGGTGGCTATAGCGGCGGCTACAGCGGTCTCGGCGGCTATAGCGGTGGCTATTCGGCTCCCGCCGCCCGCGTCGTCTCCGTCAACAAGCTGGTGAACGTAAACCGCGTCGTGGACGTCCCTCAGGTGGTCAGCGTACGCAAAGTCGTCTCTGAGCCCCGCCTCATCTCCGAGAAGAGAATTATCTCAGAGCCTTCATACTCTTCCGGCTACTCCTCCGGTTTAGGATCCGGCTATAGCTCCGGCTACAGCTCCGGCTACGGCTCCGGCTATGGCTCTGGACACAGCGTGTGGTGAATACTCTAAGAAAATAATCTGTGATCATTATATTTTTAGTTGAACAGTTTATTTATGTTTTACAAGGAATAAAAGATGTATTTTTGTAAATAATGTTCATTTAATTTCTCTCTTGTAGTGAATGGATCCGGCTTATATACATGGATATCTATATTTAGAAGATTATTTTAAGAAAATACCTAAAACTTATTCCTAACACCAGCCATCCAAAATGGATTAAATCAATTCTTGATTATAAAAAACATAGAAAATAGATTTAAAACAATTACCTCTATAAACAGCTCTAATGCGATTCCCGGATATTGCTGCATTCATATCTGACCTGTGAAAAACTTTCTTGTACATAGAGTTTCCATTAAATCAGTTCATTTACAAGGCCACGAAGAGAAAAATATACATGCAAACATCCAAACAGATTCACTTTTACATTTGTGCAGAAAAAGGTGAACTAATATTAGAAACACGAATTATTATAATAGGTTGGGAAAAAAGTCTTTTCGCATATAGTATGTATGAACTTGTAATAAGATCTCTTTGGCTATACCATTTGTATCTGGCTGGTTTTGGTATCATTAAAAAGTTTTAATTTCAAAGAAGACAATTACAAATTCAAATTAGGAAAATGTGTGATTTTCATTTGTTTTTCTTATTGTTAAAATGAGTGAATCTAATGAAGAAATTCGATACATTTTAAATTTTTACTACAAAAAAGGTAAAAATGCAACACAAGCAGCGAAAAAAAATTGTGATGTTTATGGACCTAATGCAGTATCTGTGAGAGTAGCCCAAATTTGGTTTAAGTGTTTTCAATCAGGAAATTTTGATATCAAAGATGCACGTCGCTCTAGTCGCCCTGTTACAGACAAAATTGATGCCATTTTTGAAAAAGTGGAGCAAGATCGGTATATTAGTAGTTACGATGTCGCTGGAGAACTGGGAATTGACCACAAAACGGTTTGGCGCATTTGAAAAAAGCTGGGTTCACAAAAAAGCTCGATATTTGGGTGCCTCATGAGCTCACTGAAAGAAACCTAATGAACCGTGTACTCATTTATGATTCTTTATTACGACGTAATGAAACCAAACCATTTTTGAAGAAGCTGATAACTGGTGATGAAAAGTGGATCACGTACGACAAGAACGTGCGAAAAAGATCGTGGTCAAAGGCCGGTCAGGCTTCACAGACTGTTGCGAAACCCGGGTTAACTCGCAACAAAGTGATGCTGTGTGTATGGTGGGATTGGAGGGGCATTATTCATTATGAGCTGTTACCGCCAGGAAGGACCATCGATTCTGAACTGTACTGCGAACAACTGATGAGATTAAAGCAAAAAGTTGAGAGAAAGCGGCCAGAATTAATCAACAGAAGGGGTGTGGTTTTTCACCATGATAAAGCTAGACCTCACACATCTTTAGCCACTCAGTAAAAAATACGAGAGTTTGGCTGGGAGGTGTTGATGCATCCGCCGTATAGTCCTGACTTTACACCTTAAGATTTTTACCTGTTACGTTCTCTGCAGAATTCCTTAGGCAGTGTCAGGTTAACATTACGAGAGGACTGCCAAAAGCACTTGTCGCAGTTTTTTGATCACAAGCCCCAAAATTTTTATAGCAATAGGATCACGTCCCTACCTACAAGATGGCAAAAAATTATCCAACATAATGGCACCTACATACTTTAGTCAAATGTAAATACACTTTATAAAAAAACCTTTTGAACTTTTATATAAATGCGAAGATTTTTTTCCCCAACCTTATATTTTCTCTACCAATCTTGAAAATTGATCACATTCCTAATTTAGTAATTCAATGGTTCAAAGCTATTAATTTACAAAGCAACCTATTTGATATTAGAGCTAACCTGATATTAGAGCTGTAACCCTACACCCGACCATGGGAACGAAGACCTTCATACTTGCGAAGGAGGAGGCGGAGCGGGAGCGTGAGCGGACGTCTTTGCTCCGTTCCCGCCAAAGGAAGACGTGCTGGCGCTGGAAGGCGGAGATGAAAGCGTGAGTGTTCCGCGCGCGCTCACCTCTCCTCCCGTGGGGCGCGTTACAAACCGCCTCAAACCCCGGATTAGACCTGGAAGATGCCAGGGGATAAAAGTAGTTACCCGGCAGTGGATGTGGCCTGCCCATCTGCCCCTACCTGCCAGGGCACCCGGAGTTGGCTGAGCTTTCGTATTCCCGTAGCCCTGGCATATGGCGCAGGATGGAACGCCTGGAAGGGTTTTAGTGGGTGTGCATAACTGGGAGTGGCAATAGTATGGTACCAGTTTTGACTGGGCATGCTAGTGCCACCCCCGATCTGGCAAATCCAACACACGGATCGCGAATTAGCCCCCAAGGTTTGGAGCGCGGTTTATGGTCCTCGATCGTATTTCTACGAACTAAAAAAGAACGAGGACGAGGCTGTGTGCAGCGAAAACTACAAAATTTCGGGGGCTACCCGATAATAGCATGAAGTGGAAAACACACATTGTCCATATACACAACAAAGTAACAGAGCTCTCATTCACACAACGTATGCTTAGTAACGTCGTAAATCAAAAATCGGTTATTGTGGCGTATCATGCATATTGTTACAACCCATCGTGCCGACAAAGACAAATTCCACATACAGATTTGTAGAAGCACATTCATTACCCGTCGGCATTTGAACTAATAACATTGAAACTAATTATAATTATTTTATGATCGTCTTCTTTTGTTTACTTATTTATTGGCATACGTTCTAAAGAACAGCCCATTGTTTATTGTACCCGTTTATGGCAACTTGATGCCGACTCATTAGCCAGGTGTTTTGGATTATGTCGACTACGATACAGGCACACTGCATTTGTGCAGTATAGGACTATGGCTGGTGGAGAGAGGAGGCAATCGAGCGAGAACCACGATCAAAGAGAGACTTGTGTACCACAATCGGGAATCTAACAGTGACGGACATTGCGCGTTTTATTGAATTACGACCTTCTGCATTACGTTTGGACTTGTTCGGTTGTATTTGTACCTGTATTATACGTGTTTGTATAGTTCTAATAAACACTATAGTAATTCTAACGGCATTTTAATTCGAGTATCGCACTCGTAACAATATGTAGATCTAAATTAAAATATAACATAATGTGGAAAATGCAACTAACACGGAACGCTTATTTCTTGCTCAAAAAAGCTTTATACGCCCTATTTGTGGCTTAAAAAGGCGAAATAGTTGTAGACCGTACTTTAATGATTTACCTTGTTTATATATCTGTGAAGTAGCGCTCCATATTACAAGATATCCTGAGCAATATGAAAGCATTGTACCGCTCACGTAGATGTGACTTATTCAAATGTAATACAAGATGCACAATAAATTCATTTGCACGTCGCATGTTTATGATGTCCATCAAAATCGATTATATTATAAAATTCTAAACATGCGTGTCTGTACATTGAAGCTATTTAAAAAAACAACTGGAATAAACTATATAAACAACGCAGAACATAATGCAATTTTTTTTAGATTTTTGTCTGTTTGTTCAAGATTTACGTAAAAACTACTGGTACGATTTCGATGCGGTTTTCGCTGATCGATAACAAATTCTTAGACTTAAAATCTGCGATATTTTTATCCTGGGAACCGCGTGGGAATTTCAATCAAGCGTGGATGAAGTCGCAGGCATACTGGTATTTTTGACAAGCCGCGAATTTGACCCATACAAATATAAGTTATTTACATACCTAACGGTCAAGACATTTTATTCGATACAGGAACTTTTGGATAGTGTACTCTTTCGGAGAAAGAAACATTTTGAAAGACGGTACATGCACATCGGTATACAAAAAAACATACAGTCGCATTGTGAACCTCCTCGCTTTGGAAGTCGGTTAAATCGCATATTGATAACAAAATCGATTTAACATTGTTTTAGAATTTATTATGAAGTTTGTCTCCTCTCTATATTCACATGCTTAGAGATATAAAGTAATATGTTTATGGCACACCCTGAGCATCGTTTCCGTACATGAGCTAGGACCCGTCGGATGTCAGAGGACGAGTGACGTCACGCGCATCCTTATATATGCCACTGAGGCTGCCCAGACACCACTCCACCTCCGCCCAGCGACGACACACATCATGAGAGTCGTGAGTAGTTCTGTTCTATTTTAGATTAATACAACAAAAACCAGTTTCACAGATCACAGATAATAAGGTGACAGGTCATGACGGATGTTTCTTATGCCTTGTGCCCCTGCTTCGCCTGCATTGGTGATAGTAACTGTGTCCAAATACGTCCTACAAAGGACGCGTTAACAATTAACTACATATAGTGTATGTACATAATGTCGCATCTCAAATATCTATAGTCTCGCATCTTTGACGGCCTCTTTGTTTGAGCGGGCTAAGCCTTTGCCGGTTTACCTCACTGTAACGCAGAGGCTCCGGGTTCGATTCCTTGGTACAGTAAATTTCGAAAACGTATTTTCTCCGTTATTTATTATAGTCTGGGTGTCTGGGATCGGCCCCAGAATGTTCCGTTGTATATTACCCATAACACAAGCGTAACTTGCTTAATTTGGGGATATACAGTGTGTGTGTTTGTCTGTCGATTTATTTATTTATTAAATAACGCAAACGCATTAAGCGCTTGATTACATCTGCATGACATAGTCACTAAGACTAATATTATTCCAGGGCATTATAAGTTGTCTAAATTAAGTTTTGTATTGTTGGAGAGTTGCGAGCACATATTACAGAAATTATAATATTATTTACATTATAAAAAGAATGCGTTGTAACATCTTAATATCGTCTTACTTTTAAAATTCACGACATAAATAATTTTAATTACTTTTTAAACAATAAATAATTTATGTGCTTTTCACTAATTTTATCTGTACATATTTATGACTTTATTATTAGTATATTAATGAGTGAGGCAGCGACGTTTTTCTGAAATAACCCCCTCGTTTTCACATTTTGAGTTTTCTTTTCTATTTTCTTTCACCTTTCCCAATTACTTGGCGTCCAAATGATATATCTTTTCCTTCCATACGCCTCTATTCTGGTATACGTCACTTATCGCAACCTCAATCGTCATAACATCCTTTACATAATCTATCCTTTTTTGAAGCGTCGATCTTCAAAAAGAAAGAAAAATAATATTTAAAGTTAATTCAAAGAGAGAGAATTATTCATAATGAGTTAGAGAAAGTTTGAAGACGTCTTTGAGGTTCTGAAAGAATACTTCGAACTTATTCTAACTCAATACCAACTCAAATAACAACCAACACTGGTCTTTTGTTAGTGCTAAGCACTAACGTTACCTTGAATGAGTAATAAATATTTGTAACTAAGAAAATGCAAGAGCCTAATATTATATATATTCGATCTAGTAGCTATTGTGTCACACTTACATTGCGATCTGTCATTTGATACAATTTATGCAATATTCGCCTTCCTTTATTAGATCACCCTCTTATTGGCTATAAAGTCTGTTTCACAAGGTTGTGCCAACTTTTCCTGGTGTGGATTTCAAAATACATGTTAAGCTATTAAATTCATTGTTGACATTTTCCTTTTTATGCTATATTGTTTGTAAAATGGTACTGAGTACGACATTAGATGAGATGATCCACGTGATGGTAGTTTATTCCAGAACTATATACTTCCGATAACACAGCAGTCTTTATATTCTACTCGTAGATAATACTAGTTTCCGTAAACAGATCGAAAACCCACTTGTGTGAGGCGACGTGAAAATGTATAGCAACACTATATTTAGAAATACAAAAGGTCGTTCTCAACCACAAATTGTTCTTATGCTAATGTTGTTTGTTGAATTTACTACACAAAATATTTAAGTTCCTATAAGAGAAATTACAGAATATTACTGATAACCCCATTGTAATAATAGTAATACTTTATTGTATTTGATTAAAAAACTCATTAAAACTTCAACAGCATAGTATTTTTATAGTTGGATATTTCAGATGCTTTCCATGTTTTAATACATGGATACATTTTATCAGACAAATAGGGTATTATTATTATATGACGTATTTATTAAAACCGTTAAAACGTACTTTATTAATTTATACAAGTCGCGAAAACTTAAGAAAATATTATATGATGTATTTATATACGTCAAATTTCATGAAAATAGGTTTATTCGATGGCCTTTGTGTTTTAGAAGTCTTGTTCGCTGAAACGCAGAGATCCTTGATTCGTTTCCTAACAGGATAATTTTTTTTAACGAAACTTCCGTTATTTACTTTAATCTGAGTGTCTGGAATCTAGCCCCAAGTTGTGCATTATAAGTAAGTACATATATGAACCGTAAGACAAATGTAACTTTTTTTGAAAATTTACAATTAGTGTTGGTCTGTCGATTAAAAAATCCTAAAGCCGTGAATAAGAAACAAACAAACGTACAAACTTACTATTACATTTATACATGAATACATTTTATATTAAAATGCTTTAGATTTCTTTAAAGTTCATCTAAATATTAAGAAAACGATCGCCTCCAAGGCCAAGCGACTGTTTAAATATAAACACATTATTTGTTCAGAATTTCAATTTTAAGACATGATCATGTAAATGGCAGGAGTTCGCAACGCTCTTTCAGTCGCAAAATATGCAATTAATTGTCAATCAATATGCAGGTCACAGCTATTATTAACATGGCTTTGACATCCAAGAAACCCATGATGTCCTAGCATTTACACGATTCGTCATTGTGGCATAAGATAGTGACGAATATAAATATTTTTAGACTATCAACGATGTATGTATGAATTCACTATGAATTAAAACTACGTTCTTAAAGACTGGGTTGCAGAAAGCAAGCTTTTCTAAGCAACCCCTTGATTTGAGAGAATAAAATATACTAAGACAGTCGTGGTGCAAACTAAACAATAAATAGGTGATTTAAAAAAACCATTCAAAACATAACATAAAAAAAAAAAAAATAGCTTTTATACACTACACAAATGCGTAGCAAAATGCATTCAAAAAATCACCACTATTCTTAGATCTGTGAGGACTAATATAATAATTTCATTATTTTAACTATGAATGCGCAATAGATCCAGAACCTGTCTTGTGTCTTTTATATATTTTTGTTGTTGTTGATTTCAGATTGTATTTTGCGCCATACTAGCCCTCGTTGCGGCTGCCGAGGAACCCGCAAAAAAGGAAGTGAAAGAAGAGGACCGTGGAAAGCGTAGCTTCGGCCACGGCTGGAGTAATCTGGGAGGATATGGAGACTACAGCAGCGGATTATATGGCAGCAACCTCGGCGGCTACAGTGGTTACAGCGGCTACTCTAGCTATCCATCCACCTCCGTACAAGTCATTCCTTCAGTCGGCTACAGCTATAGCTCTGCCCCCACCTACAGTTACAGCCAGACCCCGAGCTACTACTCAGTCCCAAGCTACTCGAGTTACAGTCAAGCGGCTCCTTCGTACAGCTACTCAGCCCCCTCTTACAGCTACAGCCAAGCCAGCCCAAGCTACTCGTATACCGCCCCGAGCTACTCGTATGTACAACCCGCTCAGACTACCCGCGTGGTGGCTGAAAACAAGGTCGTGAACGTCCAGAAGGTCGTCGAGGTTCCCCAAGTAGTGAATGTCAAGAAAGTGGTTTCCGTCCCTCAGGTGGTCACTTATAAGAAAGTGATCACTGAACCCAGCTACACCATTGGACACAGCAATTCGGGATCGAGCTACGGCAGCTACGGATCCGGATATGGCTCCGGATACAGTTCCGGCTATGGTTCCGGCTACAGCACCTACGGCCACGGCAATAACAACGCCTGGTGATGAATTCTACCCTCTCTAGTCAATAACCATGTTGTAATTTGTTTTTAGTCATCGTTTCTGTGTTAATCTGAATAAACGCGCGCTCTCTTTTTTTAATTTATATATTAGTTACTAGTACTGCCAACGAAACTCTGTTCGCGTTGCCAATGCGATATGTATGTTAGTGAGTTTCAACCCAAAAAAACCCGAGTGCAGAGCAATTTTTCTATCCCTCAGAAAAGACGTCATCTATCGGGTATCCTAAAATCGTATCAACTATCCTAAATAACCCGGTATATAAGCTATTTCTGTGTAGTTTCATGTAAACCAGTTCTGTAGTTTTCACATGATGCTCTAACAGATAGACCAGCAATATAAAATTTACATTCTCCCAACAGATTTCTTATAATATCTATAGGTCATATTAGATTATAATTAATTACGAGTATTTGGTGAAACATAAATTATATTATCATATTTTTCTTCTTAACATAATTACATAACGAAGTCTGTAATCAAAACGGAATCCTTAAAAGCAGACATTTATTCATAAATATTCATTATTATTATACCAGAATCATAATTATATCATATTAACGTATCTAATCCTGTATGATATAATAGATGTACCTACACTGAAATATTTACGACTTTTAAAATTTAATTAAAATTCAAGCTACCGCTAATTGACATGACACAAACAAGCAAATATTTGAGCTGGACATATTTACGTATCAAGTCGAACGACTCGAATGAACGAAAATTCCTTTAACTGCTAGGAAACACAAGTGCAACAAGTTGAGTCTTAGAACTGTAGGCATGAATTCGTCAGACCACCGCCTGCGAAGAGGCCGACCTATGCACCCATGGCCTGAAAGGCGAAGGACGAAACACTTAGGGGCTTTAGTGGATACTGGTGCCACCCCAACGTGACGAATTTCACATCCAACAATCCACAATCAGAATTCCCCTGGTTAAACAATTGGAGCTGTGGGTAGTCGAACCCATCATCCTGGCGTTAAATCCCGGTTGTGTTCGCAGCGTCTGCCTCAAAGATTCCCTACTCCTCTTCTCCAGTTGGCGCGTTCTTCAGCATTCCTAATTGTGAGATCATAATCTCTGACGACGTCAAGCCATTTCTTGGGTCTATCCCATCTAACGGGTCCTGGTGGAAGTGGCATTTCTATAATACATACTTGTGGCATTACCAGCGTAGGCAAGTCTCTTGCAGTTGGTCTCCTATGTCACGGATATGTGAGTAGTCAAACTACATACATATGTGCATAATATTTAAAAGCAAAATACATAAATCTTTCTACTTAAGTATAAATAGTTTACAAAAGTGAATCGATATATATATTTCGCGAATGTGTTTAATTTTAGGACCTTCGGAAATGATATGAGAGTAATCACATAAATAAACATAAATCCGGTCTGCATAGTATCAAGACAGCCTTTTAGACACTATCTGAGAAAGAAGGTGACTTGGGCTCAATACTCTAATCGCAGTCTTGAGAGCCTGCAAGCTGAATACAGAATTTATTGTACATACATAATATTATCATGCCTGTTTCCCATGGGGGTAGGCAACCTATGGATCTCCATTAGCAACTATCCTGAGAAACAACTTAAGTTTCTTCTACTTTTATTTAACCTCTACATACTTATTCCATTAATAATTCCATTGTATTAATCAGAAATCGTATTACAATAAACTTAACAACTATCTCCATAAAAACAAAGTATGATTTGATCATAATATTGTTACAATTGGGCCACCTGCATATTTGTAAACAAAGCACATTTATTATCCGCCGTCGGTGTGTGAGCTTGAACAGAATTGAAAAGCTTTTATAGCCGTCTTCTTTTGTTTACTTTGTGTTTAAAATTTGTAATTGAAAAAACAGCCCATTGTGTATTGTAATTTTTATGGTAGTCATTAGCTAGGTATGATTCTTAGAAATTCAGTCCACGCGGTCGAGCAGACATATTGTATTTGTACAGGATAAAGCAATGCCCCAACGGAGGGGTGAGGAGTCAAGCGACAACCACAAGCGAGGCAAGGCGTGTGTACATTCGTTAATCTATATGGTGACGGACTTTGCGCATGTTATTGAATCGTGCATTACGTTTGTACTGGTGGTGTTCAGTTATATTTGTACCTATGTTATACGTGTTTGTATGATTCTAATAAATTCTAACGGCATTTTAATTCGAGTCCTGCAACTCGTAACAATATATTTTACTTTTGTCAGTAATATGCAATGAACCACTCTGGGGCTGCTCCCAGACACCGAGACCATAGTTAGTAGTGTAAAGTTCGTTTACAAAATTTGATAGCTTAGAATCGAACCCGAGACTTCTGTGTTCGAGTGAGCTTGGCTTGCAAAAGCTTAGCACGCTCAATCATTGAGGCTATCAATTATAGATAGATAGATAGATAACAGTTTATTGTACACCATTACAGAAAACTTACAAACTAGTATTATTCTAATTGTGTACAAAGGGCGGTCTTATCGCTAAAAAGCGATCTGTTCCAGACAACCCGTGGCAGGAATATTGCTGATTAGGAGTGGCGATGGTGGTATACATAATTATTGTACGATTACTTACATTTTAATAATAAATATATAACTATGCTATATATACAAATATACACATAAGTTATATACATATTCAAGATATAGTGATAAAATGCAACTATTTAAACATAATAAATATATAGTTGTATGCAATATAATACTAATTATATAAAATTATATATCATTATATTGCAGATAGAATTTCCTGACCATGTTCTTAGATGTTATTAAAGATTTTGCTTGTCTGACAGCAACAGGCAATGAATTCCAAAGTTGGACAACCTTGACCGTGAAAGAGTTATTGAAAAACGTTGTATTATGAATAGGAGTAATAAGTCTATGTTGAATGGAAGGGCGTAAATTGTGAGAGCAAGAAGCGTTCTTTAAGGTGCTGTGGTATATAAGGTATTATTCACTTATTTGAATAGTCATTTATTTTGTTCGAAATAAGGAATTTACATACAATATCTTTCGGCACATCCCAATGACCCATAATTTAAGTTACAATAAAATAACCATAATATAATACAGAATTGATCACGTAACGGAAGGTGATAACGGCCAATTTAAAAATATAATTTTAATAGCCCACAAAATGTCCATTAATCAAACTACTATTAATCAAAGTTTAACTTAAACAATTACGACATGAATGCGAGTGTGTGTGCATGCATGTGTGAAGATTTTAATTGTACAAGTGACTTTGTTCCTTCTTCCCGGCTTTGGCGATGGACCAATAATTGGCATGATATGCGGTATATGGCTAAACTCGTTAGGGCAAATAAGCATAACATACGTCTTATCGAAAAAAAAACTTTCATTTTAAAAAACCGACTTGAAAAACTAAAAAGTATTAAATAACTTATTTTTAAATATAATATCTTATTTTTAATATATATTATCTAAAACATCTTAAAGTCGGTGCTTAGTAATTTTTATGTTTTACTTCGCACCGACTTCAAGATGTTTTAGATAATATATATTTAAAATAAGATATTATATTTAAAAATAAGTTATTTTACACTTTTTAGTTTTTGCAGCCGGTTTTTTTTAAACGAAGTTTTTTTTATTTGTTACTTTTTAGTGTCTAGCTACGGGTAGGCTTACGAAAGGTGCCGCGCGCCTTAAAAAATATAGGTCCCACGAAACGGGATAAGAAATTTTTTTCATAAAAAAATATCATAAAATGAAAACTAGTTCCAGCTACCATAAATTCCAACCAATTGCTGGAAGTCGGACCAAATGGCAACTATTCCGAAACAAACTAAAGAAGAATCACGTAAATCGGATAATAAATCTCCGCGTAATCGGTGTATATACATAAAAAAACCTCCTTTTTGAAATCGGTTAAAAATAGATCTTTTTTGTGCAGGACTGTTTCAGCGATACCGGGCTTGGTGGGCTTCCCGACTCCGTGGGAGCGGAGGCGTCGAGCCCAGAAGCAGCGCGATCCAGGAGGCACCTCCTGTGAAGTTCGACCTTGGCTCGACCGCTGCGGGGGATGACTCTAAGGATAAAAAATTAGATTTCAGTGACGTAACTATTAACTAAAATAGCGCCTGAGCTGCCATATTAGAATCGCCACTACAAAACACAATTCATCAATTTTCTATTATAGAGGTATATAAATCAAATGACAACTCAAAACAAATTGTCGTTGTCTTAGTGTTTCCTTTTAATTATCCCTGAAGCCCTCATAGACGTGTTTGTAGTATAAGCGATGCAAATTAAATGGCATCATTAGAAACATGCTCTAATAAAAAAATAAATGCTCATAACCAGTTAGTGTGTGTCTTTCGGCTAAACTAGTTCTATTAAGACTTATAAATAATCCCATGTTCACATTTCGACACGTATCACTTGCTTGCTAAAGCGCTGCTCCAAAAATAGACTTTTGTAAAATATACGCAATTTTAATGTACCTACCTATTCAGCTCTCATTACACATACTATCTAAATTCTGAATTTAGCTAAAAATTATATACATATTATCTTCTTCTGTACATAGTATAAAACAAAGTCGCTTTCCGTGTCTGTCTGTCTGTATATCCGCTAACTCCTCCTAAACCACGCACGGATTTTTTAGCGGTTTTCACTATTAGTTTGGTAGTTTTTCACGGAAGGTTATATACATAAAAAAACTAAGTAAGTTTTTATGTAAATAGAAGAAGTAGAAAAACAAAACAATATTTTGGAACCAAGTCCCCGAAGCGCGCCTGATTTTTTTTTTTTGCCTGAAGCAAGCAAGCAATCTGGTGGACGACCCACTTGACAGAAGGTGGTTACCGTCACCTATGGACGTTTGTAACACCACGGGCGTTGCCAACGCGTTGCCGGTCTCTAATAAATTTTATAACGCCCTTCTTAAAGGACCCCATGTCGTAGCGCAGAGGGAAAACCTCGGCGGCAAGTTCCCTCCAGACCATTGTTGTACGCGGAATAAACGTCCTAGAGACCCGTTGCGTAGAGCGTGGCTGCTCCAGGAAATGGTTGTGAACATTCCGTCGAGTACGAGCGCTGCGGTTGTAAACGTGAGGCGTTGGCACCAGATCAAACATTTCCAAGTTAATGCAATGTGTGACACCTGTGTGAAAATTTGCTGGCTAAATAAATAAGGGGTACGAGCTATGGTTTAACCCATGGCATAGTCGAGGGGAAACTAGTATAGATAATTATAAATATACAATCGAATACAATGCAAGAAAACTTAACTTATTTGTATTGTATTCTACCCATAGTCCCTCAAGACTATAAGTAGAATACTGAGCCTAGATCATCGTCTTCTATGGGTAAGGTGACCAGAAGTTATAATAACTTCTTTTCGAATCATATAACAGTTTCATTGCATGCTCGAGTCTTCGATTTTTTGAAAGGAACTAAAAATACTCACTTCGCTTATCTAAGGCCGGTTTCAAACATTTATATCTCGATAAAGATTTATGGTTTAGTCATGTCGTTTTTCCTTCACAGTCAGTACATTTCGTGTTGATAAGGTAAATGAAATTCAAATCTATTCAGGCACTTTTTAACATGTGTTACAAGATGTCCACCACAGTAGTCATGAGAACCATAGTGTATATGAATATGACATAGACAATCGTCATAGATAATACTTTTAGTCGATTTATCAGATGATTCGATTTATAATTAAATTACCATTTTCTATCGGTTAGTTAATTTTATAAGCCCACTAAATTATCGTCTAGATAATTTAGTGAGCTTATAAAATTACTCAGAATGAAACACGTTTTATTCGCAAAACAATTGGAGAACATTTTTTAAACGTCATGCAGGAACAGTAATTTTTAGAATATTACTCTTACTTATTAAAGGAGAATCCTTTGGTATCCCAAGGATAACACTCTTATGTCACTTTTTGATACAGTAAATACCAGTTATAATCAAAAATAATTATCTGTAACTAAAGGAATATTATGAACTAAACCATCTTAAAAATTAAACTACACTACAAAAAAAAATTAAAACGAGTGTGCTTGAGACCACACGTCTGAAGTAAAACTTCTTTAGCTCCATCTATATTTATGTATATGTATATAATATGTTTCGTGTGTGTATGTGTGTGTGTGTGTGTGTGTGTGTGTGTGTGTCCTAGTCTTAGATATACAAAACGTAACGCTCTCGTCACGCATTCACCCAAGTCAAGTGTGCGTAAAGAAGTTTTACTTCAAAAAACTCAGAAATTAAATACTATTATAAACATATTTACAATTAAAAGATGTAGTCCAGATCGCTATCAGTGGGGAGCGTTCCCAAAATGATGGCCGCATTCCCACGTTGTATGCATGCATGGCAACGCTAATCCATTACCACACAACGTGGCAAAGCTAAAACGCAAAAACGTCATACATATAGTTCGGAAAGAAACTCCTCAGCAACACGTATAGCTAGAAACTCTTTGCAATCTTTGAAATGCATATCCAATTTTTCGAATTTGTATTTCATTTTTGTATTTTGATAGATGATGATTAGATCCTATATTCATAATATACATACTTTCAAAGTATTTTAACTTACTCACCCCTACAAAACTTTTCGAGCAATTTTATAGAATAACAACTTTGTTATTATATTTCAAAAAGTTAACAACCTAAAATAGTTGTCTTTCTTGAAAATTAAAGAGGCGCTTTCCACGCGTTTTCACTTTCAAAAATAGGAATTTCATCGTGGACGAACACTAAGGGGTGACAATCGCGCTGTAAACAATGTCACTCGTAACCCGCTCTAATCACAGTTCACGCCTACACTCCGGCTTTTTATACAAAATCTCCAAACTTTAATAAATTTTATTAAAAAAAATACTTAAATTTTTTTGCAGTAGTTCAGCAAACAGGCAGACGGCCCACTTGATGGACAGCGCTTACCATCGCCTATGGACATTTGCAACAACAAAGGTGCTACACATGCGCTGCTGTTCTCTTAAGGGAGACTGGAACCTGGTCACTAATGCCGGAATACAACTCAAGGTTATTATGGCGGCATACTCTAGATCAGAGGTGGTAGCCATCCAGTCGTGCAAATGCCCTACCACCTGGCTGTGGGTAGTTTGATAAATGAGTCATAAATTAAAAAATCGTATTACCTACTTTACAATTTGATGAAATTTAAGGCAAAGAGAGTATAAAGCTTGGTTCACTTCGACAGTAAATGAGGCTGATAAGCCCCCGCCTGCAGCGCCCGCGCAGGCGCCGAGCTATACAGGTGAATTTTAAAGTGCACCTTCAGGGCCAAATCCTACACTATACGATATAAATAAATATGCTCAAAGTACTCCTTTGAGGCTAATTTTGATAAAAATAAAGTGGTATCATTAATTGTTTTTTTTTAATCATTTAGTTCTTGTCAGGAATCGAAAGTACTGACTTTAAATAAAATATGGTATTACACCATATCATAGTGTAGCTTGTAGAGGTCAATTTCTGTGAAGGAATGTCAAACAGCAAATCAACATCAAATTACGCCGATCTTTTGAGTGCATTTTAGTCAAGATGGAATCTTAAAAACAGCCACAGGTATAATAATTATAATAAAGGACAGAAAACTGAGGTTTAGTGGGTGTCGCCCATCTCGGGTGGCAACAGCATTCCTTTCGGGGTACTTATGCTATCCTGAAGTGGCAAACCCCACACGCTCTCTCCGCGTTTCCCTCACAGTGGTAACCTCAATCAGACTTCCCTCGGAAAAAACAGGGAATATCTCTTCAATAGATCAATAATAAAAACCATTTGTTAATTAAAACTACCTTTTAACGGTTGTAAGCGCGGCATTTGTTTTAAATTTTTATTTCGATGTTTCAGCATGGGATAAGAATACTATATAGTATTCTTCTTCCATGGTTGCGGTCGCTTTTGAGTAACCGTGTTTTTCCTTGTTCACGGTTACTGAAAAGTTGCCGAATTATATGTGCTAGTCGCGAAAACTTAGAAAATACTGTTACGAGTTGCAGGACTCGAATTAAAATGCCGTGGGAATTATTATAGAGTTTATTAGAACTATACAAACACGTATAACACAGGTACAAATATAACCGAACACAAGAAGTCCAAACGTAATGCAGAAGGTCGTAATTCAATAAAACGCGCAGTCCGTCACTTGTTAGATTCCCGATTGTAGTATACACGTTGTTCTTCACTCGTGGTTATCGCGCGACTGCCTGCTCCCACAATCGGGCCATTGCTTTATACTGCACAAATGCCATATGTCCGCCCGGCTGCGTGGACTGAATTTTTTAGAAGCGTAATCCGCACACCTGGCTAATTATGCTTCCAAGTGGCCATAAACGAGTACAATAGGCTGTTCTCCACAATAACCAATAAATAAGTGAACAAAAGAGGACAATTCATACAAGGATTACAATTAGTTCAAATGCCGACGGGTAATCAAATGTGTTTTGATATGCAAGTGGGTTTTGTTTTCGTCGGAACTTAAGTTGTAACAATACTATGACATCTGTTGCTCAGAACGTCGACCAATTAGGTACACATAAAATAATATTTATTTTAAGTTAATATGAATAACTAACAGTATAATACGATAAATCGCAAAGATAATGCCAGGGCAACGGCATTGACCAACTTTTCAAATTAAACTACTCATCATCGGCTTTTAAAATATTAGTTTGGGGAAAAAGTTTCTTCGCATTTTATATAAAAATTCAAAAGGTTTTTTTGTAAAGTTTATTTACATTTGACGAAAGTATGTAGGTGCCATTTTGTTGGATAACTTTTTGCCATTTTGTAGGTAGGGACGTGAATAAAATTGCTATAAAAATTTTGGGGCTTCTGATCAAAAAACTGCGACAAGTGGTTTTGGTAGTCGTCTCGTTATTTTAACCTGAATCTGCCTAAAGAATTCTGCAGAGACCGAAATAGGTGAAAATCTGAAGGTGCAAGGTCAGGACTATACGGCGGATGCATCAACACCTCCCAGCCAAACTCTCGTAATTTTTGCTGAGTGGCTAAAAATGTGTGAGATCTAGCGTTATCATGGTGAAAAACCACACCCCCTTCTGTTGATTAATTCCGGCCGCTTTCTCTCAACTTTTTGCTTTAATCTCATCAGTTGTTCGCAGTCCAGTTCAGAATCGATGGTCCTGCCTGGCGGTAACAGCTCATAATGAATAATGCCCTTCCAATCCTACCATACACACAGCATCACCTTGTTGCGAGTTAACCCGGGTTTTCGCCACAGTCTGTGAAGCCTGACCGGCCTTTGACCACGATTTTTTTCGCACGTTCTTGTCGTACGTGATCCACTTTTCATCACCAGTTATCAGTTTCTTCAAAAATGGTTCGGATTCATTAGGTCGTAATAAGGAATCACAAATGAGTACACGGTTCATTAGGTTTCTTTCAGTGAGCTCATGAGGCACCCAAATATCGAGCATTTTTGTGTACCCAGCTTTTTTCAAATGCGCCAAAACCGTTTAGTGGTCAATTCCCAGTTCTCCAGCTACATCGTAACTACTAATATACCGATCTTGCTCCACTTTTTCAAAAATGGCATCAATTTTGTCCGTAACAAGGCGACCAGAGCGACGTGCATCTTTGATATCAAAATTTCCGGATTGTAACGTTTAAACCAAATTTGCGCTACTCTCACAGATACTGCATTAGGTCCATAAACATCACAAATTTTTTTCGCGGCTTGTGTTGCGTTTTTACCTTTTTTGTAGTAACATTTTAAAACGTACCGAATTTCTTTATTAAATTCACTCATTTTAACAATAAGAAAAAGAAGTGAAAATCACACATTTTCCTAATTTGAATTTGGAATTGTCTTCTTTAAAATTAAAACTTTTTAATGATACCAAAACCAGCCAGCTACAAATGGTATATATAGCCAAAGAGATCTTATTACAAGTTCATACATACTGTATGCGAAAAAACTTTTTCCCCAACCTATTATATTTCTTTCTTGGTATTCAATTATAAAATACACGATTTACTAGATAAATGCAAGTGTAACATTAGATATAGAAAATATTGGATCGGCTAAGTGTGTGTCAAACCGTGCACATAAAAGGGTTCCCTAGAGGCGACCATCCCATTGGAACTCCGCTACATAATAGAAAAATAAAAAATGTACGGAAACTAGCGCCATCAAGTGGTCCAGGAACATTCAAAATTATAATTAGTTTCCATTTAGTCCACTTAACTTCACTTAAAATGGCGCTGTGCAATACCATTGAATAAATACATCGCGCTGACGAGATCTTAAGAGCATAAATGAAACCACAACTTATGGTCATATTTGGTGAATCTCGCACACTTTTACATGTAGTTATATGTGAACCATTTGTTACTTTTGGCATAAATTACAGTGTTATGTGTAAGTTTTTTAAACTTATTTTATTATGTCTATCCCTTTATTCTAATATAGGTATAACTTGTTAGTACCATATAATGGAATTTATAGAATTATCGATTGTAGCGCCATCTATCGGACAGACCCATGATATTTTGATATTTTATTCCAGAGAGGCTCGTCTATTTTATACATAGTGTATTATCTATGGAGGCGACTGTTATGTAATTCTTCATCATTTCCCCCTTCTTCTTGATTTCTAATACGATTCAACAATTTCGTTTGGTTTCGGCTGGAAATGACTGTTCAAAATATCAACAATAAAATCCAACTTAACCTGCTTGTTTCGGTGAAATGAAAGAAGTTATTAAGTCAAACAATTCAGGGCCACATACCTACTGCAAGTAAATTCGCTTTTTTCATTCCATTTTCCTCAATTTCACTTGCTTCTAGGCAATAACTAAACCTTTGAATATAATTATTCCAACATCCATGAGTTATATTGAAGTCATTGAATTCTATACCCATTATTAATTTAATGATTTTAATTGTATATTATATCACTCATTTTCAGAATTTTACAAATTTCTCTCTTCGTTTCTATTATCTTATCGGTTACTTCATCCGAATTGCTACATTACGAACTACCTTTATTGTTATGGATAGGTTTGCTATTGACCACTGTCTCGCCTAATGTTGAGTGATGACGCAGTCTAGGATGGAGCACGGTTACCTAGAAGATACCTATTCACTCGTGACTTGAAGACTTCAAGATTGTATTTGTCAGGAAAAACAGACTCCGGCAAATTATTCCACTTTTCGGGAGTGCGAATTACAAAAGACGAAGGAAGCGTAACACTTGGTTCTGACTGGTGGTGTTTCCACCTCTTCTACCTTTTTTTGTATCGGTGTACAATAAAGTGTTATCTATCTATCTTCATTGTACATAACAGCAACAAACGCTAAAAAACATTTATTCGATAATAAGCCATACCTATTTCAAAATTACTCAACAAATCTTATTTAAATTTTTAGTGGTAGTACTTTTTAAATTTAACAGTTGTACTGTTTACATTGTAGAAAACTAGGTAAAGTCAAAGTAGTTAAATATCTTGTGTCCCGGCCTATTATAGAACTTTTACTTGAAAGCGAATATATACTAATGTACAATACTCGTCACCTATTGATTTAAACAAAGAAGTCATCGTTTTCAAGACTAAGTTCACTGCAAAATTGCTTCAACCTTCAATCACATCTACGGCCACCCCTAATATTATTTTTACGTGTTTTTTACACCATTTTAAACCCCTTCTAAATTTCATCTATATAATCAGACGTTTCATTTTTGCGAAAACAGTTATGGATTCCTAATAAAAACCGCTTAAATTTGATAAATATTAAAACAGTTTAACATAATCACGTGTACTTTTTAATTTTCAAATGAGATAGCGAGTAGAGGTCGTTTTTAATAAATTTGTACTAATAAAACGCAGATACTAATGAGACTAATGCATTAGTACAATCCCTGCACCGGACAGAGTTGCGCGCATTGCCCAGAACCGACTGGTATCTCTTCACCAATACCGCATTAGGACAAATCAAGGACGTTGTAGAACAAGACCGACTTTGAGTCATGCATCAAGTACACAAAATTTCAATGTATTTATTTCGGTTTTCATACATAATACATACATTATACCCAGGACCGTCTTTACCCGGTGGTGCAAGATGTGCGTGACCCCCGGCACAGGGTCCTGTGGGACGCAAATTGATTGTCTTCAATAAAATTGTCAAGGTTTTTAAGATTTGACAGCGACTCCCAACAGAATTATATACATTTAAAAAAATCAACCTTCCGTCAAATGTACTACACCAATGTGTAGCACCATACATACTACATCTTTTATATGAACCCAGTAGTTTCTGAGAAAAATGACTATGACATACGAAGATAGACGGACAAACGGTAGACATGACGAATGCATAAGGGTCCCGTTTTGCTAGAATGGCTAGGAAACCTTTCAAGGTAAATGAAACGTAATTTTTTTTTTTTATTGTTGGTAAGAAGGGCGCATACTGATCTACGCACCTCGGCGCCTAATGTGCTTAAGACGCCCCTGATTTCTTGTACACAGTTTCTTAGAAGATTATTTTAGTACAACACACACACACCATTTGTGGAATTATTGACACTATTTAATGATTTTTAAATGACTTAAAAATCTTAGATATTGAACTACAAAATGTTTTATTTTATATCTTACTAGCCGTCCCCGCCCGCTTCGCTGGGCCAATTTTCAAAGGAAATAAATTAAATTTTATACATCATTTTTTTATTTTTTTCCTTTTTTTGTTAATTTTTTTTTATTTATATAATTTTTTTTTGCTTTTTTTTGTTAATTTTTTTTTCTGAAATTTAAAATATTTTTCAAAAAAGAGTCAAATTCACTTAAAATAAAATTTATTGATATAATAAATTATTATTATAATAAAAATAAATGTTGATGAACAACAAAACAAAGAATAAATGGAGAAATGAGTATTAATCTTCCTCCATCTCACATTCGACGACTCGTCGCTCGCAAGTTGAGTTTGCCGGGACGTAAAACATACTCGTTAACATAACGAAGTTCAAACTAAAAACTCTAAATTCAAACGGCGAGTAATTTTGATCAGATGGCATCTGTAACGCGATATGATATTTGAAAAAGAAATATCATAAAATGTTTTAATGGAAATGGTTAAACGTATAACCACTGCGGACCAATACGGTGAGCAGAGAGTACGTTTAACCACAACCTTTTTTTTTTACCTGATTATCGACAATCATTATAACATGATCCCCAGACCGATCACGGATACCAAATGAAAAATTGTCGGTAAAGAGTAATTCACGGTACCCGAAAAGCTCCTGAACGTTCCCAGTGAATCTGAAAAAACAATAATCAATAATTTATAAAATAAACAAAAAAGATTTTAAATTCAATTAAAAATTATATAAAAGACATACTCATAACGACGCCCTTGCCGGAAAAATGGTGGCCGTTGAAAATTCATGAAGTTGATGTTGATAGTAGCGTTGATGACAGATGAATGGTCTAAATGTTTATTTGCTTATTTTTTTTTAATAGCAAAAAACAATGAACCTAGTAACCATTCAATTTTTTTTGTTGTTTATTTATTAACTTCATGTTTATCGTTGCAACGAACATTATAAACGTATAACTAAGTATTAGTAAACGTTATTTCTTCTTTATCAACATGTAATGTACATATTCACTCTATCTCATCGAATTATGAAACGGATTAGTTTGCCAGGCGAAGGACATAGATTTATTTAACCTTTTTTTAATTATTAATATTCTTTGTTCTGAAACGGTTACTTCCGGATATTGTTGGGAAAAAAGTTGATGTAATTGTTGCCTATATGTGGTCATGTCGGTCGCTAATTTGGTTATGTGAAGATAAGTACGCATGATAAATGTATTCACATCTTTGCTCCATTTCATGCGTACTCGTGATTTCCCAGCCTTGGTGGTCCCGTGCAACATTCAAGACTGGTATGGGTGGATCTGGGTTAAAAGAGAGTGTTTGGGGTGACGATGGTACGGAAGGTGAAGATGATCTGGAGGGTGTGTACGATACAGTACTTGGGCTATATGGTTCTATTGGAGTGTTTGTTCTGACTGTTAAACTATCACCATCGTCACGGATTTCGGCTGTAGCATCTTTGTCGGTGGGAGCCCGCCTGTTCAACTCCTCACCGCTGACAATTCGCATGCTGAGACACCCAGCGTCAGCTCCAGGTGTGTCCCGGCGATCGCCCCCGGGCAGCGGTCCTATACGTTTACGTTTAGATCGTAGCTCCATTTTTGATGGGTTTCCAGAGCCACGTTAGCCACGCCACTAATTTCTCATTCGTGTGTTCGCCTCCCACGTGATTAGGTTTTCAATCAGGACGTGTGGTTGTATTAGGGGGCTTATTATTATTATTATTATCAATATCATTATTATCTTCATTATTAATATCATCGTTGTCATTGATATTATTTTCTCTAATTTCTTCATTATTTATATCGTTGTCGTTGACAATATTTTCGTCAATTGCTTCATCGACAAATTATAATAATCAGGGACTCATTTATTATTATTCATCCAAATGACGGATACTTTTATAGAAGAAATAACAGGTATAAAAATAATTAAATAGATAACGATAGACACATTACGTAAATTTACATTTATCGATTCAGTTTTCGTGGTTATGTAGAAGAAATATATGGAATGAGTTCATATAATTATCTGTTTGCAGTTGAAAATGCTCCACTTCGTCATTGTTTAAGAATAAACAAAAATCAAGTAATGTCTAAGCAAAGTTCTACCGTCATTTAAATTATTTTTTTCTCTCAATTTAATCGCATCCATTTTGAATTAATATAAAAAAAATTGATCATTAATATAGATTGTGACGATCTCAAATGCTGCGGATTTTGTTTGTCACTTCCCAACTATCAATGATCAATTTCTATCCGACTCAAAATTTAGAATATTCTTCGATCAAATCACTTTCTCGAACGAATTCGTAGTTGAAGAGTTACCAATTCTTGCAATCCATAAGATGATTATTGAAGATGAAGATGAAGATTAAATATTATGTGTTGATATATTAATAAACTTTTTTTATAAATTAACTACCAAATTTAGAGTCTATAGAGGTTACAGTTTGGAAATAGAAATTTCACATTTTAACACCCATTACCGCAATCTTTTTCGGCGGTGGGCTGTTGTAAAATCCGCTCTTAAATCATTTCTGCATCACATATAGACGACTCTAGCTAAATTTGGAGTCTGTAGGAGCTACGGCTTAAAAATAAAAATTTTCATTGTTAAACCACCCCGCAACCCCTGTGGGGTGAGCTACCGTAAAATTCGTTCATAGACTATTTCTACATCTCTTACAGAAGATTCCTACCAAATTTAGAATTTATAGGAGCTATAGTTTAAAAACGGGAATTGTTCATTGTTAACGCCCCCGCAATCCCCTTTTGGGGATGAATTTCTTAAAATCCGTTTTTAGTTGACTTCTACACAACGAAAGTAATATTCCTACAAAGTTTCACATTTCTAAGTCCTATAGTTCCCGAGATTTCGTGATGAGTAACTATAGAAATTGGAATACTTCGATTATCATCGAAATTTTTAACGTTTTAGCAGACTTTTTTAAAATTTTCTTACATATAAACCTTTTCCTGACAATTCTGAAGACAACAAAAAAAAAATTAACCCAATCGGTCCAGCCGTTCTCAAGTGGTACTCGATCATAGATACGGCATTTTATTTTTATCAAAAAATGAGAGTGGGTGTGCAGGGGTGCGTGGGAGTTGGTGGGTGGATGCGTGGAAGTTTGTAAGTAGATTCTTAGCTGAATGTAAAAGGACATAATCCGTTTAGTAAACTCCGTTGAAATCCATGAAAACAAAAGAATCAGGAGAAAACGCTTGTCTTTTGTTTTTATTAGCGGGATAAATGTTCATGAAAGATAAAACAGCAATAAAAAAAATGAAGGAACGTCAGAATTCGAAAAATAAATAGTCATAAACCATCTAGGAAAAATTTCCCATCGAATGGTGGTAGTTTCATGTCGATACGATCAGTGGTTTAGGCGTGATTGAGCCTCAAAGGAAGGCCATTTTCATTATATATATATAGATTATCCTTTAAACAAAAAACAAGGTATAGATAAATTACATATTGAACTGAAACGGGGTTCTGAAGGCATGAGACTCTTCAAGTGATGAGAGAGTTGGTGCCTACTACGGACAACAGATCTGTGTGACTATCCGGCGAGGTAACGTAGTAGCCATCCTTCTGGGAACCTTAGCCATTGACTACGATTACCTGGGCTCAGTATTCTACTTATAGTTTTAAGGAATTATATTTATTATATTATATATTAATGCAAACTCAATCTATAAAACAAATTCAAATTCAAAAGTTTTTATTCAAAATAAGTTCCACTGGAGAACACTTTTTGAAGGTCATACATATAGGTTAAAATTTAATTTTACTTCCCAGTCTATGTGTGTACATAGCGGTGTCGCTTCGCAACGTGTTATTGCTGTTAAGGAGAAGAAGCGGCAAGAAGCTCCCCAGCAACACGTCTAGCTGAAAAGATAATCTCAGCCTCTTTTATTTAATGCGTGTAGAAGTTGTATTACAATTACTTTTCAAAGAATGAATGGAGTTGTAAGAAACAAAAAAATATTGTTACCGTCGCAATAATGACATACTAAGAATTTATACTGCGACAAATCTCCATAGATTCCTTATATGTTATTCAAAATATAAACGTTATACAGAAGAACGTATAAAAGGCTGGAGCGAGCAGCTATGCAAATGCAGTTTTGTCATTTAAATATTCTTCAATAGTGTAATATCCCTTTGTAAGCAAGGTACTTTTTAATTTACTGAAGGGCAGATCTAACATTTCATTCGCAATTTTATTGAAGATGCGAACTACGATACTATATAAGTATATATATAAATACTGCATCGGTATTAAGTTTAAATAAATTGTAAATATTTAGTGTGATTATTTATATATTACTTTTTTTCTTTTCTTAGGATAGGTATTTTTTCATTTTTATTATTACAACCTACATTGTTCTTTCTTGTGCTTTATGTTTTAATCTTTGATACTTGTACGTTTATTATAATTATTTCTTTTTTTTTATGTTTATAGCACGGGTCGCATGCCATATGTGATTTAGGAGGTGGGCACTGGAAATCAGCGCTGTGTCGGACTACGTATCGGCACACCAAATTGCTGAGTGCCAACCTCATTTCCAAATTGCGGCATACTTTTATCTATACTTTCTTATGTTAGTACTATTTTGTTAAATATTTTTTCTTTCTTTCAAACTAAAGTCTCATTCCCTAAATTGGTTCTTATTAATATTGTATTGTCTGTGAATAATATGATAATAAATATTATTTGAAGGATGAGCTTGATGGCTATTTGGCATCTGATCGCATAAAATTGATATAATAAGAGCAGTGTTGACGCAATTTTGAGGCAGAGATTTGCAAAATTTATCGACCTCGATGCGTTTTGCGACAGGTATATAACTCG
Source organism: Dendrolimus houi (assembly GCA_039645545.1). Classification (NCBI taxonomy): domain Eukaryota; kingdom Metazoa; phylum Arthropoda; class Insecta; order Lepidoptera; family Lasiocampidae; genus Dendrolimus; species Dendrolimus houi. The sequence goes on from CM077132.1 coordinate 23,201,477, forward strand.
CCGGCGGGTGTCGCTCCGGCGTCAGACATCCTCGTCTCCGGTCCACGTCCACAACCTGCCGCAATGAAAGCCTTCGTAAGTCTCCACATATTTGAATTTGTCTAAAAGCCATCCCATTCGGCTTTTCACGCAATTCTTTCTCGAAGCACAATCCTCACGGAGACTGCATCATCTGAGAAGGCATTAGATGCCCTATAACTTTTTTGGGTCTACCATTCCTTGCTTGCTTTTTATTGCTGACATAGAACAGTCAAGGTGACGACTCACCTTATGGAAAGTGGTTATTGTTGCCTATAAACAACAATTTGAACGGCCTCGAAGAAATTTTATCATATTATATAAAAAACCTGTACTGTTAGGCTATGGTAAGCCTTGTGGGGCTCGTGGTTGAGCGGGCTCAGTCTTAGCTGGCCGAACTCGCTGGAGCGCAGAGGCTCTGGGTTCGACTCCCGGCTTGGTAAATTTCAGAAACGAACTTTCTATTATTTACTATGGTCTGGGTGTCTGGGATCGGCCCCAGAGTGGTCCGTTGTGTATCACCCGTAACTTGCTTTAATTTTTCATATCTAATGAATGTGTTTGTCTGCCGATTATTATTATTATTTACTAACTACTAACCTATCTACGTTCCAGTACAATATAAAATATATACAGAGTGAATTTTTCAAGCATTCAGAGCTTAATCCTAAACTATATGAAATAGAGAAAAATACTCAAAAGAGTCTCGAATTCGATTTTGATGTAAACTAAAGTCGTATCATTAGATTTTTGAAAGATAGATTACCCATGTCCGGATTTGAAAAAAAAATTACGTCCATACCAGTGGATCTAATAGCTTAGAATAACCAAAACGTCTGTGAAGAAATTTCAAATGGCAACATGACAAATTCACCTGTATGCTTCTTTTCCTTTAACAATGCTTTGGAAACGGTGAAAGATTCATGACTTTCATTAAGCAAATGATTCAATGTAGAAATGCTTTTTTTCAGCTGTGCCTCACCCTGCTGGTTGCCGCAGCCGCCGCCGCTCCCGCTCCGGAGCAGGGGAAACGCGACAAACGAGGCTTCATTGGTGGCCTCGGCTACTACGGAGGTCTTGACTACGGCTACGGCGGAGGCCTTGGCTACGGCGGAGGCCTTGGCTACGGCGGAGGCCTTGGCTACGGCGGAGGTCTCGGCTACGGCTATGGCTTGGGCTATGGACTGGGCTACGACTCATTGGGCTACGGATACGGAGGCTACTACGGCGCCCCCCTCATCTCCCACGCTCCTATCGTCGCTGCTCCTGTAGTTGTTAAGAAAGTCGTTAGTGTACCAAAGGTAAGTGTTGATAACTTGCTACAGCCATGCTAGAATCATTATCATGATACAGCTCTTGGGGCCGCATTGATCAGTGTGATGAGTGAAAGCTCCGGTGGCCCACTTCCCCATGCCCCTGCCCTGCCTCTCCTATTCCAATCCCATCTCTTGTATCCCATTCTTCCCGTCTCATCCCTCTATCTGATGTCTATAGGCGACTTTAACCACTTTCCATGAGCTGGTCCATCTGCATGTTTGCCAGCTTTGCAATTTAAGTACAGTTGTCTTCGACAACCGTTACGTTAGTTTGTGTCTGGAATAAATGTTGTAGAAGATGTTGAACTGCACATAGCCTTAGTAACTTTTAGGCTAAACAACTTCTCAAAAGATACTTAAATCACCACAAGAGTACAGTTTATGGAGATTTATCAAGTTCTGTGGCCGGGCGGCCTGGTGTAAGGGGCGACAAAACAACCCACAGCCGGGTGGTGGGGCATTTGCCCGTCTGGATGACTACCACCCCTGATTTAAAGTATGCCACCATAACAGCCTTGAATTCTGTTCCGGCATTAGTGGCCAAGTTCTAGTCTCCCTTTAGAGAGTGGCAGCACATTAGTAGCATCTTTGGTGTTACAAATGTCCATAGGCGATGACAACCGCTTTCCACCAAGTGGGCCGTTTACCTGTCTGCTGTCTGCTGAACACATGCAATAAAAAAATGACCCGTGGTGGTTTTTACCCATGCAATAACACAGAAAGAATTTGGAGGAGAGAACTGAAACTCAATGCTGTGTCGGACGATATGGAAATCTCATTTCTATTTGTGTTTCCGCACCAATTCCCCCTTCGGAGCCTGCAGCACCTTCTATTGTTTCAAATGTACTACAGTAACCACTTTTCATCAGGTAGGCCTAACGTGCTTCAATAATATAAATGAAACACCGTGTGTGGAGGGACGGGTGAGATGCAAAAAACCAGTTATTTATTGACCTTTATGCTCTTGTCCCCAGGTGGTGTCTGTTAACAAAATCTATGCTCCATCGTATGGCTTCTCCAGTGGCTGGTGGTGAACTGTAAACGGGAGTCCTGGACTCCGTCTATGCCAAATTGTTATTAAATAGATATCTTAATATATACACAATGCAAACCATGTCATGTTTTATTACTCTACTTCCTTCGGGAGAATTACCTTGGGTCACCCCACTCTGTTCCCATATAGCAATTACGTGTCTTACTTACTATTCGATATTTTCCTTTAGCATTGGCAGACATTTTATATTACATGTTTGGCGTCGGTATATCTTTTATGGTCAGTTCCTGCACCTTACCGAAGGTCCTTTTGCTTACTATCGGTTAAAATTTAAATTATAAGCTCCATACAAGTAATGTCAAAATTCAACCGATGGTAAGGTAAGTGAATGAATGTGTAGTAAGATATAGAAACCCGGCAAGTTATCGATGAGTTTTATAATCGATAAGTATTTCAAAATAGTTATGAAATCTGATGCCATTTAAAATATATATTCTTCAAGTTTTTTCTAATATATTGTGTTATTTGCTCAGTTTATAACAAAAAAACCTGATTTTAATCACATGTCGTAAAATATCAATTCTTTTATTAGTTTCATTTTTTGATGTCGAAATAAAACCTCAAACTAAAGTAGGCCACAGTTGATGTAAGGACTATTATAATTTGAAATTAATTGCACTGCCACATATTTAAATTAGCACATCGGTTGTCAGTTTTGTATCGGGTTCACTTTGGAGAGTGTGCAGCTGAGCTGTTCGACCTGATCCCGCCATCCCCCTTCCATCATCGGACACCTAGACGCACTGACATATGGTGGAAATTCCACCTACAAAAAATCGAAATGTGTACTGGGACACATAATAAAAGTGAAACTTCAACAGACAACAAATAGAAAAACGAATGGCAACAAAATTTTAACTTGAAGTTTTTCGGGCAGGTTTTCAAAGTGCATTAACAATCTGCCCGCAAAACTTCAAGTTAAAATTTTGTTGCGATTCGTTTTTGCACGTGTCCGTTGAAGTTTCACTTCTACTATATGTCCCTGCACACATTTCGATTTTTCGCAGGTTTACTGCAAATTATGATTTGGTTAGGTTACGTTAAACATATTTTATTTTATCAAACAAAGAAACTGAATTCGATCCGGAAGCAAAAAACGCATCCATAGTCTACTCTAAAATGATGCCGCCTCTCACCACGTCTAGTCTATATTTAGGCCGCTCCTCCACGCGCCCGTAACGCTTTTCCGTGACAGAAAAATCCTAAAAGCCCCCGTCTATATAGAAGTTTCACTTCAAAAAACGTGTGCGTCTCGGGACGCCCGACTGAAGTGATAACTTAAACAAATGTAAATTAAACTATTTAATATTGAAATATTTATTATATATTGCTTATTACTTACTTACTTATTATAGTAATTACTTAAATTATATGTATATAGCGCGTGGGTTAGAGTGAGAGAGGAGAAGCCTGCCTACCGCTGCCGTATGCGTGAGAGAAAGCGAAGCCAGACAGACTGGCGCCGTAACGCGTTACGTAACGAAGTGGTTTACCCTCCCATAAGAAGTTATCACTTCAAAAGAGAGCGCTTTGCATCTAGCTTCATCATTCTCGCCGCAAAGAAGTGGAACTCATTGTCGAAGTCTGTCTTTCCCGATACTTATAACCTGGGTGTCTTGAAAGTCCCGTGTGAATACCTTCTAAGTAAGCGTGCTCCATCCTACACCACGTCTTCGCTCCACATGGGGCGAGATTGTGGTCAGACGCAAACCTATAGACCTACAGTAAATAAATAAAAATATCAATACGGGAGAAAAACAAATAAACCAACTGAGGCACTTTTATTTATTTTACAAGAAATTTAGAAACAATTGCATCGTAATCTCCAATGTTCATATAGTTTATCCCAGTCGGTTTTTTTTTTAATAGTTTGAATATACAGACACGACATTTTTACAATTTTATAATATTGTTACAACTTAAGCACCGACAAAGATAGCGTCCACGTACTCGAGTCCCGCAAACTCGTAACAATATTATAAAGAAAACATCACCGCCTCATACTTTTGCTCGGGTATACAAACTCATCACGTCATAAGTTAGTATAAGTAAAATGAGTCAAACAGCGCCTTCATCATTCAATTATTTCTATGGTGTTATTTTAAAAGAAAAATGCTAAGATATTATTTTGGGGCTTATCAACTTTATCGAGACCTTTCAATGCGATTGAAAGAGAGGCTGGCCTATATTTAAGGCAACGGATTGGCGTTGCCATACAACGTGGGAATCCGGCCAGCATTTTGGGAACGCTTCCCACCGACAGCGATCTGGAGTACATCTTTTACTTGTAAATATGTTTATAATTGGCATTTAATTTCTAAGTATTTTTTGTAGTGTAGTTTAATTTTTAAGATGGTTTATTTTCTAACTTTGCTTTATTTTTATTTTAAACTACTCTAGAAACTGCTGCGAAGCAGTGGTAAATTAAATTAGGCTCCCATAGAGTAAATAATAACCATAAAAAAATAAATATAATAATTAAAATGAACAAGTTGGCGCTAGGCTAAATAAACCTTTAACAATACTCATTGACACTTGACCTCTCTGTCTTCCGTGATCACGGCCACTGAAAAGTGGTCGAAACGTCGGAATAATAAAATTCAAATAAATTACCGCACTTAAAACCGTTAACGTAGTTTTATTAAATACTTTTGCAATAAAATTACTAAAACCATTAATTGAGGCTTAGACAAAACACGGACTAGGCATGAGTTGTGACGCCATAAAATGTTTACAAAAGACATAAGATTTCTAAACTATGTTCTTAAATGGCTATCGCCATCATATATGCCGGTTGATACAGTTTATGTCAAAAACAATCACCATGTTCATAATAATTACCATAATAACAACCATTGGACGGTATTAAGCAAGAATAAGCAAATCATATATTTTATAATATTTAGTCTTCAGCAGCAAACAAAATATTTGAAAGAACTACTGCTTAATGGAATTCTATTCCTATAGGTGGCAACGCTATTCTGTAGAAATCCAATGCCAGTACTTTGTTAACAAAACGAAACTCTTATTTTAAAAAATACATAAATAACACAGAAAAATTTACCTATTCCATGTTATGTGAGCGACATAGGATATTTAAAATTAATTCGCAAAAGCTAAATGTGGCCACCATATGTACTACATATAACTGAGGTGTGAAAAGACCCAACTCAATACATATAGACGTATGGGCATCATCAGATCTTTAAATATCATAACGACATACATTTGTAAAAATATAAAAATGGTAAAGTTCAGCCCCAGATCTTGAATTTTTCGAGGGGGGCCAAAAACTGAAAAATGCCGCCCCCTCTCTCCTACATTTTTACCTTAATCATCATCATCATTTCAGCCATCAGACGCCCACTGATGGCCACGCGTGCGTCTGTGCTTTTTAACCTATGCCTATATGCCCCGCGAAAAGTATTTTTTATTATCGCCTTCACCTCCATCATGTGTTAAGATAGAGGTTATTTTATTCTTTTTATGTTCTTTATTTATTCTTAATTCTAATTTCCAATACAGGAAGGGTATGGTAAGGGGTACTTTATTATTTATCTCATATTTTTCTTTTTTACTTATTTTCTTTTCTTTTCTTTTTCAAAAACTCTTATAATCTATTACATCTTGTTAATACTAATTTTACACTTTTTACTACTACTATATAAACTTATTTCCTATTTTTGCTTATTTAAATTTTTACATTTCTTCTATAGTTATTATACATTTTTATTTCTCCTATTTCATTACATGGATATTTTTTATTTACTTACTAAGGTTGGTTACGTTAATGCGAAAAGTAATTTATGTGCTTAAAGTACTGGACGTCTCAGTGCTCAAAGTTGCGTTGTGTATGGCGCTCTCTGAATTGGCCCCCCGGGGCATGGGCCCCGGCTTGCTACCCTAGATTCAGCCCCGGTAGAGTTTAAAAGTACTCTGGCTCTTCTAAATTAGCCAATATTAATAATTCGTTATGTTTTGGAGAGCAAATGTCTAGGTATGGCTTAATGACATCCAAACGCCCAATAAATGTCCACATTGTGACGGAGCATTAATGTATCTGGCACAAGTTCACAGACGCGAAATAATTCTTCGTGAATATTCTGCGAGTTGCACAACGGTCGATGGACCCTGAATTTCTATTATTCATTCTTCAATTTATTCATTAATTCAGTTGTTCTATTCATTCATTTTAATTGCAAATCTTTTAAGATTTCGCATAGCAAAAACGGAACTCATATAAAATCGTCATGTTCTTCCGTACATCTGTCTTTTTTTATTTAATTATAAATATTCAAACATACATAATGTCTATACTATCTACATCTAAATGAAATCTGAAAGAGTTTAACTAAACAGAATACAGACGGTATATAATTGCATATACTTATTTATCTACATAGATAAAAAATGTTGAAGTGTCTGCTTGTAATTTCAAAATAAAAGCTTTTTATAAAATGCATATAAAAGTATCAAGCGGATACCTGATGTTATGAGGAGTAACTTAGGCTACTCTTTTTTCTTAGGGTTCCACGAATGCCGTGCGGGCGACCGGCGGGGAAACCGGACCCGCCCGCACATTAAGGTCGGAGAGGAGGGACGCGCCCCCTCTCACCCGTGGTGAGATCGAGGAGCCTGAGAGACCCAGATCTCCGGCTAAAAATGGTGAGGCCAACCCGCAAAGAGGCCGGCTGGTGGTGAATGCGCGAGCGAGTCCACAGCCGGGACAAAGGACGCTCGGGATCGGACAGGGGTTTTAGTGGGTATCCCTAACCGCGGCGTGGGAATAGCATCTCACACATGGAGTGCTAGTGTCACCCCGACATGCCGAATCCCACACAAGGGCCGCAACCTTTCGTGACCCCTCGCACGGCTCACGGTCCTCAAACGAATTTCCCTTATATACAAAAAAAAGGAATGAAGTCGTGGACACAGCTAGTGTATAATAAATGTTTGTATAAACTTATATGAATATGTATATCTACGAATGTTAATCGTTTTTCTTAGAAATTACTAGATTAGTAATAATAATAATAATAATCGACAGACAAACACAAATATTTTATATCCCCAAATTAAGCAAGTTACGCTTGTGTTATGGGTAATATACAACGTACCACTCTGGGGCCGATCCCAGACACCCAGACCATAGTAAAGAACGGAGAAAATACGTTTCCGAAATTTACTATACCAGGAATCGAACCCAGAGCCTCTGCGTTGCACTGAGGTAGGCTGGCAAAGGCTTAGCCCGCTCAACCACAGAGGCCGTCAGGAGAGTAACATAGGAGTAAGATGACATGAAAAAAAAAAAATTGAGGGTACCCGCCCTACTCGTACATGTAGGGAACAGATGAGTGTTTTAATATCTTGTTAACAAAGTTTAATATAAAATGCACCTTGTTAGGTACAAAAGATTCAAATATATTCCAAACTAGCTGATGCCCGCGACATCCACCGCGTGGTGCGATTTTTTAACTATCCCACAGGAACTCTTTATTTTTTCCGGATCAATAGTATCCTATATGTTGACCAGGTATATAAGCTACCACCATACAAAATTTCATTTAAATCGGTCTAGTCATTTCGGAGATTAGCCGGTACAAACAGACAGACAAACAGAGAAACGAAAAAATCTAAATGAGTTCTATTTCACTTCTTACATCCCCCTGACTCGGGTTTTTGCATTTTTTTTTCATTGTACAGACATTCGACCTCTTCAGTTTTATTATATGTATAGATTTCGGCTTTTGTGAAAATTTAGTTACTTAAGAATTGTTGTGAAAACTGGTTAAGAACTTTTTTAACCCGCAGTACATAGGTGTGTGTTTGGTATCGGCCCTCGACATTTTTTCACACACCAATAACACGTTGCGAAGCGGTGTACATAGAATAGGAAGTAAATACAAATTTAAACTAAATGTATGACCATCAAAAATTGTTTTCCAATGGAATTTATTTTGAATAAAAACTTAAATTTAAATATGCGTCTTTAGCGCTTAGGGTCGAAACTTAAACACAACGAGAATTTCTTCTTACAAATAAATTGATTTATTAAATCGGAAACCCGAATTACAACAATATTACCTTCGTGTTATATAACGTAATGAACAAATTGTCGGATATATCAATCGACTCGAACACGATATACTTTACAGCATTACTTCTGTTATTGCGAGCCAACGGCAGCGCAATGAGTTATAACTGCTTCTTATGACTGGATAAAAAACATATTTATTGATCAAAATTTTAAGATTCATTCAGACTATTTTTATTATTATTATTTGACTACTAGCTGATGCCCGCGGCTTCGTCCGCATGGTGCGGTTTTTTTAACTGTCCCATGGGAACTCTTTAATTTTTCGGGATCAAAAGTATCCTACATGTTGACCAGGGATATAAGCTTCCATCATACAAAATTTAATTTAAATCTGTCTAATCGTTTCGGAGATTATCCGGTACAGACAGTGAAATAAAATTTTTTTAAAAAATCTAAACGAGTTCTATTTGACTTCTTACATCCCCCTGACTCGGTTTTTAGCATTTTTTTTCCATGTACAGAAATTAGACCTCTACAGTTTATTTTATGTGATGACTATAATTTTATTTTACTTGTTTTTACCATGTGTCGCATTACTTTTGTGATTAAGGAGGTGGACGCTGAAAATCAGTGCTGTGTCGGACTATGTTTCGGCACAGCAAAATACTGAGTGCCAACCTCATTTCGCAAATTGCGGCACTCATTTTCATTGTTATTGTTATTATTACAAACTAGCTGATGCCCGCGACTTTGTCCACGTGGTACGGTTTTTAACTATCCCACGGGAACTCTTTAATTTTTCGGAATCAAAAGTATCTTATATGTTGGGATATGAGCTACCACCATACAAAATTTCATTTAAATCGGTTCATTCGTTTCAGAGATTAGCCGGTACAAACAGACGAACAAGTAGACAAACAGGCAAACAGAGAAACAAAAAATTTGAAAAAATCTAAATTAGTTCTGTTTCACTTCTTATATCCCCCTGACTCGGTTTTTTGCATTTTTTTTCATTGTACAGAAATTCGACCTCTACTGTTTTATTATTAGATGTATAGATGTATAAATATAGATTATTGTTAAGTGTCGCATTTTTAGAAATAAATATTTTCTTTCTTTCTTCTTTTCTTTCAGACTGACATAAGCCCAACGAAAAACTTAAATCGTAGCACCAAATCATAGATAAAAATCTTGTTTACTAATTAGCATTGAATAAAGCATCTGTCTTTTCTTACTTTGAAATTGTCAAAATCAACGCCAAAGTTGTAGCCATAGTTTAAAAAAAAGTGTGCTACTTTGCAAATACAGTTGACGTCACCAGTCCGTTGTTTCATTAGTTGTCACTATCAATTAACGTCTTATGATTTAAAGCATATTTATCAAATTAAAACTATAGATCACAATCTGTCCATATTATATAATAATAATATGTTATCTATAATATTATAAAATTCAAAACATGCCGTGTGTATGTAAACTATTTTTTTTGTTTTTTTTAGATTTCTTATCTGTTTATCGGTTCGTCTGTTTGTTCGGGATTCACGTAAAAACTACTGGTCCGATTTCTATGACGTTTTCACTGATCGACAGCAAATTTTTAGACTTAAAATCTCCTTTTTTTGTCCCGGGAATCCCGCAGGTTTTTTCTGGGAATGATTTTAAAATGGCAAAATTAAAAAGAAATTTAATTCCAATGTGATTTTTTTCATTGATCGATAGCAAATTTTACGTAATAAAACATGTGATTTTTTATCCCGGGAATCGCGCGGGCATTTTCCCGGGAGCGGTTTGCAGTTCTTCGGGTGCATAATAATTAGCTTATTCCGACACAATTTTAACTAACACGATAGCTTATGTTCTTTTTGAAATGCTACTGTACTTTGTGGCCCGGGAATCCCGCGGGAATTTCATGTCAAGCGTGGACGAAGTCATGGACATGTCCTAGTAATTTGAATCAAATCGATTAATTGGAATGTTCATCGTGGTGACTTACATAAGTAGGCGTATACGTTAGAAATAGTGTAAGCAATTAGACGCACATGTAATGTATATGGCACATGGCACACATTTCACAGCCGGCCACGGACGAGTGGTCTTGACCAACGCGATGCGGAAGGAAGCGCACCTGTTGCGCGCGGCGCACTGTCAACTAAGTGCAACCAGTCGTGTAATCACATAGAGCTGGCATTACCATGGAAGAAGAATACTGCGATTGGCTGAAAAAAAGAAAACAGCAATATGCTGAGTGCCAAACTCATTTGTCGAATTGCTGGATACAAAAAAAATTGGTGTCATCTATTTTATATTCTGTCTACGTCGCCTTTGGCAAATAAACATTAGCTTTCTTTCTTACTAGGAAATAACAATCGCACGGTAAAAAAGTAACTCGTAATACACACTGCAATCACAGTTATTCTTATTTTTATTATAAATCAATTAGAAATTTCAGTCGACGACTTATAATTAAAAACATATTTTTAAAACTGAAATCGGTCGTACATTCAAAGTTATAATTATAATTTATTTATGACATTTGCGAAATTGAAAAGGAACTAGGTAATTAGGACTTTCAATTTGATGACGGTTGGTCTAACCTGACCTATATTATTTGACCAGTACCATCAAATTTAGAATATTGAAGTATTTAATAAAACTATGAGAATTCATTTCCATAATACGTTTGTACTACATACTCATAATAAAACAGTGTCGAAAATACTGGTCATAAGCATATTATTATTATAGCAACCAACACTTACTAAAAGCGTCATATCTAGTAGTGTTACGAAATATTCTCTAATGATTTATTTCATGTATCGACTCCATTTGGTGCGTGAGGTTATATAAAATATTTTTTTGTTGGCGTTTGTAACAGCTCTATATTCTTACGCAGTGTGGGGTGTCGCTGAAACTGAAGCCAGGCGCCCGCTCGGAGCTTGCCACTCGCCCACCGACCCAGCGACCTGCTACACGGACACACAATATGGAATACACTGTGAGTACTGACAATTAAAATCTATAATATTATAACATTCTAAACATGTCGCGTCTGTACATTGAAGTAATGAAAAAAAAACAACTGGAATAGACTATATAACGATGGATAACACGATGCAATTTTTTTTAGATTTCTTGTGTTTTTAAGTTTGTCAGTTTGTTTGTTCTTAGGCTTAGACTCTGCGCTATTTTCTATCCTGGGAATTCCGCGGAAAAATATCTGGGCATGATTTAAAATGGCCAGATTAACAAACAATAGAATTCCAATGTGATTTTTTTACTGATCGATAGCAAACTTAATGTAATAAAATGTGGGATATTCTTATCCCGGGAATCCCTCGGGAATATTCCCGTGACCGGTTTTAAATAGTTGTTCGGATGCATAAAAATTTGCTTAATTTGGCACAGTTTTCACTAAAACGATAGCTCACATTCCTTTTATATGCTGTGGTACTTTGGTTCCGTGAATCCCGCGGGAATTTCAATTCAAGCGTGGACGAAGTCGCGGCTATATCCTAGTTTATAAATAAAATTCCTATACAGCAGCAAAGCTTTGCTTACCACGGCTTAATAGGTTGTTCGCGCACTCGCGTCCCAAATTCCAAGGGCGCGGGTTCGAATCCTGATCCAAACGCATGCACCATTTAATCAGTTCTCTGACCTAATGTGCATATTGTTACAATTACCACGTGCTAAGGGTGTAGGAACATATGATCAAGCTTGAACATCCAGATAACCGATGTGTCTGACCCGCCAGTCGACCTTAGATAGGCGTGGCGGGTATGCTCTCCACCTCCTTATAATAGGAAGCCCCGAGCCCAGCAGTGGAACGTTTATGGGCTGTATTATGAATTAAATCTTTGAGTATTAATTAGGTGTATGTATATTATGATATTAAGAAAATATTCTCAATTATGAATAAATATAATTTTTACTAAATAAATGCAAGTTTAACAATCATGGTATATTCTGCATTCTTCTATACAACAAAGTCAGCCATCGTACCTTAGCTTCTTTGCCGAAATTGAATAGATCAGATGTATTTAATTTAAATAATAGTAGGAAAATAAGAAGAATGAGGCTATTTGAAAATTTTTCTTAAATGTAATGCAACTTTATCCACACTTGGTCAAACCACAGTATACTAAACCTCCTCAGGTTTCGCATATATTATACAAGCTGTCCCAGCAGAAGATGTCCTGCCTTGAAAAAAAATTTGAATCCGATTTCAGCGCCACCTACCGGGTCAAACTGTAAATATAAACCATTCTCGAATCCACCTGAACACACACAAAAAATTTCATCGAAATCTGACCAGCCGTTTAGGAGTTCAGTCACATACACACGCACAGAAGAATTTTAAATATTATATAAAGACCCTGTAGACGCCTTTTACATGTAGTCCCGTATACCAACAAATATTAATATTGCTTTTAAGAATTTCATACTTCGTGAGATATACTCTGAGTACTTTCTAAAATAGACAAGTCACAGAATAAAGTTATGTTAGTTGAACTGAGTAGGCAACTTTAAATTAGCGGTATTATATCTGCAGCTTTCGGAGCAATCGCTTCGAATTCTGGGAGCCGTCTTCTATTTCTTCTTCTGCACTTAGGCATATTCTAACTGTAACATTGAATCAACACTTCTCGATCCTTCACCTTCTACCATGATCCAATTGAGTCATCATGACGATGATCCTAATACTAGTCAATAGTAGGAAATTCTGAGAACTCCCGAGTTATTCATCGTATCAGTACGCGCATAATAAATTCCATATTTGTGTGTATTATTTTAGATTAAGTAACAAAGATTTAAACTTAGACATAAGCTATCGGCCTGGTTAGGAGCGCATTAAACAATACAGTGCTTTATAAAGAAATGAGTAAAAAAGCAACTTTTCCAGCAAGCGAGTTGAAACCACGCCCTAGCTGGATCCTGTTGGATTCCCGGGATATAAACTCCGCAAATTAGAAGAAGAAAATTGACTATTGACAGATTAGCTCTATTAAAATAAGTTTTAAATAACAAAACGTCAACAAGTGAGAAAAGAATGACGCGATGTTGTACTCTGTGGAATGATTTTGAGAAATTTTTGCAGGCTGTATTTTCTAAGCGTGTCTTCCATCCTTGAACTCTCGCAACATGGAATCACGAATATATTACAAAGATAGCTGATTAAGCTTATTTCCGCGGCGCCGGTGCATGTTCGCTGCAAATTTATACATATATACACTTCCCACTTGCCAGTTAATTGAGTGGATCAATTTGTTAACTAACGAGAAAGTCGAAGTTACAATTACTTCCATAACGCTACTATTTATTGAAAGTTAATCGTTATTTACTGATCAAGCTATTATACAATGTTTTTTCACGTGTTGATATATAATGATATTACAATTTTAAACTTACGAGCTAATTTAGAAAATCAAACAAAAGACAGAGGCGTAATTACCGCTGTTGGCTCGTTCCTATATCTTACCGGCCGTTCATTTGCCTTACTATTGCCTAAAATTTTATGTGTACTTTATACAAGTAATATCAAAATAGGAAGATATAGGAACTGGTCAACACAGTCGGTTCAGTGATACGCGTCTTCGAAACTCCCAACAACATAGGCCCTGATGTACATATTTGTATAAGCAATATATCATAGATAGACAACACTTTATTGTTCACCAAATACACAATTACAAAAACCAAAAAAAAGGACGATTACAATATTGTCATGATAAATAATATTATAAGTTATGCTTAAGGTACACCACAACACAAACATACGTTCTATAAATATCACACACAATAACAAAATAAAAAATAAGCGTGTATAATTTCTAAATTTTTTTCTAAATTAAATTGTAAAAAAGGGTACGGAACTGGATTCCGTCGAGTTGCTTAATTTAAAAAAAAAGACATATTAAAAGAAATAGGCGTCATTATCGCAAAGCAATCTCTTCCAGGCAACTCAACTTAAGGAATATTATAAATTAATCTGGCGATATATGTGGTCCAGAGCATTACATAGGACACAAATAGACTTAAACTATTCATAATTTAAAAAAATACAGGAATAATATTTGTTTGACTAACGTGGATCCCTAGGTCATTTGCTTTTAAGTTTTAAAATGAATGGGAGCATCTATGTAACTGATAAAAGATTTATTTTCCAGACACCGTTGTTATTGCTGGTAGTAGCAGCGTGGGCTGGCTGCGAGCCGTTGCAAGAGGCGATACACCGTCGAAGCGAGTCATTCGGGCTGTACGCCGACAAGTACACGCACAACTACGAGCCTTACATGTACGCCGCCGTGCCCCTGCACCCTCCGGTGCCCGTCCTCCACATACTATCACCGGCACCGATAACCGCCATCAAGCAAGACCTGCGACACTCCGCGTCGGTACAGCAGCCAGTGTACCGAGACAGACCCAGAACTAGTTACGGGAAAGCATATCAGGAGTATGAAGAACCCTATGAGAAACCGAGTCGACCGAGTTACTCGTACTACGAAACCTTACCAACGAGGCCAACACATGCTATATCTACAATAAACTACAACAGGTATAAAGATGATTTCACGCAGAGTTACGCGTCGTCGATGCCGCATATGTACGTGAAACCCACTTACCCGACTTCGGTGCAGTACACGTATCCGACCCAGGAGGCTTCGGCAGCCATTTTGTACGCCAGCCCGAATGTGGACGGAGGGTACACGTACAAAAAACGACCGACCAAGAAACGCACAACTGCGAAAACTCCCCCGACGCCGACTGAATCTCCTGTTATCCTTAGGGTACACAAGTACAGGGTTGTTAAGGAATACAAACGTTGAATGTTGATGTGCTGCTGGTTGCCCTCATGTGATAAATGATATGGTAATTGCGTGGTTATTCATAAGTTGCCTCAGATCGTCAAATTCAGACGTTCAACTTTATGCTCTTGAAAGATCTTATGGACTAAGAACGCTCACGATCACGTACGTCATAGTATAAGGACTGACAATTTTTCTACGTATGCACGCCAGCGCATGTGAGAATTGGTTACTACAAACCTTGAATACTAGTGGCGTTAGCGGGCCAGCAACGAAGTTCTATATTTCACTTTTGAACTATGAAGTGTAAAATTATGAAAAAAAAAAACGAATGGCAACGGACAAGTGGCAAAACGAATCTCAACAAAATGTTAACTTGAAGTTTTTCGGGCAGGTTTTCCAATTGGACAAGTACATTAACAATCTGCCCGCAAAACTTCAAGTTAAAATTTTGTTGCGATTCGTTTTTGCACGTGTCCGTTGAAGTTTCACTTCTACTATATGTCCCTGCACACATTTCGATTTTTCGCAGGTTTACTGCAAATTATGATTTGGTTAGGTTACGTTAAACATATTATTTTATCAAACAAAGAAACTGAATTCGATCCGGAAGCAAAAAACGCATCCATAGTCTACTCTAAAATGATGCCGCCTCTCACCACGTCTAGTCTATATTTAGGCCGCTCCTCCACGCGGCCGTAACGCTTTTCCGTGACAGAAAAATCCTAAAAGCCCCCGTCTATATAGAAGTTTCACTTCAAAAATTCAAGATGATTCATAGTAGTACTTTGTTCGTATATGTGATAATGGACATGCGCAAAAAAGTTTCAGCCCTCATATTATGACAAAAGTCCGGCTCGTACACTCAGAATTAAATAATGATTTATTAGTGTTAAGCAAGCTCTCTGGGTGTGACAGTTTTGATGCTTAGAAATTTTAAGTTATAAGTAACAGGTTAAGTTTTCGAATACCAAAGGATAGCATAATATAATTTATTCCTTAATAGTTCTAGTTATATTTGTATTGTTTTTAAGTATATGTTTTCCTGAATATACTCAAAAACATAACAACTATAATTTAATCTACGATTCTCTTTCGTTGCCACTCGATTACTTTGTTCAATTTATTGTAAGAACAAAATATTAAACGGAATTTTATGTATAATTAATTAACCAGTAAGACTTGTTGTTTGATTAAAACATGAATTTACATAGTTTGTGACTTATTATATACCAGCCCCCGAATTTATTTGCGTAAAGTTTAAATTACAGAAGCGTGGCATGGTTACCACGATCATGTACTTTAGAAATGAGATGAAGTCTACTCTAAGACTTGATCATCATTCTAAAGGATTGATTTAGTGGCCGTACACCAGGCAAATTTGACGCAGGACCTATATCCGGTAGAACAGATGAGACCTAAAACAGAGACCACGTCTCGACAAATGTAATACTGAAGTCATGGAAGAAAAATATTAAAGTGTGCAATCACCTACGAAAATCTCAATTAAAATTAATAAACATATTTCTAACTATCGAATGAGGAAGAAAAAAATTGGTTAATAGACCAATATCCCACGAGTAGTTTTTGAGATATGGATTATTTTAGACTAAATGCTTTTTATGGTTCCGTACTTCCGTACCCAATAAGGAAAACAGGTGACGTTTGTTACCTCTACGAACCATTGTACGTGGACTGCCATGGAAATACCCAATTTATTTTCAGTTCTTGCGAACAAGCTTGTAAAGTTACGGTCGAATTTTTATTCTTACACACAACAAGTTACTGCAATACAAAAACATGTTACTCAGTTCCCGCTAATAATTTTCCTTTGTTTCACTTACTTTTCCTTTACAATCCAGAAGTTTCAAAAAAGAGTAAGGCTGTATACCTACATAACTAAGGAGAACCATCTCTGTATATGAAGAAGTATCCATTAAAATGTAAATTAGGGCGGCGCCACAGTAGCATTAGGGTGATTTTTTAAGAATGCGCCAAAAGTTATTAGAGTATTATTTTATAATATTTTGGTTTTATAAAATTCAATTTTAAATAATCACTAAGGACACTATTCAAAGTTCACGAAATTAAATCACTCTTCACGTTTTCACATAACAATCCTTTGAGGTTATATTTTCTAAATCATTTTGTATTAAATAAATAGTTGACATTTTTAATGGTATACTATCACGAACTACTCTAGTCGCCAATTATATTAAATTTTTAACTTGGCATACCTACTTTTATTCGTTTACAACAGCTACATCCATATCATACATACCCTTTGTCTACACCAGCGCCATTCTGGATGGTATTTGGACTGTTATTTACAGTTTATAACTGGACACTTTTTCAACTATTCTTCCATCCTTAAGATAAGATGGTTCTCCTTAGACTCCTTATCTCTACCTTCCGTAATATAAGATCAAAACTTTTGCCTGCGATTTTGACAAATTAAAAAATTAACTATTTTCCAACAATTCAGTGCTGTCAATTTGTCAAAAATGTCAAGAAAGAAGTTTTTGTGTTTTTAAATAATTTTGATTGTTTGAGTTTTTTCCTCAAAGTTAAGTATGTTGATTGTGTTTGTAAAATACTTATATAAATTCTGAATTCTTCCTCCGATTTTATTGGCGCCAGCAGGCACCTTACAATTATAATTATATTTTATCCTGGAAACAAAGATGTGAATTTAATGAATTATAGAAGATGCCTCGCGTGAAAATAGACTACGTCGTAAGCTTCAGTAGTGAAGATACCGTATGTTTAATTTTACAAATATCTCCTAATAACTTTGAAATTAAACGCAACCAGTTGCCTTAAACCTAATCGAAATGTTGAAACTTTGTTTTCATTTTGGTTATACATTTTTCAGGAAAACCCTGCATGTAATTTATTGCAGTGGGATATAAGTAAGAAGAAATGGTTGTGTCCAAGAGGGGAATCATCGTGCTCTGTTGTTCTTCAGTTGACCAAATCTACCAAGGTATAAGTTGGAAAGATTGTTGCATTAGTTGTAAGTGAATCTATTGCAAATAGTGGTCAGAGCATAATTGTACACAGGTTGTTTTTAATAGTTTTATAATTGACAAGGATGGTCAATTGAAAGAGAAGAATGAGAAATTCTATTGTCATAAACATAGTAATGTCTGTTTTTGAATGTGGTTCTTTTGCTTAATCATTCATATATTTGGGCTAAATAATATTATTTGCATATAGAGAATTACAGTGTTTGACAAGCCATGTTTTTAGAATTGCTTATTTTATTATAATATATAATTTTTATTTTTATTGACTTTCTGATGTATATATGTATGTTGTAGATATCTACTGTAAATATTGGAGCTTACCATGCGGCTTTGGTAGAAATACTAGTTGGACGCTCAGAAACACCAAATGACCAATTTCAGGTACTTTAAAGAGTTATTTTATGAAATATAGGTAAAATTAAAAAAACATTCAAGTAACATGGAATATATTTTAAATTAGATAAGAATAAAATTAGCTTCTTTGAGTCTCATTTTACTTTTATATCTGAAAAGGAATTAAACATTTTCAAAGCAAATAATTACAATTTCTAAGATTGATATATTTCTAAATGTCACTGTGGTTATGCAGCTGGTTCCTATATTATACTATTCATCCAGTTGCTTTATCAGGTAGAAAATTGTCATTAGTACTTGTATGGAGCTTATTGGCCAGTTCATATATCTTACTATTCATTCACTTGTCCTATGATCTGTTGAATTTTGACATTAGTTGTATGGAGCTTATGTCAAACTTCAACTGATACTAAGGCAAATGAATGGTCGGTAAGATATAGGAACCGATCATTTATAATGTGTTTTGTAAGATCAGCTGATGAAATAAATTAAATATTATAAAGCAATTAAGATCTGTGATTATTACTGCAATCCACTGTATCCATATACATCCCTATTAATATTATAAATGCGAAAGTAACTGTCTGTCTGTTCCTCTTTCACGGAAAAAACTACTGGACTGATTTGGCTGACACTCACTATATATATATTTTTTTCGATGATGAGGATGAACATAGGATACTTTCTATACCGAAAAATAGGATACTTTCCAGGATAAAAATATATTTGTCTCTCTTATGCTTTTACGGAAAAACTATGGGGCTGATTTGGCTGAAATTCGGTATATATGTAATTTTATTATACCGAGGGTGGACAAGGGATGCTTTTTATCCCGGATAATAGGATAGATTTATATAAAGGTTATTAGACATATTTATGTCATTATGGTCAGTTTTGTCATTTTCATCACTTTCGCCATTTTCATCATGTCCGTCATTTATGTAGCTTATTCTTTAAACAAGAGGCACACACTAGAGATGACTCTAGTAAACTAGTAAACTCTAGTAGCTTATAAATTACTATAAACAGCATTATCAAGTGCAAAAATATTTTTTTTTTAGTTAAACCTGTACTCTCTGAATGCAGACTCATATACCTAGTCTTGCCATAAATATTATAACAAGGAAATATTTTTTTTCTATTGCAAATAACATTTATAAGTTTTACAGTGTGTTAGTTTAATACATAAATATAAAACAATTTAAAATATAAAAAAAAGCTTATTCGAAGTGCTCTCCATTGGCTGCAATACAATCCTTTAAACATTGAGGCCAGTTATCAATAGAAGCACACACTCTTTCCATGGGAAAATTCTTCACTGCCAATCATATGGATTGTTTTAGGGACTCCAAATTATCATGGCGTTCAGAGCAAGCCCTACTCTCTAAAACTGACCGTAAATCATAATCCAGCGGATTAAGATCGGGACTAGACGACGGCCAGTCTTCAGCTCTGATGCAGTCCGAAACATTCGTTTCCAACCAAGACTGCGTGGACCGAGCTTTATGACCCGGCGCCGAGTTTCGCTGGAAGGACCATTCTTGGTTATTAAACATGGTGTTGTTAAGGGGCTTAACTACCTTGTCAAGAATGATATGGTACACTTGTGCCAATGTTTTGATACCTTTTTCACAAATATATGGCTCGGTCACTCCTTAATAGCTAACACCCCACCAAACCATCACTGAAGACGGATAATGCGCTCTGTCGACTAATTGAGAAGCTTCCTTAGAGCGTTAAGCATAAATACGGTCATTTTGTTTGTTAAAATGTTGCTCATTTGTAAAAAAATTCTCATCCATAAACAAAATTTTTCTGTGACCTCCCTTTGAGTACCGCTTCAGTAGTTGTTTCGATTTTACCACCCTATTCTTTTTTAAATTATGAGTTAAGAAATGACCAGTGCGTCTCTTATAGGCTGCAAGTCCTAAGTCATCTTTTAAAATACGCGACATAGTTCTAGGTGATATTTTCATCTCCCGAGATAAAATCTTTTGCTTTCGGACAGGATTTCTTCGAATTCTTTCCCTTATTGCTTTGAGCACCTTTTTCGTACGAACACTATGTGGACGGCCAGATCTTTTTCTGTCACAAACAGAGGAGGTCTCATTGTACCTATTAATAGCCCGGTACACAAACATTAGACTAATACCAAGTATAAGGAGAGTTTTAAAAATTGCATTTGGCTCCATACCTACTTTGTGTAATGCAATCACAGCGATTCGGTTCTCTTTATCGCCCCACGCCATTTTAATATCGCAAAATGTTGTACAATGTATTGGCGCCAAAATGAGAAAACACAATGAACAATCATATAAAAATGACAGATTCCAAATTCAAATGTAAAATTTGGTTCTTTTTAATTGTAACAGTATTTATGGCCAGACTAAGTATATGTATTTAACAGTTAACATTTATTAGAACAGAAAATTAAGTGAGTCATTAATAATTACAGGTTTTGGTACCAAGCAGTATATTCCTCTCACCGATTGATTCCCGCAAAGAAGAAAATGTTGAAAAAGTTCGTTCATTCAACTCTGAACATTTTACTGAAGCAACACGCAACCAGAAGTGGGATAGAGTCAGGGTGGTATGCTCCCAGCCCTACAATAAACATTGCAAGGTAATAACATCTTTATAATATTGTAAAATTCTAAACATGCTGTGTCTGTACATTGAAGATATTAAACAACTGGAATATACTATATAAATGATGGAGAACACAATGCAGTTTTTTTTAGATTTCTTGTCTGTTTGTTCGGGATTCACATAAAAACTACTGGGCCGGCTTTGATATGGTTTTTGCTGATTGACATCAAATTCTTAGATTTAAAATCTGGCCTACTTTTTATCCTGGTAATCCCACCCGGGAATGTTTTTGAGAATGATTTAAAATGGCCAGGGTGAAAAAAAAAAACGAGTTCTAATGCGAATTTTTCAGTGATCGATTGCAAATTTTATGTAACACAATGTGTGATATTTTTTTGTCCCGAGAATTTTCCGGAAGCAGATTTTACTTTTTCGAGTGCATTTTCGAGATGCTTATTCAGACACAGTTTTCACTAAAATGATAACTTGCATTCTTTTTTAAATGCGCTATTTTGTGTCCCGGGGATCCCGCGGGAATTTCAAGTTAAGCGTGGTCGAAGTCGCGGGCATATTCTAGTAGAATATAAAAATATACCCAAGGGCATAAAGTAAAATTGTATTATGTTTTAAATTAATATGAATGTAATATAGTATTTGTTTATTTACTATCACTATTAAATATTAATTAATTATATTTTCTTAGTATCAACTACACTTGTTTTCCTGAACTGCTGGACCAAACAAAATACATTTATGAATTGTTTGATTTTGATATATTCTGGAACTTTGTCACACAGGAACAAATTACATTGTGGAAATATTGGACAATGTGATTTGCTTTCGTATTCTTTGTTCCATTTGCTTTATTTTGTCAGTCTGTGTTTCTAAATATTTTCAGGTCAACTTCTGGTTAGTCAAAAGCAAATCATAGTGTTTCTATGATTTGAGTCTGTAATCTTTACTTGTGTCAGTAATGTATGTTTGAGTGTTTGTGAACATGTGTTTACATTTATTTCAAGATGCTATTCTATTCTTTATTTATTAGCAATCTAGAAAAATCGAAATTTATACTAGATCACATAGTAGAAGTGGAACTACAATGGACAAGTGGAAAAACATATTGCAACAAAATTTTGACTTGAAGTTTTATGGGCAGATTGTTAATGTACTTGTCCTATTTGAAAACCTGCCCATAAAACTTGAAATTAAAAAATTTTTGCGATTCGTTTTGCCACTTGTCTGTTGAAGTTTCACTTCTACTATGTGTTCCAGTACACATTTCGATTTTTCGCAGGTTTACTGCAAATTATGATTTGGTTAGACTAGGTACATTTTAATGGATGCATTTTTTATTTAAACATATTTTATTTTATCAAACAAAAAAACTGAATTTGATCCGGAACCAAAAAATTATCCATAGTCTACTTTAAAAATGATGCCGCCCCTCCACGCGGCCGTAACGCTTTTTCGTGACAGAAAAAATCCGTCTATATAGAAGTTTCACTTCAATATAATTAACCTGCATATGTTTGATTTATAGTTCGGCCTTTCATTCATTCAATTATATGAACCGGAGAGTGCGAGTGAGCCGCCGTCTGCTGCGACAGCGGTGCCCCCGCGCCTCCTGGCCCTGGACGCCGCCTCCTCGGACGAGGACGAGTTCAGGCCGGGACAGCTGTTTGCTACTCACTCGCAGTCCACCGCGAGTGGGGAAAGTCAAAATAGTGACACTGGTAACATATTATTTTTGCACACTAGTCATGCGTTGAGGTTTACATACTTATATATATCAGAAACGAAAAAGTTTTGTGCATATTAATTAGCACGTGATGGAAGTAGTCAAACAACCAGATGTCAGTTTTGAAGTATATAATTGGGTGAACGGTTATAGAAAAACAAGTAAATGATAGACAAAAATTTGTATATTATCTATAGATAAATCGTTGCTCAGTAATTGGCTGGCAAATAACCGGAACGCCAGCGCCGCCCTGGTGGCGCTCCACGAAGTCTACGGCGTGACACTGAAGTCGCTCAATAGATTGGAGGATGACGCACTTCAAATTCAAATTAAGTCGCACTGGAAAACACTTTGAAGGTCACACATATAAGTATCTATCATATCATATCTGTCTGTCTAACGGCCTCTGTGGTTGAACGGGCTAAATCTTTGCTGACCTGAACTCACTGGAACGCAGAGGTTCCAGGTTTGAATCCTGGCAGGGTACATTTCGCAAACATAAATTGTTGTATACTTTGGTCTGGGTGTATAGGATTGGTGGGGCCTTGGCATTGGTAATCCTTGTATATTACCCATAAAGCCCATAATACAGGCGTAATTGGCTAAACTTGGGGATATACAATGTGTGTGGTTGTCTGCCGATTATTTATTTATTTATAAGTCAAAATTTAAATCTACTTCCTATTTTATGTACACCGCTTAACATTTTCAGTGATTTTCGAGAAGTGAACTCGAATTGTAGAAATCGTCATGCGTCCATGTTTGTCCATTGAATATACAAGTTCGTTATAAAGCTTGTAACCTTGTACTTTGTCACATTACACTTTGTATGAAGTTTTATTTCAGTTATCACGATACACCCATAAAGTTTAAATAATTAATACTGGTGCGGAGAAGATTTGTACCAATTATTTCCTCATATATAGACTTGAATTCCACATACTGTCAGCATTCATCTCTGTCACTGTCAATATTGCTGCTTTGCGTCCTGGATGTTTACTTACTGGTTTACTCCTTTAGGATTCAGTTTAATGTAGTGTACACTATTGTTTTCATTTCTACTCTCTAGAAGACGGCTATACCAAATTTGATGGAGATATGTTAATATAGTTCATAAAGAACAGGTGAATTTTTCAAGTGGGTCTCTATGGCCCAATCCTGGACTATAAGAAATCTCTTTTAGTTCTAGATACCCAAGAGTTCGTGCCCATTTTAATGAAAACTAAAACAGTGTTATTAGATTTTTGTAAAATCATTAGAAATTAATACATTGATGCTTGTTGTTGATGAAAACAACAATATCAACTTTGTGAAACAATATACAGGTGAAAACCAGCGTCAGGCACCTGTTGCCTGGCGCATGCTGAACTGCACCTAATTGGTACCATTGTGAGACTTTTTTTGGTATGTACCTACATCGTTTAATCATTACTATGTGAAGACCAAATAAACGTTTTTTCTTTTTTCAGGTGCACAAATAAGGCAGGCCACATCGCAAGCGCTCAAAAATATATCTGATACATCAACCAAATTGATCAGAACACCGATAGCAAAGACAAGCAGAAAGCAGAAGGATGCAGGAGACAACATTGAGGACAGACACAGGGACAGCCTCGTGTATAAGGATGAGGATGACCAGCCTCATGCAAAAATAGACCATGTGCTGCAGAGGCACAAGGACCAGACTACCAGAGAGGAACCAAAGCGAAAGGTATGTCAGTACACTAAATGTGAAGAAATGTGTATTTCATAGAAAATTGCCTCAATTGCAGTTCAAGCGACTCTAACTCTTATTTTAGTTCTGTGATACATGATTGTAATTAAATGAAAGTTAAGGTAACTCTTTATTGTACACCAAAGCATAGACAAAACAGAAGTAGAAAAAAACAAAGGATAGTACAATGACTGGCCTTATTGCTAAAAAGCATCGTCTTTCCGGCAACCCTTGGTAGGGATTAGTAGATTTTTTAAACTGACGCTTGTGCAGTTTATAAGTAATTATGAAATCTCTTTATTTGTATGAAACTTGGACAACAATTAAGAATATAAGACAGCAACTTGACTGGTACAGTATTATCAAATTGACGATATTTTGAAGAAAACTAAAAAGCACCTGACAAATGTGTATGGAAGGAGAAATAATAGATTCCACTCATTTTAATATTATATAAAATTATTAGAGCTAGGCATGTTTGCTGAAGAGTTTCTTGCGCCGTTTCTTCTGTTCAAGCCACAACATGTTGCGAAGCGGTGGTAAATTAGATTAGGCTCCCATAGAGTAAATAATAACCATAAACAAAATTAAAACTAAATAATTTAAATGAACAAGTTCGAGGTAGGCTAAATAAAACTAACAATACTCGTTGATAGTTGACATCTTTGTCTTCCGTGATCACGGCCACTGAAAATTGGCCGAAACGTCGGAATAACAAAACTCAAATACACTACCGCGCTGAAAACCGTTAAAACGTAGTTTTATTATGTATACAAGTCGCGAAAACTTAAGAAAATATTACATGTATTCCTCTCAATAATAATCTCAGCAATAAATTTCATTCAACAAAAAACAGTTTGACATAAAATATGAAATTCACATTTAAAATTCTATTCTATAAGAAAAATAGATTTTACACTAACTAGACTGCAACAATCTCCATGACTGGCTTCGACTTGTTCACGACCTCTTGTTTAATTTAACTATTTGTTATTGTTAATTAATTGATCAATTGGCAGGTTTCAAGTGAAGATAAAAGCACTTTGGATTCTAACAAAGGCAATAGACATGAAACAGCTAAACACAATAAAAAGATAATCACACCAAAAAAAGCACCATCTCCAAAGGATAGTTCAGCTTCATCCAGCAAACATAGAAATGGGGACACAGAAAGTAGAAAACGACAACACTCTGAAAGGAGGCAAAAAGACAATGGTAATTGTTGGATTTTTTTCTATTGGCCCAGAACAGGCTGTTTTTACTTATTGTGTTGAAATTACAATATAATACTTATGAATAAGTTACATTACACAATACTATTCCATAGTTAAGTAATGTGACATGTTTTCATATTGACTTTATTGATCTCGGTCATTTTCTTTTGATTTTTTGAATTGCCCAATAACAAAAATTTAATCTCAATCAACTTAGAGTTTAAGCAAGTGACGTGAACAAATATTTAGAAAAATTGTTTTCTCCTATCCTGAATGATTTATTGTGAGATTAAAATGTGGAGAGTTTAATTTTATAATATTACTAGCTTCTGCCGGCAACTTCGTCCGCGCGGTGCGGTTTTTTAACTATCCCACGGGAACTCTTTAATTTTTCGAGATCAAAAGTATCCTATATGTTGACCAGGGATATAAGCTACCACCATATAAAATTTCATTTAAATCGGTCTAGTCGATTTGGAGATTAGCCGGTACAAACAGATAGACAAACAAAACTTAAAAAAAATGTAAATTACTTGTATTTCACTTCTTACATCCCCCTGACTCGGTTTTTAGCATTGTGTTTCATTGTACAGAAATTTGACGTCTACAATTTTATTATATGTATAGATGGACAAAATGTTATAAACTGTAATGTCATGTTATTTCATAACGAATTAATTATTTGCCTTATTGGGAGCGTTATTAGCATCTTGATACGTTTTTAAATATTAGACAAGCATAATATGTGGGCAAATATTCAGCAAGACAAGTTTTGAAGATTGTAACTGCTTAATAAAATGTGTCTATTATTCCTCAGTCAAAGATAGGTCTAGAACTTGAATATTCGTGAGTGTTTTGACACTGGTATGTAAAAGAGCGAGAGCTGAAGGTGGTGGTGTTGCAGGCGGGGGCGGGTCGCGGCTGAGGGCGGGCCCCGTGAGCGAGGAGCCGCACACGCTGCTGCGAGGGGTTGTGTTCGTGCTGAGCGGGTACCAGAACCCGGAGCGCGCGCGCCTGCGCACCGCCGCGCTGGCCATGGGCGCGCGCAGCGAGCGCGACTGGGGCCGGCGCTGCACCCACCTCATGTATGCACTCGCCACGCACCAACGATCATTCCTTGACTTTCCTTTTGCAACTACATTTATAATTTCTTGGCAAACACTATAATGTCTAAAATTAAAAAAACCCAAATTGATCTTACTCGAGAAGTTAAAATGCATAATAAAGGCACTAATTCATTATTTATGACTCCGACAGATGACCAAGAGGTCAAGAGCCTGATTAGTAGTCTTCAAAATGACAAAGCCCCGGATATGGACAAGATAGATAATGTCCTAATTAAAAACATCAAAGACGAAATAGCACACTCTATCACATATATACAGCTTAAGCCTTGCAAATGGTGTTTTTCCCAGTGATTGGAAAACCGCTTCAGAGATTCCCATACATAAAGGTGAACCAAAACAATCTGTAGAAAATTATAAACCAATCACTTTGTTAGTAACCTTTTCCAAATTGTTAGAAAAAAATGTCAATAAAAGAGTTACTTACTTCTTGGAAACGCAAAATCTTTTGTCAGATAGGCAATTTGGTTTTTGCAAAGATAAAATTACAGAAAGTGCAGTTTCACTTCTTACCTCTACGATTTCATCGAAACTGGACAACAACTCTGTTGTTCTAGGGTTTTCCTTGATTTGGCAAAAGCTTTCGACACTGTTTCCACGTCCTATACTCCTAAAGAAACTAGAATGTATGGGGGTAAGGGACGTTGCACGTAGTTTCAAAGTTATCTTACTGATCGTAGGCAGTTCGTAAGAATCGGTCAAACAGTAAGTTGCTCGTTGCCTGTTCGTTTTGGTGTGCCTCAAGGTAGTATACTAGGCCCTACGCTTTTTATAGCCTATGTCAATGACATCCATAACCTTCCTATGGAAAACTCTGAAACGATATGTTATACAGATGACATAGTAATTTTTTTCAAGGTCCAACATGGATAAAAAGTGTGATAAGTGCTGAAATCGGGATGGCACACATTACTAATTGGCTTCAAAGAAACCTCCTTACATTAAACACTAAAAAGACAATGTATATGTGCTTCCATAAAACAGCTGCCTGGCCCCTGTATCTCATACTGTTTTAAACATTCATAATGTTTATTGCGCTCCAAAGACATTATATAACTGTGAGACGTTAAGCAGAGCAAAATTTATTAAATATCTAGGTGTCACTTTAGACGAGGATCTAAATCTTCGAAAGCGCATTGAAGCTTTGTTGACCTGTATTCGGAAAGTAATAGGCATTATGAGAAACCTCCTTGATGTAGTGTGTATTGATACGCTTAAGACAGTATATTTCGCATTATGCCAATCACTTATCACATGCTGGGGTAGTGCCGCTAAAACTTGTCTAATTCGGGTAGAAAGAGCTCAAAGGCCCGTACTTAAAGCGCTACCGCTACTCAACCACATTGCTGTATAAGGACAGCTAAGTGCTCAGCGTGCGGCAACTTTTCATTTTGAACACGGCATTGGGAATATATAAGTTATATATTCCCGGGTATCTTGGTGAAGAGCTTATTTGCCCACCATACTAGTCTCTTCGTTAGCATACACGGCTATAACGTGGTGGTTAAATTCTGTGACATCAAAAATAAGTCTGTCACAGAGACTAAAAAACTGATTCAGGCAGTCTAAAGTACGACTATATTGAAAATGTGCTAAAAATCACCGTCTGAAGTGTGATACAAAAATGTGTAAACACACATACATGTCTGCCAGCTGTGGCAAACATGTATGTGTGTATACGCTGTGCCAAACATCGGCATTGGTCTTCAAAATACAGGCTTCGCCTAGTTTGAGACCAGTAGGTAACATAAATAATGTAAATTTGACTTTTTGACAATAAAGATTATTATTATTATAATATATCTCAGGATGAAAAGTTTTATTTTTAATCTATTATTTGTCTGTCCACCAAATAATTGGGTGCGTAGCACAGTCTAGAATGCATTTGAGATCAATATCTTTTCTATTGCTTTCTCCTGTGGGTACAATTTCTTTATTTTCATACACCATAAATCACCACGTCATTAGTAATGTTCTTTGAAAAAGCAGTTGTTAAAGTACCTTGTTTTATCACGCTTTCGTACAAAATCCAGCAAATTTAGGCTTTTATAAGATGGTAAAAAGTTACTCAGTTGATTGACTATCAATTACTATTATACATATGTATACCTGATTTGACAGTCGATGTGTATAGTACAGTTGAGATTTTTTGCTGTTAGGCACTTATTGCTAGAACCTCATTAGTAGAGAAAAAAATTATATAATAATATATGTATTTAATTAAATTAAAAGACAACCTTAAAACAGAAATTAAAAAATAAACCAAACATATTGCTGGATTTCTTGCTACTTTTTCTCTTTAAAACAACGACAACATGTTTCTAAGAGATGTTCATAGAAATAGGAAGAAATTCATTAGTGTTTAATGTTCCCTAGTGGAACTCGGTTTAAATTCGATGTCGCTTTGGCCAGTTGTGCGTTCCCGAACACGCCGAAGCTGAAGCAGGTGCGCGCCTCCCCCGGGGGGGCGGAGGCCGTGGTGGTGAGGGGGGAGTGGGTGGAGGCGTGCGCGGCGCGGAGGCGGCTGCTGCCCTGGCAGTGGTACGCCACGGAGCCCCACCGCCACGTCGTCCCCACGGCCCAGGACGAGGGCAGTGACCAACGGGAACTCGAATCAGGTAGCCTGCCAAGACCTGCGGACTGTAGCCCTGCCATAAAGGCGAAGGATGAGACACCGGGATTTTAGTGGGCATCCCTGACTTGGGTGGGAATAATACTTCTTTGACATAGCGAATCCCATACTCCCCACCGCGCTTCCTCCGCGCTGTTTAGTCAATTTGATTTCCCCCGATAGAAAAAAAGGAACTATAGCCCATATACTAGTGCTAGCTAGCCGGAGGTGTGCGAGGAGTGAATGGGGGGGGGGGGGTCAGCTCGCAGGTGACGAGGCACATCTAGCGTGCTATACAGCGGAATTTCTCAAGTAGGCCTTCAGGGCCAAATGCTAAACTGTACAAAATAACCAACATCACAGAAAGGGGTTTCAAAGTCGATTTTGACGGAAATTAAAATACCATAATTAGATTTTTGAAAAATCGGTTAACCTTGCCAGAAATTGAATCAGCTGATTGTGTAAAAATAAACACCTGTATTATTTATTAAACGAATAATACAAGTATAGGATCAATTTCTGTGAAGTAATGCCAAACCGAGAACCAAGCGGAAAGGGTTGTTTTTCGCTATTTAACATAATTTAGGATTTGGCCCTGGAAGCAAATTCACCCGTAAGCCTGCATATTCTATGTGTCTGGACCTCCACGAATAGACAAGACAAATTGTAATCATTACATTTCCTCACTATGGGATTTAAAATAAACAGACACTAGCCGCAACTCATCACTGGCTCGCGGCAAGCGAGGTATCCACATTTTAACAAATTCCCATAACAGACGACATATTTCCCCAATGATACTATTAATTTCCAAAACATTTTCCCATAATCTAAACCTATATATTCCTTTAAACCAGGGATTCGCAAACTATTTTGAGCAAGAGACCCCTTTGCCAAAATGAACTAATACCTCAGACCCCCATAGACAGCCAAATTAATTTAAAAATCCTGTCTCTAATTTTTTCGTATTGATACAAAATACTTACCGATTTAATAACTTTGCGGTTGGTTAAGTGAGTAAACTTGACATAACTTTCTCATCAAAATTTAACAAAATAAATAGACATAATTTAGTAAATGTCAAGTGTAATTAAAATAGTAAAGTTTCAAATAAGAACTTGTGTTAATGAATAGGGGTCGATTTTTAGGCCTCGTTGAACCTCAAAATCAGTTTTCGTTTATGTCGACCCCAGGGGGTCGATGTCGATCACTTTTGGAATCCCTGCTTTAAACACTAGTTTTAACTGTATTTTCGGTATTAAGAGTCAAAGGTGTAATAGTTTTCTAATATACTGAATTAAAAAACGAATAAATTCACTAACCACATTCAATATGCCAGAAATTATATCATTGTCATTGTTAAATACATCCTCTGACTTAAAGTTGTAAAAGACAACAAGTTGTAAATAGATCACCTTTAAAGGTGAGAACATTGATTTTTTAATAAATTATTCTTCCTCTTTGGCTAATACTACCTAAGTCATGTATGACTCCAAGACACCACACCAATAGTGCTAGTGTGCATACAATCAACCATAATTACTAGTACTCATTTTTGTTCCCGCTAATGATGTGTTAAAATAAATTCCTAATATAACTACTATCTAATTAATCAAATACGACATTGCTACAATATTATCTTTTTAATTTCAGAATGTGATACAGACGATGAAATAGAAAAAGTTTTGAATAAGCAAAAGAAACAAAAAGTAGAGAAACCAATATCACCCCAAGGAGAGGCGTCACCGAAACGAGTGGCAGATACATCGAGGGAGTCTGACGTCGAGTTCGTGAAGGACGAGCGGATCCAGGGGAACGTCACCGTCCAGGACAGCGACACGGACGTCACCGACGAGGACTCGGACCACCACAACACAATGACAGTTAGTTTTATTCCCTCGCCTGCTCCTAACATTATTTTATTTGGCATCACATGAATTGGGCATTTAGCCATCTCTGCAGTTTTGAAAATAGTAGACATTATAATTCTTTATTAGTGCATTCTACACCCCTTGAGTAGCGTCAAAGGAAAAATTGTATCACATGGAAACTATTGCATATTACGTAATAGGAATTGATTTATGGTTCATTCCTGTTACCTACCTATAGGTACATTTATATCAAATTTCATACAAATGTTTATTATTAAAATTGTAACAAAGGAACATAAGCATAAAACTTCAAAGCCAGTGATGTATGTGAATTTATATTATTATGGATTGCAATTTTACTTTCGACTACTGCTAGACCGAGATCCCGTTGCAAGGTTACTATGGTCATGCGTTATTTAATTACAATCTAGTTTTTTTATATATATTTATATATGGGGGAATATATTTTTGTTAAGTTACCTATAAAAATGTAGCTGCTAGTATTTTAAATGAAAATAATATTATTTTAATTAAAAATACTAGTGGCCACATTTTTATAGGCAACCTAGACGATTATTGTATTCCCCATATATAATTATCTATAAAACTAGATTTTAATTAAATAACACATGAATGTAGTCCTGCAGCCGAATCTTGGTCTATATGGCCAAGTACATTTTTAAATCGAGTAATAATAATGAATTATTAGTATGTTTTTTATACATTTTATTAAGAAACATATGTTTATAGATCGACGAGAGCAAACTTTTGCCGGACTTCTTCGAGGGATACACGTTTCTGATAGACGAGAGCGTGGGGCGGAGCCAGCTCGACGCGGGGCTGCTGGCCCGATACGTGCGCGCCTACGGCGGCACCCTCTTGCCCGTCGGTATTCCCTGGCTTCTTTTCATTGTTTTATTGCAGGAGTTCTGCAGACAGGCAGACGGTCCACTTGATGGAAAGCGGTTACCATCGCCTATGGATATTTGCAACACCAAAGGTGCTACAAATGCGCTGCTGCTCTCTTAAGGGGGACTGGAACACAATTCAAGGTTGTTGTGGCGACATACTTATAGACCAGGGGTGGTAGCCATCCAGTCAGGCAAATAGTCCTATTAACAAGTCTGTTTCTATATAACACTGGCATGGTGTGTTCTTGTTGGCCCTATGCTTGTTTTCATTGCTACTGTTATGCATCTCTCTCTGGTCATATATGATGAGAGCTACTAAACTACATTACTACTTTAAATATTTTTTATCATCATACAAAATTACATGGTCTCTTAAATTTTGTGTGACTGTTATGAAATATGACGTTATATTTTTAATAGCTCATTATTACTGTACTTACTGTTTACAGTAATTAAAATTATAGAGAACTGGACTGTTGTCAATGTGTAGAAAAAAATAATGATATAAAAAATTGACTGTGGAATAAAAGCTATTTTTGTAATTTTAAACACTGATTAAAGTCGAATAAAAGCTTATTTTATATTTAAAATCGTACGTTCCTCTAGGCGTCTGAATTAGACGAAGACAGCGACGTGAATTACGTGTTGTGCGGCGGCGGCGCGGCGCCCGGCCGAGGCCTGACCGGCACGCTGCTGCGCGCCGACTGGGTGTGGCGCTGCCACCGGCAGCGGCGGCTCTGCCCCACCGACGGGTACCGCCTCGCACGCACATGACCGCAACGACGATGGCGGCCCCCTCTATTCTCCTCAATTTCAATCCCATCCTAAAAGCTGACAACATTACTAACTGGCTGGGTACTGTCAACCGGTTGACCAGTTCTTATATCTTACTATCAATTAATTAACACTACTAGTAGAATTATATTATTTATATGGAATTTGTCAAATCTCATATAAATAGAAAAGCATAATTTTTTATGAATAGAAATGATAAGTAAACTAACCAATAAAAACTAACGATGACACTTGGCATAGACAATGCAGGTTTAAATAAAATATTTTTGATAATTTGTAACTTATTTTAATTACTTCCTTTGATGATAATCCAATAACAGTAATCAATCCTTTACAAAATCCTTACAAAGTGCAAAGATGCGCACGCGCAGGCCCGGGACTGTCGTCGAACTGCAACCCTCACTGTGATGTGAGCAGTGTCAGCTTCTCGTTCAACTGCAGCTGCGTCTTGATCAGTTGGGCCAAAGTCACCACCTGAGACACAAAAAGGACCAACTTAACTACTTACTGGCTATTGAACTGTTTAATATCATTAAAAAAAAGCTTACATGGGAAAGAATAATTACAAACAAAAAACTCTCTTTCAGTTTTTATATATTAATATAGATGTTAATAAGTCCTGTATTAAAAAAAAAAATACTTCTAAAGTAATTAACAAACTAGTGGTCTCAAAACTAGGAATGATTCACTCTTACCATTAGAAGATCCTTAACACTAGAAGCAAATGCATCTGCAAATGTGTCCGCTGATAAGTTTGGAACCGAGTTCACCAGCTCCAGCAGCTGCCTGCCGGCCGCGTTGTTGGGCTCCACGCGCTCCGCTAACACATCCTCCACGTACTGCAGCACCTGAAATTAAAATATCGCTATTAATATTATAAATGCGAAACTAACTGTCTGTCTATTCTGTTTTCACAGAAAAACTTCTGGACCGATTTGGCTGAAACTCAGTATCATATACTTAATCCGGTCATAAATACTGTTACAATTAAAAAGAAACAAAATATTACATTTGAATTGGAATCTGTCATTTTTATATGGACCGATTATTTTGAAAGTGGTGTAAGTCCATTTTAGAGAAAAATGAGCTATCACGTAATTCAAGCTTAATTTAATGCAAAATTTTTATATATAACTAGTCCGTGTTTAATTTCTCAAAAAAATCCCATGTAAATGAAATTGCATAATCATCAATTATGAAAGTGGTGTAAGTCCAATTGACAGAGGTAGGTGGCATAGCAGATGGATGCCGATCAGTGTTTTGTTATTTTCCATTTATTTTATACTAGCTATGTCCCGCGGTTTCACACGCGGACGATTTGCATTGTTTCCCCTCCGTGTTTCCACTACTCGTAAGTTAAAAGATAGATATTAAAAAAATAGAGAAATGTATTAGAAAATGTACAGCGCATAACCTGTGAGAAGAAAATAAATACGACAAGGATGTATGACTCCGTATCCTTGCCCGTATTTTGGCGAATTAAAAAAACAACAGTAGCGCCATCTTTTTGCAGAAAAATCCGCAATCTTATTACGATTTTTCTAATTTTATATTACTTAGGAGTTTAATTTTTAAATAAAATGCAGCCTATGTACTATTCCAATTCATACTCTAGCTGTGTATTAAATTTGAAACCAATCTATTACGTACTTTTGGCGATACCTTTACCCAAAAAAAAAACTTAAAAACTTTCAGACTTATAATATTTATAGGATTACATGTCAAGTGGTGCTAATTTAGATTAGTTATTCTATTTTTTTGTTAAAATGGCTAACTTCATATTAACATCAGATAGTGATATAGGTAAGAACAAATGGTAAACCACTAGTATCTTAAAACAACTGCAAATATTTATTTTATTTTATTATAAATAAATTCACACAGACATAAAGCCCATGAATATAAACAGAAGAATAATCTTAGATTCAGAGGATGAAAATAATTCCGCGAAACACTACTACATGCAGAGAATAAGTAAATTCTTGTAATGACAATGTAATTGCCGTCTAAAATAAAATTTGTTGTTATGCGTATTTGTAAACAAAATTATATTAAAATGAAGTATATTTTAAGCGATATTTGATTTTTCAAAATTGAAACTAACCGATTTTTACAATTGTCTAATTTTGAAAGTGGTGTAAGTCCATTTACAGCACATAAATATGTGTTATCGTAGTCTAATTAGCCAAAAACAAATTTATATAAACAACTTAAATGTTGATAAAACAATAGAAACAATGCCAGACCTCATATGATTTGCATGTATTTTTAAATCAACAAATATAGTAACCTTTAATTTTCTCGAAACAAAAGAAAATGGACTTACACCACTTTCAAAATAAACGGTCCATATGATTGTTCATTGTGTTTTCTCATTTTGGCGCCAATACATTGTACAACATTTTGCGATATTAAAATGGAGTGTGGCGATAAAGAGAACCGAATCGCTGTGATTGCATTACACAAAGTAGGTATGGAGCCAAATGCAATTTTTAAAACTCTCCATACGCTTGGTATTAGTCAAATGTTTGTGTACCGGGCTATTAATAGGTACAATGAGACCTCCTCTGTTTGTGATAGAAAAAGATCTGGCCGTCCACGTAGTGTTCCTACGAAAAAGGTGGTCAAAGCAATAAGGGAAAGAATTCGAAGAAATCCTGTCCGAAAGCAAAAGATTTTATCTCGGGAGATGAAGATATCATCTAGAACCATGTCGCGTATTTTAAAAGATGACTTAGGACTTGCAGCCTATAAGAGACGCACTGGTCATTTCTAACTCATAATTTAAAAAAGAATAGGGTGGTAAAATCGACACAACTACTGAAGCGGCACGCAAAGGGAGGTCACAGAAAATTTTTGTTTACGGATGAGAATTTTTTTACAATTGAGCAATATTTTAACAAACAAAATGAGCGTATTTATTGCTCAGAGCTCTAAGGAAGCTTCTACATTAGTCGACAGAGTGCAACGTGGGCATTATCCGTCTTCAGTGGTGGTTTGGTGGGGTGTTAGCTATGAAGGAGTGACTGAGCCAAATTTTTGTGAAAAAGGTATCAAAACATCGGCACAAGTGTATCGAGATACCATTCTTGAGAAGGTAGTTAAGCCCCTTAACAACACCATGTTCAATAACCAAGAATGGTCCCTCCAGCAAGACTCGGCGCCGGGTCATAAAGCTCGGTCACGCAGTCTTGGTTGGAAACGAATGTTTCAGACTTGATCAGAGCTGAAGACTAGCCGTTGTCTAGTCCCGATCTTAATCCGCTGGATTATGTATGGTTAGTTTTAGAGAGTACGGCTTGCTCTAAACGCCATGATAATTTGGAGTCCCTAAAACAATCCATACGATTGGCAGTAAAGAAGTTTCCCATGGAAAGAGTGCATGCTTCTATTGATAATTGGCCTCAACGTTTAAAGGACTGTATTGCAGCCAATGGAGACCACTTCGAAGCTTTTTATATTTTAAATTATTTTATATTTATGTATTAAACTAACACACTGTAAAACGTATAAATGTTATTTGCAATAGAAAAGAAATATTTCTTTGTTACAATATTTATGGCAAGACTAGGTTTATATATTTATTTTTTTATTTTATTTTTTCGATGCCGAGGATGAACATAGGATACTTTTTATCCCGAAAAATGGGATAATTTCCGGGATAAAATATATTTGTTTCTCTGTTATGCTTTTATGGAAAACTAATGGACCAATTTGGCTGAAATTCAGTATATACGTTAAATTTAATACTAAGGACGGACAAGGGATACTTTTCATCCCGGATTATAGGATAGATTTATGTAAAGGTTATCCCAGTAAATATGATAGGTTTTTATTTATGGTTTGTCATTTTTGTTATTTTAGTCAATTTGGTGACTTAAGTAGTTTTGATAGAGTTGGTAGTTGTGGTAGTTTTGATAGATTTGCTAGTTTTGGTCGTTTTGGTCGTTTATGAATATCTATTCATAAACGACCAAAAC
Source organism: Dendrolimus houi (assembly GCA_039645545.1). Lineage (NCBI taxonomy): Eukaryota > Metazoa > Arthropoda > Insecta > Lepidoptera > Lasiocampidae > Dendrolimus > Dendrolimus houi. Next base: position 23,238,638 of record CM077132.1, read on the forward strand.
TATGGTCGGATAGACGGGGGATAAATAAATTTAAAAAACTAGAACAGGTTGAAATAAGGGATAAAAGTTTGTATGGGAGACCAATAATTTCTCATGTTTATAAATTCATAATCTATAAAAAAACAATGAGATGGGAACTCGATCTGTCTATCTGAATACTGAAAATGGACATAAATACTTTTCATCCCAGGAGATGGGATAGTTTGCAATGTAAAATTAAGTAAATCTTCCAAGGGCAAATAGCACCAACATAAATGTAACCTGTATGACTGCCCTTTAAACAAGAGGTGTGCACTAGAGTTTAAACTCTAGTATGCTATATGCAATAGGCCATCTATTTAAAGAGCCTAGATGGTGGTCTTCACAAGTCCTCAAGAATCACATTGTCTAATTCAATTTGAAGTGACAACTACTTAATAAAAATATTAACATCTAGAATCAATAATTATGTAGTTTAGTAGTTAATCAGAATGTGTCTCTTAAATTAGCAAAACTGGACTGAACTTATGAGAACAAAATAGGTTAATGTGATTACTCAAAGTCCCAACGATATTTAAAATTCATACATACAGATCATAGACATTAGGATAACAATCTAACCTGATCAAGGAGCGACGACAACTTGGAGGCGGCCTCGGCCACTTGCGCTAGGTCCAGCATGGGCTGCACCTGCCGCGACCGCCCGCCGCCGCCCGTCGTCTTCTGGCACAGTTGTAGGCCCACAATCTAGAATGCCCACATTTCATGAGGTTAATAACATTAATAATCTATAATATTATGATGTCTGTATATTGAACCTTTTAAAAAAAAACAGCTGAAATAGTTATTCTAATTTTATGCTTTACAATGATGTAATGTCTACTATGACGATACCTTAAGGGCACAGCGGAAGATCAGCGCTGGTTTTAACCGACCGGCATTATGCTGAGACTGATACCATTTTTGGGACATAATTATATTACTCTAGTTTTTAAATTTGTTAGCAATTATATTGTATTTATATCATTTGTCCTGAATAAAATTATTTTCTTTCTTTATTTCGTCTCTTGCTTTCAAATAAACTATATAAATGATGGAGAAATTGATGCAATTTTTTTTTAGATTTCTTGTCTATCTGTTCAGGATTCACATAAAAACAAATGGGCAGATTTTGATGCGGTTGTCAGTGATCGACAGCATAGACTTAAAATCTGCACTACTTTTTATCCTGGGAGTCCCGAGAGAATGTTCCCTGGAGCAGTTTGAAGTTGTTTGGATGCATAAAAATTAGCTCAGTCCAACACAGTTTCCACTAAAACGATAGCTTACATTCTTTTTTTAAATGCTGCGATACTTTTGGTCCCGGGTAGCCCGCGGAAATTTCAAGTCAAATGTGGACAAAGTCACGGGCTTATCCTGGTTAATACAATAATTTGTGAATACTTACAAAAATCGTGACTTTAAGGCGAGTGAGTCACTCCTGAAGATTAATTTATTGTTCAACTAAGGAAGGTATGAAATTAAAGAAAATGGAATACATTATAGTTCATTTAAAAATCTCCAACCAAATATTCATGTTTCTATTTTGTAATTCACAGTCACATTTCTTAAATACTATAACAATCTTCATGAATGATATTTGAGAAAGTGTATTTTTTTATTGCACGAGTTCAGCATACAGGCGGCCGGCCCACCTGATGGAAAACAGTTACCATGGACATTTGTAACAACAAAGGTGCTACCAATGTGTTGTCACTCTCTAAAGTGAGACGAACCTAGGCACTATTGCCAGAACATAACTCAACATTGTTATGAGGGCATATTTTAGACCAGGAGTGGTAGCCATCCAGGTGGGCGGGCATATAGGTATTTATAATGGTGTAGCAAAAACAAAAATAAATATAATTGGTGGATGAAAAACTTTTATGTAAAAATATGCTTCTAGAGTAACTGAACTTTAAAAACAACATTTCTTAGTAACTTTTCTATTTAAGTCAAAGGGTCAGCAAAAACTGTGTGAGTTTTCACATATGCATGTATTTGGACTAATGGATGGAAATGTCTGAAAACAAGGCTTAATTTAACTTCATCAAAATTTCTTGAATTTTACTTGAGATGTATCTCAAAATTTAATCTAACATGTATGTTAGATTAAATGTTTTATTAAAGATCTACAATCACAACAAAAACAGTGTTTGTCAGTTGTTTAGAAAGGGGTGGGCCCCTCATTATGCCAGGACCATTGTTCCCTAACACACCCTGTCAACCCACACTTTTAATTATTATTATTAGTCCTAATACAAATATAATAAAACTTAAAAAACCCACAGCTGGTCTTCCAATTTAAGAACAATATACAACCAGTAAAGGAGCCAAAGGCAATTGTAGGTTACTATTCTCAGATGAGAAATTTGTTTACCTTTAATATCTGCAAGTGGTAAATATAATAAGAATATGAACATAAGACAGAATAATGAGAATCTGGATCCATCTCTCTGCAAATATACTAATATAAGTAGCTGATATCTTACAATTACCACCACTTAAATCTACTATCTTACTTAATTAATATAGGAAATAAGAAATAATATTAAAATATTCTGATAAACAGATATGAAAATAATATTTTTTTGTATACCTCAGGTTCATAGCAAGTAAGAGAGACATCAATAGGCGTGAACATACAGCCCTGCTTGCCATTGGGCACTCCCAGAGCCACACAGACATAAGCCCGCAAGCCCATGCGTGCACCAGACAAAGACGTGTCCAGCGTCACATGCACAGGCTCACGGCATTCACGAGAATAATACTCATGAATCACTGAAGAGTGGTTTGTCACCTCATTGCCGGTTGCCCACCACCCTGCATAATCAAATTTATATGATATTTTATTACCAATGGTAATATGTAGACAAAACCACATAATTAATTTTCACCTGAATAATCATTATATACCAACAAACACTATATTGTTTTAGTAATGCTAACACTTGCAAATATTACCAATCTGAATCTGACTGCAATTATACAGTTTATACACTAACTCTTGCTTGTAGTGGTGAATGCTGGCAGTAATTTGTTGTTGGAGTGCTGGTACTTTTTTGTAGTAGAGTGAAGAAAATACACCTTGTTGCTTACAGGGATGTATTCCCATAGTAGTTGAGCTTGGATGCTGAACCCTGGGTTCAACTTAGTTGATAACAACTTGTGGCTGTTTGTAGCAACTTGTAATGATGTAATACCAACTCTCACAAAGTATTTATGAGCATTATTTCTAGTAATATTAAAGTAGCCTAAAGTAGGCCGCAGCGACAGCAAAATGCAGTATGTTAAACCATACAGCAATCTTAATCTGTGTATGAATTAGCTTTCCTAATATACAGTTGATTTGGTTTAGATTAATAAAGTCAAACATATTTTAATTTATTGAGATTAATGATTGGTTTTAAAAAAATTACGGTCCATAACTAGTAACGGATTTAAGGCTTTGTATACAAAATCAAATCATTTATTTTCCAGGCACATTATTAAGAACTACTTACCAACAATGTTTTCAGAGGCATTAACTCTTCTGTTCAACTCATACACATCCATGGCATAGTTGAGCTCGGCCTCCACTTGGTCTGCATATTCTTTGTGAGGTACACAGAAGCAATTGGTTACTTCAACAATGCCCTTATCACTGGTGCCTGGAAATAAACATTGACAACATAACCTCATTTGCACAAATGTAAATTTAGCTATTTATTATCAAAACGTTATCATTAACAGTTAAGAAACAACTATATACTATTCAAAAGACTATGATTGAAATTATTTACTGGAATTAAACAATAACACAAACTTATTGAGTTTAACCACATGACGTCGGCACATCAAATTTACATAATACGCACAATTGCTAAAAGATAGTCGAAATGTTTATATATTACCCAATAAAGTTCCAATAACTCTATGTGAATCTGCATTTCGACGCTCATACGCATCAACAATTTGAAATAATACAACGGGGTGAACCTTGACACTTAAGTTGAGCGCCATTTTGGTTTACAGAAGAACTTTTTTTTGGACCGAGGGAGGGGAGTGGATAAGAATTACAGTTCTGGCTACAAGACCTTATAAACCACGGTAGCCATGCTTACCATTTGTAACCGAGTTTTAAAAGGAAGAGGTTCTCATTTCATCTATATTGTTTTTTAAATTCTTTTTTTAATTGAAAGAACATACTGCCGAAATAGTCTTATTTTATCCGTGCGGGAATGGAGAAAGAATACAATTTCCTGCGGCCGGGCGGCCTGTCGTAAGAGGCGACTAAACAACCCACAGCCAGGTGCTAGGGTATTTGCTCGACTGGATGGCTACCACCCCTGGTCTAGAGTATGCCGCACTAACAACCTTGTGTTGTGTTCCGGCATCAGTGACCAGGTTCCAGTCTCCTTTAAGAGAGCAGCAGAGCATTTGTAGCACCTTTGGTGTTGCAAATGTCCATAGGCGACGGTAACCATTTTCCATCAAGTGGGCCGTCTGCCTGTCTGCTGAACTCCTGCAATAAAAAATAAAAAAAAATATCATCCTAACGCAGACGGTTCTTAAAAAATGACTTCAATGAAATAGTGAATAAAGCCCAACACCAAATCCAATTTCGCCAAAGGAACGCCCAGGGTACTATTCTAAATACCCCAACTTTAACCATTGCTACTAATTCCAACTTACCACCTTTTTATAAAGTAATGTCTCCGAACGTATATTCGAGGTTTTTATTTGTCTACGACCAAGCAATGTTGCCAACAAAAGCAAAAGAAATTTGTCTTTCTTGACTTAACATCGAACTAAATCGTCGAGTGTGAAGACAAATCTTAATGTATTCATGAAATCTTTACGATTTGTGTTGATATGCTTATCAAAAATAGGTGCTTATATACTATATTTGCTGTTTACATCAAAACTTTATATGGATCTGAAATATAGTGAAAATTATCTTATTTCTAAATTTAAGACCTTTTAATAGACCTTTGGGTTAATACGGACTATCATGATTGTTTCCAATGTTTTAAATAAATAATAATAAAATAAATGTTTCTATTAATTTTAAAAGATTTTTTTGTTTATTAAGGTTATTAAATTAGTTTTTAAGTTTAATTTCATTTTTTATTTTTTGAAGATAGTTGGAAAAAATTGATGTTGTAAATGTTTATTATAAGTTTAGTGCTTTTGACCCAAAAGCTTACCAAAAGGTAATCTATTTTTGTCTTTTTTTCCTTCTCGTTGACCTGATTCAAGAAAAAAAATATCATACTTGTGAGATTACTCTCTCTTTTCTTTCACCATATCCCAATTATTTGGGGTCGGCACAATATGTCTTTTCCTTCCACACTCCTCTACTCTGACATACATCTTTTGTCACACCACATATCATCATATCATCCTTCACACAATCCATCCATCTTTTTTTTGGTCTACCTTTACATTTGTACCCATCTATCTTGAAGTTTAACATTTTTTTGTCACGTGACTTTCATCCCTCCACATTATTATTATAAAAAAAATATTATTACTGTAAGGTACAATTTTAAAAGTTCAAAGTCTTGGGTTTTCGCCATTGATACCTTTTTTAACTACTTTGGGCGTTAGAAAGCATTAAAAAACCTGGGCGTCAGGAGCCTATATTCACCAAATCAGGATATCATGAGTAATCCCAGGGAATTCGAGAGAAACTCTCAACAATTGTTAACCGACTTATTTGTTATACGAAATCTCCGTCAATTGTGAATCGATTTTGAATTATTTTTCTTTATTTATAAGTTTAACTCCCGAGGCGGTTCCGTGGTCACCAAGTCAGGATCTGATGAGTGGATTCCAGATAAATCGGAGTAAGCCTTGTTAAAGCACATGTACACCGAAGAGTGAGATGGCAAATTCGTATACGCATGCCAGCTGTACAATTTATACAGATGCTTATTATATTATTTCATAAGCTATTGAAGTATTTGGGCAACTAAAAAGTTTTTTTTAACAAAAAAAAACCGTCTTCACACTAAAAACCAAAGAATAAATATTTAACCGACCTAATTCTATAATATCTTGAAGTCAGTGTCAAGTAAAACATAAAAAAATCTATATTTTGTAAATTTGTTGTTTTTTTATGTTTTCCTTGACACCGACATCAAGATGTTGTAGAAAGAAGTCGGTTAAATATTTATTTTTTGGTTTTTAGTGTGAAGTCGATTTAGTTTTTGTTAATTAATCATACAAATGACCTATGTCAAAGTTATTATTACAAAGCATGTAATAAACTTACTAGTGTCAAAAAATTCGTAAAAGGTCGTTATCACTGTCGTTCACATACATGTAGATAATACTATAATATATATAAAAGTTTTTTTTATGTTTTATGGCTTCAACGCATTCGGCATTGATTTTGCCAATGTCACAGTTAGGTTAGAAACGACAGGTGGGAAAAGAAGCATTAATATAAATTTGGTCAGTATTCGTAATGTTTTCAGTTAACCTGTGGACAATACAAATATATGTTAAAGCATAAATATATATAAGACAACTCTTTATTATTTAAATTAATGAATTTAAGGAATAAAAACGATGTGTTTCTCTGAAAAGACAAAGAAACGACATTCAAAGTCCATTCACTTAAATTCCAATTGATATATTATTAAAAACTGTTATTTAAAGCTAAACACTTATCAAAAAAACTATATTTGTTTCCACCGTCATTCGTAACTTTAACTGTATGACTTAGGTCGCGTTCCACTTAAATTGTGATATACTATGTTATTGAATGTTTATACATGCGTTCCTTTGGTAACAATTCCATTACATATATATTATAGATAGATATTATTAATAGATAGAAATTTACTTAATATATATACATGTTCTTTATTAGATAGGGTTAGAGGGTAGTTCAGGTTGACAGGACGGGGGAAGTCTGGGTAGAATTTCATACAGAGTAACAATATTTGAACATTCTAAAAAAAATATGTTGCAATGTACCTTCAGCCAAACCGCATTCGCACAAGGAATGAACGCGGATTCTTATTTTAGCTAGAAAAACCGGTGAGGAATAGTGGCCAAGACGCAAATGTATTAAACATGAGATCATCTTTTTGGGTAATGTGCGGTGGGTAAAAAACCAAGGTTTAGGTTGGACTGTCGATTGTAGGGAGCCATAGTATCTTCCCACAGTTTGGGGAGAGACTTGCCACATATGATTCCAAGATTGGAGCATTTGAGGTCTGGTTAGTGTATGGAGGTCTCGAGGGAAATTCTTACTATATTTAATAACTCCTGCGTATACAGGGTCCCTGGCACAGCTATCAGCAATCTCATTATCATGGATTCCTGAATGTCCAGCAATCCAGATTAGTATTCACATTTTAAACACTTACTAATTAAAATCTTTAAAAAAGAATGTAATAAAAAATAATGTTAGAGATGTAATTCTACAGCAATAAAGACATATAAAAATGTACTTGTATTTGAATTACATCCATATTCCCCATTAAGGTAATTCATTTTATACTGCTTAGCTTTTAATTTTTTTCTTATAAGACCATTTGAAGTAGATTCTTTAAAAAAATATTCACATATTGGACACAAGTTACATCTACTAATGCACTTTATAAACACACCTCAGTTGATGCAAAGATAAAATCAACTGAGCCACATTGAAAGTCACATAAACAGAAAGATAGTAAGGGCTTCTTTTTTCCACCAGATAAAACCTACATATATATATATATATATATATACATATATATATATACATACATATATATATATATATAAGGTAGACAAAAATACATCTGTCTCTAGATTCTTGGCTAGAATGCAATATAATCATGAAGGATATGGAGGATGACTATAAATATGTTGTTTGTGTAGAACAAAACAATAGTACCAACCAGTTTTAATTTTTATTCAACAATTCATAATACATTAAAATAACAATACACACTAAAAAACATAGTTAAACTATCTATTAAACAGCACTACAAAAATTATATTTATTGTTTCTAATAGAAAAAGTATTTTTGCAAACCAAAACCATAGTGGATTATAACAAATCTCATAATAAAAACTATATTTACAAATTAAATTTGTTACTAGTGTCACTTATCAGGGGAAGGGCTTGTGTGAATGCGAACTCCATGCATCTCTGCAATCTCAGTTTTGAGAGACTCTGTGACTAAGCGGTGCTGTTTCACCCGGTTCAGACCTATAAACTCTTTAGCTTCTACACTAATCTGAAAATATAAATGTTTGAATTTCAGTAAGAAAATTCCTGTGTAATAAACCAGAGTAATAATATGCAATGTGAAAATAAAACCCATAAATTACTTAAAAATTAATGAAATGTATGGGTACTTAGAAATGCAAACAATTAAGGAAGTAATAAACACTGTAGCTATCCATTACAAAGACAAACTAATTAACCCCACAAACCAACTGGCTGCAGGCCTTACTGATACTAGCTGGACTGTGAATAGGTTGAAACAATAACACATTTGAGCTTCAAGGTCAGACTTAGCAAATATATTTATTAAGAGATGTCCTTTAATTTAAGGACTAATCTCTACAGTCAAATCTTCTCACATCACTTCTGCTTAGTGCTGCCACTGATCGCAGGAAGCAAGATCATTACAAAAAAAAATTACTTCAAACATAGCCCCACATCCACCAGAAATGTCTTGGACGCTTAGATACGTGATCCCAGGGAGTGATTGCTTTAGGGTTTCTGTGAGCTGTTGCTCTTTACTAATGCAGTTTTTTTCAAATGCGCTTTTGGCTCCACCATTGCCGCCAACGGTACGAACCTACACAAAATAAAAATTGATAAATGATTCGATCTAGATTTTTTTTTACAAAAAGCAACATTAATTCTTGACTAGGCTACAGCAAAAAATAAATAGAAAAACAAAAATCAAACTTACGAAGTGATTCTTAATGGGCTCCAAGGCCCTTAAAAAATTACGAAACATTTCGAGGCAATTTTGTGAACTAAGATACTTTTGAGTTTCGTTTATGTTCGCTTTTATCCTAAATTACTTGTTTAACATATTAAAACCATGATATTATACATTATATTATTCCAATCACCTCTGCGATTTTGTTTTACATAACCTCAAATGCAATACAAAATACTAAAAGAAAATAGAAAATAGTTTTTTTTTTATTTTGCCGGAAACAAGTCCATTAGCTAATAGAAAATTGAATACGCAAGTGTGACCTGACATAAATTGAAGATGCTGGGTACATACAGGATAACTTTATATTTAAAAATGCTTTTTTTGTATGAATATACAAAATAAAAATATTATTTGTTATCAACTATGTACGGTTCAACGTACAGCGTTTTGCTGACGCTGCGGCCTACTTTAGGCTACTTTAATATTATAACATTAGTATAAATAATGCTCACAAAAACTTTGTGATTGAGTTGCTAGCAAGTTGCAATCAAGTCACTACGAGCTGCTATTAGTCGTAACATACGACTTCAACTACCACTAAGTTGAACCCAGGGATCAGCATCCAAGCCCAAGTACTACGAGAATAAATCCCTGAAAGCAACAACATGTATTTTCTTTATCCTACTACAAGAAAGCACCAGCACTTTTTTCAGGCGGGGGAAATGCATTTCGCACATACCGGGTCCTTTGCTATGGATTAGACCGTTGTTGATCATGGAGGCTTTCCACTGAGGCAATCCAAACAATAATCAACCGGCTTGTGTGGAGACTCGAACCCATGGATGTACATGGGCTAATACCCCACTAAAACCACCCTCCTCCCATGTGCCCCGCGCTTATGAGTAGGAAATACATGAGATACAGAACGTTGTTACGCCCACACCGATCCTAGCGCACAAGTGCTTGAGAGTGCCCCGGGAGAGGCAAACTCACTTCATCAACAGGGGTAAAGACTCCTCTGCTCCGTAGATGCTAGAGGGCCCCTGCAGCGGTATTTCAGGGGGGGAGATCATGCACATACCTGCGCCTCCGGGCTCCCGACTGACGTCGGCACCCGCGAGACTCGTACGCACTTCCATCTCTCTCCCTATCTCGTTGCGCGGCCTTCTTTTGAGACATTACAGTCTCGCAGAAATTGGCCACGCCCACCCACCAATCGTCGCTGTGCAGCATGGCTTGCACCAGATCGCTCAGTGAATCGATCGGTCCTACTAGTGTCTCGAGTTCAAACCTCTGGGGTGCCCATGCTGCGCACTCGACTAGCGTGCGTAACGCCGTGTCCAGCGCGCCACACTGGCGGCATTGGGGTGAAGGCAAGCAGCCCGCAATCTGACACAGATACTTATCGAAGCAACCGTGCCCGGTAAGTATCTGTGTCATTAGAAAGCACCAGCACTCCACCAACTACTGCCAGCATCCACTACAACAAGCAAGAACAAGTGTACAAACTGTACAAAGTAATATTTACAACATAGAACCAATGTATATTTTTTGCATATATATAGCATTTGAAAATTAAACCTGCTCTTAATTTTTAATTTAATCATACTTTCTGATGGCGTAGAATTTCTCAGTGTATCCTATTTATTAACATGCTTTTATTGTGATTCCATAGGTATCTCTGGATTTAAAAACACAGAACTTCTAGAAATTCATCATGTCTATTAACATAATTATTATGTCAGTCTTTTGCTCAGAAACCTCTCAATATAATAACTTTGACAAGGAGATTTATTCGATTTGCAACTATTTTATTTTTTACTTATTTACTAAATCTTAATGATATAAGTATTTCTTCATTCCATTAGTCAATAAGTGGGGAGATATTAGTTTCGTAAAACTTGAAAATATCATGTTAATGGATCGTATTTTTTTTATTGCAGGAGTTCTGCAGATAGGCAGACAGCCCACTTGCTGGAAAGCGGTTACCATCGCTTATGGATATTTGCAACACCAAAGATGCTACAAATGCGCTGCTGCTCTCTTAAGAGAGACTGGAACTTGGACACTAATGCGGGAACACAACTCAAAGTTGTTATGGCGGCATACTCTAGACTCTCTGGGTGGTAGCCGTCCAGTCGGGCATATGCCATACCACCTGACTGTGGATTGTTTCGTCGCTTCTTATGATAGGCCGCCCGGCCGCAGGAAATTGTATTCTTGCTCCGTTCCTGCACGGATATCTTGTTTAAATCAATTATAATAAAAGTTTTCTCTATCTTCTACTAAGCTGTTTTTGATAGAATTATTAAGTCGGCTTAAAATCTTTTCAAGTAAATACACTACCTTTTTGTGCCCAAATTCCCCATGCGCTACAATATGGATCTCTTCAAAATGGTCGTAAAGAGATATTTAAAGTTTCAACGAGGTAAGTAAGGCATTAGCTCCTTTGGTGTTGCAGGTGTCCACAGACAAAGGTAGCTACTTACCATCAGGTGGACCTTCTGTCCGTTTGCTTACAAATCAACATACCAAATGACAAACACGTTGGATGTTGGTTACTTCTACACTACATTGTTCATAAAATGATAAACATATGGCCATTTTTTTAACTTTTTGCTCAGGTTGGATTGTATATTATTTATCTAAGAAAATAAACGCCCCAAACTATTTCAGATGATTGAGTAGCAGGCTACGGTCGATAATTACCTTGAAGTGTATACAGACAGGGCATTGAGCATGTACCTACAGACAAAACGAGATGTATGCTGCGAGAGCTCTTTTCCAACCTGCTTCAAAGACAAAGAGCAAGCTCTATAAGATCTATCTCTGGTTGAAGCTCTCACGTATGTAGTTCTAGCATGGTCTGTATTGCATTCGGCCACATGAAGAACAAAAATCCAGATTCGTTAAAATATGGCCCTGTTGTTGTATATAGATAGCGATGGGTAAATAGTGTAATCACCCAGGATATGAGCTTTACCAATATTTAAAAACTAGTGACAATGTTGAGGCGAAGGATGTTTGATCGCACCGACAACGGCGGCCATAGTTTATTCCATGGAATAGCATCCCTAAATGCTCTGTCATAAGATTATCAACGCACTTGGCTGCTTACCCCCTCGATCTATGTTTGCCGGATCAGAATAATTTTGCGAGGTCGTGAAATCTACAAAGCCGCTGACAGGCCACCCAAAGCCCAAGATGGCCATCGAAAGCTAATGACTGGCTAACTAAGCCACAGATGAAGCAACACAAGGTCCGCGAAGGTTATCAAGCGACGGTGATTGACCAACGAAAGCCACTATTATGCGGAAAGGCTTCAAACTCCGCCATCGGTGGTGGGTAGTCCAGTAGTAGCCAATCACTTTGAAACTAGAATAGAATAAACATTTATTGTATAAACTGTCACAATCATACAATTATAAAGGTGTTGGAGTTTTTTTTTGGAACGACAGTTTGTCCTTTCGGACGTACAATACGGGCGATTGTAATGGTGCCTGGCCATAATTACACTATGTAATCAATAAACAAATTATTAAATTAATATAAAACTTTATCTTTATACAAGCATAAAACAATGTCACATTACTATAAATTAAGTAAAACGGTTTTTGTCAAGTCATTAACCTCCTGGTAGCCTCTAATGGCCATAGAGGAAGAAGAAGAAGAAGAAGAGAAGGCTCTCTTAGTCACAATAATGGCATTTATAAAATCAACCACATACGGATATTTTTCAACCAAATGTAGACTATTTTGTTCCATCAGCTTTGGTTAGTTTTTAAATCTTTCAAACTTGTAAACTCATAGATTTTTTCTAAATCTCAATCCTACTAAATGATTCTGGCAGGTGTATAAAGCAGTTTTGAAAAGAATCTCATAAGATTTGGTAGCATTTTCTAAACTGATAAATTAATTAATCTATTTTGGGTATACAATTGTGCTGAAATCGTATTCGTAATTGTGCTACATCTGGCTACACTGTGGAACTGATCCTTAAGCCGACAAAATAAAAAAAAGAATAACAGTTTGTTGTTAGTGTTAAGTGTCACTATAATGACAACTCACAACAAGTGACAATGCTGGTTGGCTTTAATGGAATGAGCCAATGGATTTGCTTGCGTTTCGGCTAAGTGGATTTAAAAAAAAATAACCAATAATAGCACGTGTTTATATTTTAATATACAATTTTTAAATGTGTCTTTAAAAATGCCTCCTTTTAAAACTGGTTTATTAAAAAGGAAAATTGATAAGAAGAATTCGAAACAAGACGCTGAAAAAGTCCCAGACGATAAAGTAATTTTGATATTTTATTCCCTTCGCTACACTCAAGGAGGAAAGAAGGATATAACAACGTAAAATTATTTTATTTTCTTAGGTTTCGACACTTGTAGAGGATGAGGATTTGATTAAAGGTGAACTTGACCATGAAGGAGATGACACTGATTCGGAACCTGAAGATGGAGAAAAGGCCGGCTCTGACGCAGAACTAGACGTGAGTAAGATATTCGTTTATAGTAAGGCCCTCGATTGGTGCAATAAAATTAAGAAAGTGTTTATTAGTCAATATCTTTACCCAGAAAAGTTTAATAAACAGTAATATCTTGTAGAAAACTTCAAAGCCCTTCTAGATTAAGTAAATGCAGTGCCATTGGACATTACCTGATTTAATATGAAAACCGTTTATTATGCAACCTTTTCTATCCTTTTAGTGCACAGCCTGAACATTGGCTTTCTTCTGGAAGTTGACTCTTTTTTAGTTGCCAAGGCGAAGTTGGAAAAGTTGTATCAGTGTCAGCAGAGGTCTTAGATGCACAAGTGTTAAGAATTCTCACCCTTGATATATAGTGTAGATATATAAATACTTATAACTGATTGTGTATAATAAATAGTCAGTTGTTTGCATTTTTTTTTAGGAAGTGTTGTTTGATGGTAGTGAAGTATCAGATCTTGAAGAAGTAGAAGACAATGACAAAGCATCAGGAGACTCATCAGTTAGTGCTAAAATTTATGTATATTTTATAAGTTCTAATTATAATTAGCTGTTCTTTTCAAGTATCATTTACTAATTCAGGATGTAACAGATTCAGAAGTTGATGATGACAACAATAGCAGTCATGATGACGGAAGCAGCACTGATAATGATGAAAGCAAAGAAAATAAGAAAATTTTAAACAGAGACGACAGAGACAGTGCAGATGAATCTGGCATAGGTCAGACACATTCAAGTGGCAGTGAAACAGAGAAAAAGCCTAAGAAAGTCAAGAAAAAAACAAAAAACATCAGGCAGGATCTAAGAAAACAAGACAAAGTTAAACAAAGCAAAACTAGTATTGATAGGTTAGCTGATGATATTAATAGGACTAGTGTAAGCATACAACCTGTTGAACAAAAAGGTCAGTAAGTATTATTTTCATCCTAAAACTTTTAAAGAGTGTGTGTTCATGTAAAATAAAAGATATAGTTTTTACATTTTATGTTGTGCTTAACTAAGCTAACCCCCCCCTCCACCCCTCCAAATATTTGAAATCAATGTGCCATATATCTATACCGCATCCGTTTGTCCATGTAATTTTGATATATTTTCCAAGAATGGGCACTCTAAATTATCATAGAGTATATATACCCTACTTTAACAATCTTGGTTTTCTTTGAATCAGGTGTCTTTCTTCTATAGTTTCTTCTTGAGTTTGGAAATGATGCAAAACAAAACCTTGCACACTTCAGTTTTAGTTGTTTTATTCAATGCTTTAAGCTTGTAAATGGTAAAACACGATTACACCAAAATTACAACAATTACAGTAATAACGACAATGTTTTGGTAAAATCACATTGAATACAAGTAATTAACATTACTATGTAAAAGTTCGTGAATAATTTGCGAGTCAACTTTCGTTAGCCAAAGTCTAGTAGGTAATTCTTGTTTACTGATCTTATGCAGATGAGTATGAATCTGGTGACACCTCAGATGAAGAAGAGCGGCGCAACACAGTGGGTGATGTGCCCATGTGGTGGTATAATGAGTATCCTCATGTAGGTTATGATCTTGATGGGAAAAGGATCATCAAACCACCACAAAGGGATCAGATTGATGAGTTTCTCAAGTAAGCTGAATTATGTTTGCTTTATTTATTCTTTTATTCTTCTCAATTGGTTGTCATAGAAAAATATTTAGGACTTCGGCAACCCCCTAGTCTAGTGGAAGGTGACAAAAGACAAGTTGAAGCTAGAAAGCTTTTTGAGAAGTTAATTTTAAAATCTTGTCTAAAACTTTGAGGAAGTTAATAAGCTAGTATTGTCTATGGATTTAATCATAATTATGTCCAAAAAAAGTCTTAATTTCACCATATGAATATTTGTTTTTAGAAAATGTGAAGATCCAGATTTCTGGCGCACAGTGCGTGACCCATCCACCGGCCAGGATGTGATACTCAGTAAGGAGGATCTTCAGCTCATTCACAGGCTACGAGAGGGAAATGTGCCGGACCCAACTCATGACCAATATCAGGTAAGTTTCGTGTGAATTTTCCTTTTAATACACTATAATAATCACAAATTAAGAAGCCTGATTTGACAGTTCTTATTACGACTTAGGGATTGAAACCTTCAAATTGTTAACAAGAGATATCAATAAAATTTTATAGGACTTTGTGAGTGATCGATTGATTTATTTTAAGTTCATTACCTTTTGTGTCATACAAATACCTCTCTCAAAATCGATATGGATTGAGAAATTTTTGTCTCACATTGGCCTTGTGTAACATGCATTTATCACACATCATAATTAATCGAATGAAATTTTTATTCAATCGTTTTTGTTTTCAGTACATATATATACAATAATGTAGTATTGTTTTAGTATAAATACATAAATAATATAAGGTATTGGAATAAATATAATATGTACATAGTTTTTCCTGAATCGAATTGAGTTAGTGAAATGCAACAACCTTTTGGTAGCAATTGCCCATTTCACAATAAGATGTGCAGTGAATAAGAGCTTAATAAATGGTATTCAAAGAAGATAACGATTTTAGCATGTCTGTACTACTTCCCAAATGTAAACTGCAATTTCATTAACATGTAAACATTAAGATGTTAAAACTAAGTTGTAAATGTAAATTTTTGTAAACACTGGAGAAAATTATTTCAGTTGTATTTTTAATTTTACCGGTTGTGTCATGATGGTAATGCAATAATATTTTTTTAACATAAAAACAACCATTATGATGCTGGTCTTAGACCATTCTGGTACTGTTGTAATGACAGATTTGGGGCCCAGGAATGTTTACATGAATTTTAGCAGATACAAAAGTGTGTGTAAGTCATGCTATTGTGGTGACACAAGCTGTTCTATCAGCGATCTTGCAGTTTGGGCTGCTACTTCACTTGTTCACGAGTCTTACCTGTATACTGCGATTGTACACAGATACAGGCCGATTGTCTTGTGTACCGCATCAGTCCATACCTTTGGATTGTATCATATGTGAATATTATAATTTGTATTTTGAACTTATGCTTGTAAAAAATTATTATACTTTTAATAGTGTAATCCAATTTTTTGATTCCTTTTACACATTAAGAACAAACCTAGGAAATATAAACTTCTGGTGCGAGGTGAAGATCTTTACTCCATACTCTCATATTTTCCTGGTGAGTGTGTGAAGATGACACTCTGAAATCAACCGGGATTTAAGGCTGGAGTTTGTGTATTTTCAGCCATGGGTGGAGTGGTTCAGCCGCGAAGTGCTAGCGACGCCGTTACGGGCGTTCCCGGAGCACAAGAGGTCGTTCCTGCCCTCCAAGTCGGAGCAGAGGCAGGTGGCGCGCATAGTGCACGCGCTCAAGATGGGCTGGACCAAGACTAGGAAGCAGATCGCTAAGGAGCGACGGATGAAACGGGTAAGTCATTTTGGGACATACTGACTACTGTGGACAAATCTAATGGTGACATACGTGTTAGATTATTGTACTATTTTAATGAGTTTATTTACTGACAGAATAATAATAGAGGGTAGTTTCTATCCAATTACCCCCACTACTCGGCTCATTCCATCATTGCTTGAATATAAAAGTGTGGTGATGGAATGGTGAGATAGTATTTCCACTCTGACTTTAGTTGGGTGCAGAGTCTCACTCTGGCTTTGGTCTGATGCACATGTCGTATTAGCGCTCTAATGTTGTGTGAGAAGTGTGACTTAATTAAATTGGCTTTTATATAGAAATGTGAATTAGGGTTGTTAATGATGTGTGTGAATTAGGAGAAGAACTTCTACAATTTGTGGGGCTCCTCGACCGCCGAGGAGGAGGAGAAGCTGCGGGGCATCCACCGGCACATCCCGGCGCCGAAGCGCGCGCTGCCCTCGCACGCCGAGAGCTACAACCCGCCGCCGGAGTACTTGCTCGACGCCAAGGAGGTGTGCCATTTACACTTCTCATGTTATTTCATACATCTCTCGGGTCCATTCATTCTCTCTTTGTCTTTGTTGGAAATAATAAACAAGTAGTGAACCCACATTGAAATTTTTTTTTTTTTAAATATACATATGCAACCATTTTTCAGTTATAAAGATTATAGAAGGATGTTGCAGTGTAGATTTTTTTTTACTGTTTTCAATTTTGTTTTAACTTTATTTATTGTTGTAATCTCTCTCTCTCTTTTTCTCTCATAGTCTCTGTTGTTGAGTGGGTTAAATTTTTGTCAATTTAGCTCACTACAACACAGGCTTTAGACTAGATTATTTTGTTAATGATTTTTGTGTTATTTGAATCAGCTCTAAAGTGGTTCATTCTACAAGTGTAACTTGCTTAGGTTAGGGATATACAATGTGTTGAAACATATTAGTCGGTAGTGTAGTTGTTGTATAATGCTTGCGCATGCGTCAGATGAAAGAGTGGAACAAGTTGTCGGAGACGCCGTGGAAGCGCCAGTACACGTTCCTGCCGACGCGGCACGCGTCGCTGCGCGCGGTGCCCGCGTACCCGCGCTTCACGCGCGAGCGCTTCCTGCGCTGCCTGGACCTGTACCTGGCCCCGCGCGCCGTCAAGATGCGGCTGACCATCAGCCCCCTGGACCTGGTGCCCAAGCTGCCGTCGCCGCGCGAGCTGCAGCCCTTCCCCACGGGCGAGGCGCTGGCGCTGCGCGGCCACGCGGCGCTCGTGCGCAGCGCCGACTTCGACCCCTCGGGCCAGTACATCGTCTCGGGCAGCGACGACGGCACCCTCAAAGGTACCCTAGAGCAGGCACGCAGGCACGCCTATGGCTAACTTATAACAAACCAGACTTGATCCATAGTACGTATGTTAATACTTACAGGTTACATTGTGTTTAATTTTTATCTCAACACTATTTCCCCCTGAAAATTCACTTCATTTTATATTGCAAACTATCACATATTACATTTTCAGTATTAAAACTACATTAGTACAAAATTACGCCAAAATCGATCCAGTACTCCAGTAGTTTTTCCATGAAAACTTAACAGACTGACAGATTGAGTTACTAGCACATTTTTTTATAGATGATGAATTATTATATCTTCTTGAGAAATAATTAGTCTCCCATACAAAGTTTCATTCCCTATTTCAACCCGTTCTAGTTTTATTTATCTATCCCCCATCTATCTGCAAACTACATAAATGATAAAAATGCCCAAAAATGACGAAAGTGCCAAAATGATCAAAATCGCCAGTAACAAAAATCTCAAAAATAACAAAATGACCAATATGATCAAAATTACCAAAAAGATCAAAATTACCAAATTAACAAAAATGCCAAATCACAGAAAACATAACCTTTACATAAATCTATCCCATTATCCCGGATAAAAAGTATCCCTTGGCCATCCTCAGTATTAAAATTACATATAATTGGTTGTTTAATTACATATAATTGGTTGGGGAAAAAGTCTTTTCGCATATAGTATGTATGAACTTGTAATAAGATCTCTTTGGCTATACCATTTGTATCTGGCTGGTTTTGGTATCATTAAAAAGTTTTAATTTTAAAGAAGACAATTCCAAATTCAAATTAGGAAAATGTGGGATTTTCATTTGTTAAAATGAGTGAATCTAATGAAGAAATTCGATACACTTTAAAATTTTACTACAAAAAAGGTAAAAATGCAACACAAACCGCGAAAAAAGAAAGTGTGATGTTTATGGACCTAATGCAGTATCTGTGAGAGTAGCGCAAATTTGGTTTAAGCATTTTCAATCCGGAAATTTTGATATCAAAGATGCACGTCGCTTTGGTTGCCCTGTTACAGACAAAATTGATGCCATTTTTGAAAAAGTGGAGCAAGATCGGCATATTAGTAGTTACGATGTAGCTGGACAACTGGGAAATGACCATAAAACGGTTTTGGCGCATTTGACAAAAGCTGGGTACACATAAAAGCTCGATATTTGAGTGCCTCATGAGCTCACTGAAAGAAACCTAATGAGCCGTTTACTCATTTGGGATTCTTTATTACGACGTAATGAAACCGAACCATTTCTGAAGAAGCTGATAACTGGTAATGAAAAGTGGATAACGTACGACAAGAACGTGCGAAAAAGATCGTGGTCAAAGGCCGGTCAGGCTTCACAGACTGTGGGGAAACCCGGGTTAACTCGCAACAAGGTGATGCTGTGTGTATGGTGGGATTGGAAGGGCATTATTCATTATGAGCTGTTACCGCCAGGCAGGACCATCGATTCTGAACTGTACTGCGAACAACTAATGAGATTAAAGTAAAAAGTTGAGAGAAAGCGGCCGGAATTAATCAACAGAAGAGGTTTTGTTTTTCACCATGATAATGCTAGACCTCACACATCTTTAGCCACTCAGCAAAAATAACGAGTTTGGCTGGGAGGTGTTAATGCATCCGCCGTACAGTCCTTACCTTGCACGTTCAAATTTTCCCCTGTTTTGGTCTCTGCAGAATTCCTTAGGTAGTGTCAGGTTAATGTCACAAGAGGACTGCCAAAACCACTTGTCGCAGTTTTTTGATCAGAAGCCCCAAAATTTTTATAGCAATGGGATCACGTCCCTACCTACAAGATGGTAAAAAGTTATCCAACAAAACGCACCTATATAATTTAGTCAAATGTAAATAAACTTTATAAAAAAACCTTTTGAATTTTTATATAAAATGTGAAGAAACTTTTTCCCCAACCTAATATATATATATATATATATATATACCGAGTTTCAGCCAAATCGGTCCAGTAGTTTTTTCGTGAAAACGGAACAGACATACAGATAAAGTTACTTTAGTATTTATAATATTAATAGAGATTATATAACGTCCTTAAAAATTCCATGTCATAGCTCAAAGTGACGTACGCGGAATGAATGTTCTAGAGAACTATTGCGTAGTTGAGCATGGGAGCTCAAGGAAATGGGGGTGAAGATCCCGGATCCCGTCGATGGCGAGTGGTGTGGTTGGAGTCGCGACGCGTTCGCGCCAGATTAAACAATTCCTCGGAACACTGTGGTACAGGCGGTAAAATACGCAAAACCTCTTCGAAGGCTAAGCAATTCTAAATCGCCTGTTAGTATGAGATCGGCGACGCTGTAGAACAACAAATAGGCTGATGACCTAGCTGTGATGGAAAGTGGTTACCATCGCCTACAAACATTTACAACACACTAGGTATTACCATTTTGCTGCCGCACTCATAGGTGGGGGAAGGTTGGAAAAGTGTTGGCTTCGCCCCTAGTGTTGCAAAAGTCTATGGACAATGTTAACCCTTCTCATTGTGTGGGCCATGTGTCCATTTATGCGCTTCATAAAAAAGAAAAAATCAAAGACATGAATATTTAGTAAACAAGTTATTTATAAATGGGTGGTTTAATGATACTTCAGATGGCAGGAGTAGTATTCACTGTCGAGTACTGATGTGAACTGAAGTGAATTCATTTATTTTGGAAACGGTAACCTTAATTATACATATTAACAAGTCTTACGTGCCCCGGAGATAGTCATTTGCAATTGTCAATTTTTACGTCATTGACCGTTTCAATCGAAGGTGCGAATGATGGAGCTTCATAGGATTCATCAATTGCTCGCCCACATTTGCTTTCTGTCCGCCATGTCTTTCGACTAGCGAGGGAGTGACCGAAATTCGCCTTCAATCAAGAAGTCGCGATGACTGTCTCTGGGGCACTTTGCAGCTAGTACAATATATAGCACAGTGTGTGAGCGGGACGGATGATGTGTGAGCGAGTTCGCCATTGTCCGCTGCGCCGACTGCATGTATGCAGCTGCCACGAGTGTAAAACTGTTGTGGTCAGTGTGGGAGTGCAGCAGCGGGCGCTGCCTGCGCACGGTGGCGCTGGGCGAGCCGGTGTCGCGCGTGGCCTGGATCCCGGCGGCGGGGCTGAGCCTGGTGGCGTGCGCGGCGGGCGCGCGGCTGCTGCTGCTCAACCCCGGCGCGGGCGTGGGCGCGCACCGCACGGCCGAGGCCACCGACCGCCTGCTGCAGGAGCCCCCGCCCGCGCACGACGTCGTCAGTGCGTATCCACCCCCTCACCACTTTAACATTTCATTTACACCTTACTCTACTTACATGAAATGGAACAATAACAAAGAAACTAAATCCGTATAGTCTAAACAACAACCAACAAAACTTAAATGTGAGTCGAAGCCAACCTGATTTGAACACAACTAATGACATGTTTATGACAAAATAGATATCAATTGTGAATTTAAAAAAAATGCAAATGCAGCGCCATTTATTTTGCTAACCCGTCCAAGCAATGGAGACGACATCATTTATCGGAATAAAAGTGTCCTAAATTACACCCCGAAATATAAACTTGTTCTGTGTCGAGTTTCAATTAAAGCCGTTAAAGTAGTTTTCACCTGATACTCTATCAGACAGACAAAAATTAAAAAAATAATATTTTGGGAATTTGCTAATTAGCCCTAATTTTTTTCACACTTTAAACATATTATATGGACTCAAAGCATTTATAGATTTATTATTGTGTACACTAATTAACTATTCTACACAGTAATCTGCAACCAGTCCTTAATCTATCTTCGTTAGGTGTAACCAGCTAGAAATGGCTGCAATTATACTGTTTCTACACTTCTCAACCCTGGTCAAGAAATTTCCAATGTGACTTCTCGGGAAATTTCCAAAGTGTTCAATCTGACCCCAGGAAACATACACATAGTACTACAGTATCTTTTAAAATCCATTAAGTGTCGAAGTACATTATTGTATTAAACATGTATGCTATCTACAAATTTTAGACCAATTCATACAAACAGCAAACTATCAGTTAACACTTGGCCCATGACACTAGATAAAGTACCTAAGGATTAAAAGAAAAAAATCATGAAATAACAATAGCCCAGTAATAAACTTGGCTCGTAACATGCCCCTGTAACACAGGTGGCGCCACCGACGTCCATTTTTGTTTAAAAGGGAAATCTCAAACTTTCAATTGATGCCATATTATTCAAAACATATTGTTTTAAATTTAAAATTTTATTATGTTTCTTTCAACTTTGTAATAATACTGTTACGAGTTGCAGGACTCGAATTAAAATGCCGTTAGAATTACTATAGAACTTATTAGAACTATACAAACACGTATAACACAGATACAAATATAGCTGAACACAATCAGTCCACACGTAATGCACGATGCAATAACACGAACAAAGTCCGTCACTAAATAGATTATCGAATGTACACAAGTCTTGCCTCGCTAGTGGTTATCGCTTGGCTGCCGATCTCTCCATTGGGGCATTGCTTTATAATGTACGATGCAATATGTCTACCTGGCAAGCGTCGACGCAATTTCCCAAAAATCGTAATCCGCACACCTGCCTAATTATACCTGCAAACGGCCATAAACGAGTACAATAGGTTGCTGTCCACAATAACCAATAGATAAGTAAACAAAAGAAGACAATCATAAAATAACTACAATGTTATTAGCTCAAACGCCGGCGGGTAATAAATGTGCTTTGTTTACAAATATGCAGGTGGCGTAAATTGGACCTGTGGTGCAAGGGTGTATTACGAGTTACGCTTTTAACTGGACAAATTAGTATACTTCTGAATATGATATAATAGATATGTACATGTTGTTAAAAATGCATTCAAATTTTTGGTAGAAAGGTAAAAGATAAGAGAGACGTGATATTGTATTTTGTGGCTTAAATTCTGATCAAATTTATCATCTAATTATAATTGACAGCACAAATGTTGAAGAATCATTTTGCACATTGGTTGTAGCCAATGTAATGAGATTTAGTATTATGTTTTTGTCTCTTTATTCAAGAAGGATAATGCCTCGTACTTCGAAAAACGATAGAAATTTCACTGTTCGTAGGATAAAGTGACTGCTCAAGGATTTTGCTAGGGTCTGTGTATCCTGTAAATGTTTCAAAAAGTCTTTATTTATACCTAGTCCGGTTGTATTAGAATAGCTCTAAAATACAATGTCTGTCAGTCAATACACATGAAAATTCTTTCTACACCAACGTTCCAGTCTATGTACAGGCGATAACTCATTTTGATTGCTTTTTTAGTTGATTCATTGGTAGTGGATGTGAGGCCATAAAGTAAATAAGTAGTATAATATTGATTTGTGTTCGCAGTGGACGAGCGCACGTCGTCGTGCGTGAAGTGGGAGCGCGTGGAGCCGCACGAGTGGGCGAAGGGGGTGCGCCTGATCGTGTCGCACTTCAGGCCGCTCATCCACGTGAGTGAACAACCAACGAATGGAGTCCACCGACTCTATTTCTCTCTATTATCAACTTGTTGCGTTAGTTACAGTATAAACAACTTAGTATATTTCACTACATTTGCTGTCTTTTATGGCCTATTCTTCATTCGCTTGGTAACACATAGGAACCAATCAATAGTCATTACACATGGAATGAGCCTAATGATTGGTCATTCAATGGCTACAGAATTTAGTTGATTTTTGAGCTCTTATTTATGTTCACTGTTGGATACTGTTTCAGTTTAGCCCTCATACAAGTTGGTCCTCCTTAATTTGACCCATCATAATATGCTGTATAGGAATAACAAACATATTTTCTTTTCCGAAACTAATATTAATACTAAGAGAAGTAACTTTTTAGTTTATTGGGTCTTTGTAGACAGCATCAGTCATACACCAGCTTGTCTGATTGTAACAGTTGAGATCAGTGTGCTGGTTGGATTTGGTAACAGTAAGAATGTTGCTTTTGTGCAATTGGGAGTATCTTTAGTTTAACGGCATCTGATTTGAGACTTGAAAAATCCA
This sequence comes from Dendrolimus houi, assembly GCA_039645545.1. NCBI lineage: Eukaryota > Metazoa > Arthropoda > Insecta > Lepidoptera > Lasiocampidae > Dendrolimus > Dendrolimus houi. The sequence goes on from CM077132.1 coordinate 23,262,800, forward strand.
CCGTAACTTAAGCTTGTTAAGAAACTCATTTACTGAAGGCCAATAGTTTTCATAAAATCAAATATTTAAAATCACGAAAAGACAACCAAAACAACACAACTTTTTGACAGTTTGCGTTTTGTTTCTCGTTAACGTTTACATAATTCTATTGCCTGGAAAAAGTAACGCAGATAAATATTTTTCACATTCTTTTATTATTTAATGTAGATCACAATAACTGATGTTGTAAAAATAATATAATTGGAATTTCGCACCCTGAAGCGGGGGGTGGAGGGCGAACAGGAGGTGACGGCAGTCGCCCTCCACTATTTTCGGCTGCCGGAAGTATTTTTATTTAGGAAAATAGAGGCATCTTAGCTACTTGGGGTAAACTTGGGTGAGAGTTCCGCTTTTAAGGGAGATCCGAATTCTGCTCTTACTGCCCTTAGCTGCTCGATTCTGAGTGCGAAATTCTAAATTCTATTCATTTTATACCTATTTCTGTTGTGATAAAGTGTTGGCTAAGATGGTGATTCTGATTCTGATGATGCTGCTGATTCTCCAAAATTATGAGCTTTCGCGTATTTTCCTCTCACACCAAAAATCAGTAAAAACGAGATGTCGTTAAAATGAAGGGAGTGGTTTTTTTTTTAGTTTTACAGTGTACATAGAATAGGAAGTCAAATTAAATTTTAACTTATATATATATATGACCTTCAAAAAGTTCTCCAGCGGAACTTATTTTTAATAAAAAACTTCGAATTTGAATTTATTGCTGGAGTACACTAGATAGGCTGACGGCCCAACTGTGATGGAAAGTGGTTACCATTGCCTATGAACTTTTACAACACTAAAGCTGCTACCAATGTGCTGCTGGCATCATAGATGGGACTGGAACACAAATCAAAGTTGTTATGGCAGCATACTTTGGACTAGGGGCGGTAGTCACCCAGATGGGCAAATGCCCTTCCACCTGTCCGTGGACTGCCCCAACGCAGGAATTAGTATTCTTTGTGCGTTCGTGCACGACTAAAGTTGCCATTGGTGTCGTGCAGTTGAGCTGGCACGCGCGCGGCGACTACTTGTGCGCGTGCGTGCGCGACGGCGCGTCGCGCAGTGTGCTCGTGCACCAGGTGTCGCGGCGCCGCAGCCAGCTGCCCTTCGCCAAGCCCAAGGGGCTGGTGCAATGCGCGCTCTTCCACCCCACCAAGCCCATGCTGTTCGTGGCGACGCAGCGCGTGGTGCGCGTGTACGACCTGGTGCGGCAGGAGCTGGTGCGCAAGCTGCTGACGGGCGCGCAGTGGGTGAGCGCCATGGCGGCGCACCCCGGCGGCGACCACCTGCTGGTGGCCTCCTACGACCGCAAGTGCGTGTGGTTCGACCTGGAGCTGTCGTCGCAGCCCTACCAGGCGCTGCGGCTGCACGCGGGCGCCGTGCGCGCCGCCGCCTTCCACGCGCGCTACCCGCTCTTCGCCACGGCCGGCGACGACGCCGCCATCGTCGTCTGCCACGGGATGGCCTACAAGTGAGTGTCGTACCCGTCCTGAACAATCGTGTATTAAAGTCGCTCGACTGTAATGACGAATGAAGGCCTTCCTTGCAGCGACCTGCTCCAAAACCCGCTGATCGTGCCCCTGAAGCAGCTCAAGGGCCCGGAGAAGCGCGAGGAGCTGTGCGTGCTGGACCTGCGCTTCCACCCGACGCAGCCGTGGCTGCTCGCCGCCGGCGCCGACGCCACCCTGCGCCTCTACTCGTGATCGCCATAAACGACCGTTCCGCCGTTAAACATCTTTCATTTCCTTCACCTCCACCTCAAACCGGGTTTCCTGCTCATGGGAAACTTGCATTACTCTTACTTCTAGAATTTATCTCGAATTGCTACCAAGTAAAACAGGTCAGACCATTATCGTCATAAAGTATGGACCCGAGACGTGCAGAGCGCAGCGAGATACTCGATTGTCGCCCAAGGACCGTTCTATTGACAATTTCGAAAATCCACACATAAAAAAGGTTAAAATAAGCACCAAATATATAAAAAGGTTTTTAATTGAACTATTAAATCATATCAAAAAATACATTTAATTTTCTTCATGACAAATTGAAACTAGAATATAATAGATACACTTAAATGATAAAACAAGAAATAATGGAAACGACGAAAAATTTAGCATTTATCTATCTATAGTCTATACTATAATAAATCTGTAAACTGTTAGTTTGTACATGTACAAGGCGTTTAAAAATATGAAAAAAACAAAACGATAATTCAGACCAAGAGATTCCAAAAATGCAATTATTAGTATTTTTGTCTGACTTTAAGAGCATCACGTGGAAACTACTGAACAGATTTAAATAAAACTAGACATTGAGCTAGCTTATATGCCGGGCCTAATTTAGGATATTTATACATTTTATCCCGATAAACGAAGTCGTTTCCTGAGCATAAACGGATTAGCAAAATAGGTGGCGCTGCAATCACATCGGTCAATTCACTACTGAACACATACCTGCGTTGTAAGTAGTAGTAGTAGAATTCGCCACAAAGGCAGGCAAAGGAAACTTAGTCCATACAGCCAATTCTGATGTATTAGATCTTCGTATAGTAGCGCAGTTGTATTGCAGGCTACAACCGACGCCATTCAATGGAGTTCTTGTGAAAACTCGAAAGACCACATCTGACTATACAAATCACATTTTTCACAAAAATACATAATTACTACTCAAAAACTATCAATATCCTGCAACTATTGTTCATTTTAGAGTACTTTTACACATTTTTAGAAAATAAAACTGCTCAGCACAACGTCCCCTTTCAGTTTCCGCCAAAAACTCCCCTGCGTTGTAATAAACATCATGTCATTCAATAATCATTGTACTACTTCAAATCAGGTTGGCTTCGACTCGCCTCTATGTTTTGCTGAGCGGTTGTGTAGACTAATATATGGACTTAGTTTTTTTGTTATCATTATATGCAAAAAAACCGCATTAAGTTTTTGTATAGGTAAAATAAAGCTACTGCCCAGGGCTTGACACGCGGCGCAGCCGCGAGACTAACTAGTATTTACTAAATTATTTTAGGCCACGTAAACAGTTAAGGTTTTCTATACTGGCATTTCTTCATTTCGTGCGCCAGCGCTATTGTGATAGGTTTTTAGACCTCCATTTTCAGCATTGCTACTTATTGCTGAACACTTTCAACTTCCTCTCTGTATGAGATGGTACTCTAAGGCACACTTTCAGAACAAAACTCATAAAAACCGGGCTAAATTAGCTACTGGAAAGATATTGTTAATTCATTTAATCCCAAGTTGGCCTATACTGAGTGACAAGACAAAGATATGATAACGAAGCAGTCTTTTTATTCTTCTATCTATAAAAGTTCTTGTTCTGAGGGTACATGAGCACAAAGTAGTTTTTACGAAGAAAGAATTTACAAGAATACTGCGCGCGGTAACCGCGCTTAAAACCGTTAAAACTTAGTTTTATTATGTTAATTATCTGTTTTAAGGCTGATTTCACGTTGAAACAAAAGTTATTTTATAGAACTATAGACTCGTAAAGGTATAATATGTATATGATCTAAGTATAGAGTTTGTGTGTTCGTGGCGCGCCTTGCCTTGCTTTGCTACCGCGCCCGGCTTCGAGAATAACATGGGCTCAGAGTGAAAAAGCCGCGCCCGTGAGCGTCGTATGCATTTCGGAAGTGTCAGGAGCGGCGTTCGGCGACCCCTATGACCCGACGCCCGTGTGCGCTGCACACTACACTGAAAGTAAAGCCGGCACTGATTGTATGTAGTTTAATTTTATTGATAGCTTGTCTTATGTTGTATTTATTTTCAAAAGAAATCATTTTACAAAGTTTGAAATATTTGTTTTTATAAATAGTAAAAAAATATTCTTTTTTTTAGATTTCCACAACTTCGGGTTGACTTTACCATATTCTCTCTGACAATTATTGGCAGCATTGATCTTGATACGTAACAACATTTTCAATGCAAACTAGTCTGTGGCACAGAGTACATTGGTCCGTGGTTCAATTCAACTTCATGTCAATCAACCCAGTGGCTCTCCTCTACATAATCGTAAAAGAAAAAAATGTATGAAAACTAGCGCTATCAACAGAGGGAAGGCTTCAAAAATTATAACTAGTTTTCATTTAGTGCACTTAAGATGGCGCTATACAATATCGTTGAATAATTATAAAGCGCAGACGAGATTTTGAGAGAAAAACATAAACCACAAGTGATGGTCATATACGGTTACATATATAAATCACACACATTTTTACATTAGTTAAGTTGTTTGACGGTCCAGATAAAGTCACCCGACTCCTCGCGATCATGTACCCCCCGAGGCTCCGAACATCAGCCTGGCATAACGGACACCGGAGAGCCTCCGGCCCTGGCCCTCTTACTCAACGCTAAGCTCCACCAATAGCACCCACTCATTACAGACACAAGTAGCCACACCCATTATAACAGTTCAGCCTCTCACGGCTTAATCCAATAGAGTCATTCCTCCGCGGCTTTCGATGCGAGGTCGAACCTCAGGTAAGGAAGTGCCTCCTCGAGCGTGCTGCTTCCGGGCTGAACGCCTCCGCTCCCATGGAGTCGGGAAACCCACCAAGCCCGGTATCGCTGAAACAGCCATCTGCGGCTATTCAGCTGGACCCTGCACAAAAAAAAACATTAGTTAAGTTGTTGAACCATTTTTTTACTTCTGGTTTAAATTATCAAATGTTTTATTTTAGTTTTTAAACTATATTTTATTGTGTCTTTATTCCAATTTAGAATAAGTTTAAAGTACCATTTAGTGGAATTTATAAAATTATCGACTCAAACGCATAATGCTATTTATAGTGCTGTGATGTAATGCCCTGAAAATTTTAAAAATCTAGGACCCAATTCTTGTGCCTTCTATAGGTTCCAATTGTGAATCTAAACCATCTCGGAAGCCACTCAAACACAAAAAATATCAAAATCGGTCCACGGGCTTAATAGGATCTTAGAACCCGATTCCAGCACTACCTACCGGTTCCAATTGTAGATCTAAATCAGAAACCAAGTGGTTTGGGAACCACTCAAACACAAAAAAAACATATTATTTATTATTATATTTTATGCTAGAGAGGTTCATCCGTTTTATGTATAGAGCATTATCTATGATGTCAGTGCAGTGGATCTCCCCTACATAGACGAAAAATTAAAAAATGTACGGGAACTAGCGCCATCAAGTGGTCCAGGAATATCAAATATTATAATTAGTTTCCATTTAATGCACTTAACTTCACTTAAGATGGCACTGTGCAATATCATTGAATAAATACATCCCGTTGAAGAGATCTTAAGAGCATAAATGAAACCAAAGCTATATCATGTCAGGTCATATTTGATGAATCTCAAACACTTTTATATGAAGTTATTATGTGAACCATTTTTTACTTTGAGCGTAAACTATAAAGTTGGAGTTGTAAAACACGTCTTCTTCTTATTTATATGAGAAGCTCTCTTGCACATCTAGCGGCAGACAAATAGGAACACGGCAATGTGCAATACAACTAGCAATGGAACACTACGGCAGCATTCAGAGGAAGCTTCCGGTATGCAGCATCAAGACGTTGGAATAATATCCCTCCACCTATTAGGAATGTACCTTCAATTTCATTGTTTAGGACCAAATTTAATTATTTTTTTAATGCTCATCAAAACGCACAATGCGATCTCGGGCTTGAAACAAGTGCTATATGACATTAAGAATTTTTTAATTTTTTTTATTTATTAAAATTTGTTTAATTTATAGATGTATGTTATTTGTTTCGTCGTGTGTGTTGCTACAATGATTTGATATATGTATGTGTTATTTAAATTATTGCTTTATTATATTGTTTTTATTCTGCAATTCATTTATCTTTCAAAAACTGCATTATACTGTGTACTTAGTCTGGCCATAAATACTGCTACAATTAAAAAGAAACAAAATATTTCACTTGAATTTGGAATCTGTCATTTTTATATGATTGTTCATTGTGTTTTCTCGTTTTGGCGCCAATACATTGTACAACATTTTTCGATATTAAAATGGAGTGGGGCGATAAAGAGAACCGAATCGCTGTGATTGCATTACACAAAGCAGGTATGGAGCCAAATGCAATTTTTAAAAATCTTCATACGCTTGGTATTAGTCAAATGTTTGTGTACCGGGCTATTAATAGGTACAATAAGACCTCCTCTGTTTGTGACAGAAAAAGGTCTGGCCGTCCACATAGTGTTCGTACGAAAAAGGTGGACAAAGCAGTAAGGGAAAGAATTCGAAGAAATCCTGTCCGAAAGCAAAAGATTTTATCTCGGGAGATGAAGATATCACCTAGAACCATGTCGCGTATTTTAAAAGATGACTTAGGTCTTGCAGCCTATAAGAGACGTACTGGTCATTTCTTAACTCATAATTTAAAAAGAATAGGGTGGTAAAATCGAAACAACTACTGAAGCGGTACGCAAAGGGAGGTCACAGAAAAATTTTGTTTACGGATGAAATTTTTTTTACAATTGAGCAACATTTTAACAAATAAAATGATCGTATTTATGCTCAAAGCTCTAAGGAAGCTTCTCAATTAGTCGACAGAGTGCAACGTGGGCATTAACCGTCTCCAGTGATGGTTTGGTGGGGTGTTAGCTATGAAGGAGTGCCTGAGCCAAATTTTTGTGAAAAAGGTATCAAAACATTGGCACAAGTCTATCAAGATACCATTCTTGAGAAGGTAGTTAAGCCCCTTAACAACACCATGTTCAATAACCAAGAATGGTCCTTCCAGCAAGACTCGGCGCCGGGTCATAAAGCTCGGTCACGCAGTCTTGGTTGGAAACGAACGTTTCAGACTTGATCAGAGCTGAAGACTAGCCGTTGTCTAATCCCGATCTTAATCCGCTGGATTATGATTTATGGTCAGTTTTAGAGAGTACGGCTTGCTCTAAACGCCATGAAATTTGGAGTCCCTAAAACAATCCATACGATTGGCAGTGAAGAATTTTCCCATGGAAAGAGTGCGTGCTTCTATAGATAACTGGCCTCAACGTGTAAAGGACTGTATTGCAGCCAATGGAGATCACTTCGAATAAGCTTTTTATATTTTAAATTTTTTATATTTATGTATTAAACTAACACATTGTAAAACTTATAAATGTTATTTGCAATAGAAAAAAATCTTTGTTACAATATTTATGGCAAGACTAGGTATATTGTTGTTGTTATGTGTGTTGTATTCTCCACCGTGACCTCACTTTATGGTCCCAGACGGACGAACAGCGCTAGTCCTTGTTAGCTAGCATTATGCTGACACTGGATCCAATTTAGGACTTATATTGTTTCTATTGTCTTTTTATTTCTATTTATATTAACTTAGTTTTTGTCCTAAATAAAATATTATTGTCAGTTTTATAAAGTACTTATACATAATATAAGTTTTTAAACTGCAATTTTATTCTGTCTTTCCCTTTATTTCAATTTAGAACAAGTTATAACTTGTAAGTACCATCTAGTGGAATTTATAGAATTATCGGTTGTAGTGCCATCTAGTGGTATATATAGGAATGTAATGCCGATTGTAGCGCCATCTATCGGATCAGGTAAATGATATTTGATATTTCATGGCAGGAAGGCTCATATATTTCATATGTAGTGTAATATCTATGTTAGCGATGCCTATAGAGTGCTATGCCGTCCGCGACACTGGCGCTCGGCAAGTCGTTAAATTTTCGTTATTGTTGTTTTTTGTTTGTGTTCAGTTTCGATTTAAAATTATAGTTTCAATGAAGTACTATAAGTTTCCTTCTTCACTTTGTGTGGAAATATATATAACTAAAGATGCGGTAGCGAATAATTTATGACTTTAGTTATAATGTGTTATTTTAGATTCACCGGCGTCGCAGACCGTGTGTAATTGAATACGACTGGTTTTTTTTTGAATTTTTACTACAATCCGATGCGAGCTCAGAGATTTATATTTTTCGATAAAGTGACTAGCCACAAGTATTATTAACTCAAATTGAGGAGATGTGGATACAGTAGGAAGTGTCACTGTAGCCAAGTGGTGGTGAACGGTGCGAGGATGTCTGGAGCCGGCACCCCGACGACGACGGAGCCCCCTCCGCTGGACGACCGAGACGTGGAGCCCCGCACGCCCATGAAAAGGCTCGGCTCCACCAGGAAACTCGCCGCTTTTAATAGTAATTATACTTTTTTAAATCTTTCATACATTCATACTTTATGTTTAAATATGAATTTTCGTAAAAACTACAAATATCAATATACCTACCTACTTAATTGGTTAATACATAACTTCTGTCACAAGTAGTACTTTAGGATATAAGTTATGCAGGCTCACAGTCTAAATAAAAAAATTAAAATTTAAAAAGCTGATTAATCTAAATAATTTATTGAACATAAACTATTCAAAACATTCTTCCTTAATTTTAAAATACTTGTAACCTGTCCGTCCACTTGTCCAGTTGTTAGTTGCAATGTCTTTCATCCAGGATGTGAGTCATGGGATATGTATGATTAGATGTAGATGTTTTTGTGGCTAAACACAATGCCCAATTTATTTGAATTTTTTTTATTATACAATTGAATTTTTATCTAGGTGTGGATTCCAAATAAAAGCTATACAAAATAACTACAATTATATCATTAGATTTTTGAAAAATATATTATTGAAATCAGGAATTGAAAATTCAGTGATTTGGAAAAGGAAGTTACTGTTTTATTACATCAGCCTATCCTTTATGGTATCCATATTGTTTAGGATTCTATAGTCATTTTGGCAAAAATGAGACCCTTATAAAATTGTAATGTCTGTCTGTCTGTCCATCTGTCTATGTATATTTGACAGACATTTTTCTTCAAAACTACTGGCAGTGTGTTCCTTTAGTAGCTCACAACACCCAAAATACTCCTTTAGCCGTTCCATAAGGTGACCACAATCATTGTGGTCGTGGCGAAAATGTCGCTAATGACGTCATCATTTTCGATTACACCAATGCTCACAACGACCCATGTCAAGAGGTGGATCAAATAACTGTTCCACTTGGGTCTACGATTGCGACCCATGTCAAGAGGTGGATCAAATAGCTGTTCCACTTGGGTTTACGATTGTAATGCTGGCAAACAAGTGGAATGGTAATGGTCATCTATTTATACAAGTCCAAACTTGTATAAATAGAGTTTAGGGGTGGCACATGTAACTTAAGGCCAATTTTTCAATCATCAGATGAAAGTTATTAGTTGAATAAATTTTAACCAGAGTAAATTCAAAAGTGTAACCATTCAATTGTTTGATTCACGGAACTGACATTTTCAAATTTTTCCATGTTATACTATGTAAATATTGTGTAAATAACTTTTATCTTATGATTGAAAAATCAGCCCTAAGGGGAAAAATTTGAGTGTACATAGTCAAATGAGATATTGTTAGTCAGATCTTGCAAAAACATAGCAATGTTGCTTAAAGACTTTTTTAATAACTTGAGCAGGTAAGATGACATATTAGTTCCTTTCAAAGTCATAAGAATTGTGTGTTCCTGTATAAGTTTTGAACCAAGCAGTAAAAATATTTGATAAAAAATCAAGGCTAGAGAGGTAAATCTATAAATGTTTGATACACAAATTTTAAGTAGCAGGGTGTTGGAGTGGGGAGGGGGAGTCATACTTACCCCTATTATATATCCCTATGGCATGGAGACCTTGAAATATTAATTTTGAATAAACATAAACTCACTTATTTTTTCACTAATATTGCACTTATATCATAGGTCCAAAGTTGAACAGTCCTATCAAAGTCCAAAAGAAAGCTAGTAATCAACAGAAAAGAACAAAAAAACAGCATAAGTCATCAAAAAACACTGTAAGAGTAACCATGAAAATATTCAAAATTATAAATTGTGTATATAAAATAATTAGTGAATGCTTACCAGTCGGTTCTGGCACTTGCCGGCCGCTACCGCAGCACACTTGCTTTGCTCGCTCAGCTCGTGCTCTTTGGTCTGAAGCTAACCTAAACCACTGTTCTAGTCACTACTCTCGACCTTTCACCAGCCGTCACAATAATATTAGTAAAAAATAGGTGAGTTTCTGTTTAACAAATATTAGGTTGGGGAAAAAGTTTCTTCGCATTTTATATAAAAATTCAAAAGTTTTTTTATAAAGTTTATTTACATTTGACTAAAGTATGTAGGTGCCATTTTGTTGGATAACTTTTTACCATCTTGTAGGTAGGGACGTGATCCCATTGCTATAAAAATTTTGGGACTACTGATCAAAAAACTGCGACAAGTGGTTTTGGCAGTCCTCTCGTGATGTTAACCTGACACTGCCTAAGGCATTCTGCAGAGACCGAAACAGGTGCAAATATGAAGGTGCAAGGTCAGGACTATATGGCGGATGCATCAACACCTCCCAGCCAAACTCTCGTCATTTTTGCTGAGTGGCTAAAGATGTGTGAGGTCTAGCGTTATCATGGTGAAGAACCACACCCCTTCTGTTGATTAATTCCGGCCGCTTTCTCTCAACTAATCTCATCAGTTGTTGGCAGTACAGTTCGGAATCGATGGTCCTGCCTGGCGGTAACAGCTCATAATGAATAATGCCCTTCCAATCCTACCATACACACAGCAATACCTTGTTGCGAGTTAAGCCGGATTTCGCCACAGTATGTGAAGCCTGAATGGCCTTTAACCACGATCTTTTTCGCATGTTCTTGTCGTACATGATCCACTTTTCAACACCAGTTATCAGCTTCTTCAAAAATGGTTCGGTTTTATTACGTCGTAATAAAGAATCACAAATGAGTACACGGCTCATTAGGTTTCTTTCAGTGAGCTCATGAGGCACCCAAATATCGAGCTTTTTTGTGTACCCAGCTTTTTTCCGTTTTGTGGTCAATTCCCAGTTCTCCAGCTACATCTTAACTACTAATATGCCGACCTTGCTCCACTTTTTCAAAAATAGCATCAATTTTGCCCGTAACAGGGCGACCAGAGCGACGTGCATCTTTGATATCAAAATTTCCGGATTGAAAACGCTTAAACCAAATTTGCGCTACTCTCACAGATAACGCATTAGGTCCATAAACATCACAAATTTTCTTCACGGTTTGTGTTGCATTTTTACCTTTTTTGTAGTAAAATTTTAAAATGTATCGATTTTCTTCATTAGATTCATTCATTTTAACAATAACAAAAACAAATGAAAATCGCACATTTCCCTAATTTGAATTCGGAATTGTCTTCTTTAAAATTAAAACTTTTTAATGATACGAAAACCAGCCAGATACAAATGGTACAACCAAAGAGATCTTATTACAAGTTCATACATACTATATGCGAAAAGACTTTTTCCCCAACCTATTATTAAAATTTCAAGAACTTTGGACTATGGGGGATGCAAAAAGGGTAACTATACCTCCCTGTCTAACCACTCCGCCCACCCACTACTTAATATTTGTGTACCGGATAGCTGAGTTGCAGCTGCTGGAGAGCTTACAAATATACTTACAAAGAAAATTTTGAAAAATATTCTTTGAGTACCTGTTCACGTAAAGGGTATTACCATTTAAATACTTTTTAGGATTTCATATTCAAGTGAAGAAACTAGTGGCTGAGTTTGCTACATCATACAGAACTCTTCATTATTACAATGTGACATTTTAGATATATAAAACAGTTTAGAAAAGCTTAAATTTATATATTATTGATTAATAATAGGCATGATGGCAGTCGGGGGAATTCTATTCTGGTGGGTGATTAATCTGTTAACTTGCCTCAGACATTGTCAATTAATCAATCTACTCTGTCTGGGAGTCTGTAACAAATTGCTATCAATTGTGTGTACTTACAGATCACAAAGGAAAACTGCCACACCCATCTCCAAGGTGTGCATTCTCATGAAAATTATTTATTTGCACCTGAACATGGTTTCTACATTTTACTGTCAATTCTCTGATAGAAAAAGGTCTTAGGGCTTATTTTACAATCATTACTTAAAAGTTATCAGTCGAATTGACTAAATTAAAAATTAACCAATTCAACTGTTTTATCATGCTTTTTTTTTTAATTCATAATTTAAGGGCTTTGTCGCTTAAGCGACCATGCTGCCCTGGTAAGTACAATTACGTAGTATAACAAAACATAGTATCTAATCACTGATTTCTTATATCTACCAGTTTGTATAGAATTCTGGTGTCATTCGAAGATGGGTCTGCCAGAATACTATTAATTTGTCCTAATAACCTTAAATTGACTCCACAACTTTGTCTAACAGTCTCATTCTGGACACACTCTATCAATATATGATACAAATCATCCACAGTGTTTATTGTGTGTTATGTTTTATTCTCTAAATAACACTTATGTGGTGTTTAAAAATTGGCCCTTAGTCAATTATTTTGTTAGGAGTGTAACCTTACACCTGAATTAACCAGCTATATTCAACAAACTTTTATTACCAAAAACCATTTGATTGAGTTTAAGGTTAAAAAAACCAAAAAGAAAAGTTCCTGTGTACTTAGGCTGTTACTCGTTCAACTATTTTACCAGCTTCCATTAATTGTATGGATTTTACGTCCAATTCTAACCAATATTAAGACAATTATATCGATAATTAGGAGATTCCCGTGACTTCTTCCACTCTTGACTTGAAATTCCCACGGTATTACCAGGACACAAAGTATCGCAGCATTTAAATAAAAAATGTACACTATCGTTTTAGTGGGAACTGTGCCAGAATAAACTAATTTTTATGCATCCAAACAATTTCAAACTGCCCCCAGGAAAGTTCCCGGGCGAGCGATTCCCGGGATAAAAATTACACATTTTATTACACTTTTGCTATCAATCAGTAAATCACATTGAACCTCGATTTATTTTCATCTAGCCATTTGAAATATTTCTCAGAAAAATTCCCACTGGATTCCCAGGATAAAAAAGAGCGCAAATTTTAAGTCTAAGAATTTGCTGTCGATCAGTGAAAACCGCATCGAAATTGGCCCAGTAGTTTTTATGTGAATCCCGAATGTAATGTGACCACCATGATATTATGTTCTTGTGTTCAATCCCTAAAAAGGAAGTTATCATTTGCCTCCCCTCACATCCTTCTCAATTAGTGGTGTTAATACAATAATGATTTGGTTAATCTAATTTCTCTTTCTTTCGTGATGTTTTTATTAGGTTGTCACAGAACTATATATCAGGATAATTGTGTGAATGTTCAGGTTCCGCTGTTAGTTTTTAATATTCTGGTTTATATATTGATATCAATTTACATTTTAGTTATAATATTTTTATAATGAAATAAGGTAAATTAATAAAATGGAGTAAGTGTATAGCAGTGAATGAATTATGAAATCTGTGGAACTATACTAGTCCCAAAATAGGAAGCCCAATGTGACACTCAACAAAGTCAATAACACGATTGACAACAACTTTGAATCAAAACAACATAACTGAAAGCCAATATCAATCAATTTATTTACTTGATAATATACATCATTTTTACTGGTGCATTATATAATGTTATAAAACATATTTCAATTATTATTTTCATCCAAATAACGAAATAACATGATTTTTTTATTAATTCTGTAATGTCATTCACACGATTTTAGCCATAGATAATATCTATGGTGAAATCCCAAAAAGAGTTACATTCTAAGGATTCCAAGGCGTCTTATTTTTAATTTTAGTGTTGCTACCAAACGGTTGTTGCATTTCATTAACTCCATTAAATTCATGAAACAAACTATGTATATATTTATTCCAAAACTTTACATTATTTATGTATTTATACTAAAAAAATGCTACATAAATTCAGAATTATGTAGTATTTTTTTATATGTATTGAAAAGAAAATTGATTTGATAAATATATATTGTAGGGGTGAAATTATTAATTGTGATGCGTGATAAATGCATGCCCACGCGAAAGGCGACGAGAGACAAAATTCTCGCACTCCATATCGATTTGCTGAGGTATTTGTATGAAACAAAAAGTAATTCACTTAGAATAAATCAAACGATTATGTTATTTTCCCGTGATAATGGGTTAACTCTGCTATTTGGAGGTTTCAATCCCTATAAATGTTGTAATGAGAACTGTCAAATTGGGCACATTATTCTGTAATCATTATAGTTTCTATCATTTCGCTACAAAACTATAAAGCATTTAAACCAAAATATCTCGGGTCTCAAAAGCTGCTTGATGAACATTGTTGAAACCAATTTGTGTTCAAAGTTATAAGTTGTACGCCCTAATTTTTTGTCAAAAATGTGGGTAACAATTTTCAGGGCTTTGGAAGTTTAGCCCCCCACTTATTAAATAAAAAGTCGTTTAATAATATCCACAGGAATATGAGGCGCGGGCAGATCGGAAATCTAATAGTTATCCTACATAAATTTCAATAAGTAATATTGAAAATGTTGATAATAAAGAGATCTGATTTCTTTGGAGACCCTTTTACAGAAGCATAAAAAAAGCTGTTAGATAAACATGACAACAAAAGCCTTACAATTTGAAAGCTTTGAAATTGAAGAATGAGGTTGCCCTGTGAGAGGCAACTAGTCATTCTTTCAATTCTATAGCCTCGCCTTATCGGACTTTTTCTATTTGTACGCTGGTGCGAGTGTGCATTATAGTTTTTAGGGTTTCGTAGCGATTTTGGCAAAAACAGAATCCTCTTCAGTCATGTTCGTCCACCGGTCTGCCTTTGTGTTTTTTTTTTTATAGCTGGAGTACAGCACACAGGCTGACGGCCCGGCTGATGGAAAGCGGTTACCGTCGCCTATGGACTTTTGCAACACCAGAGACGTCAGTAACACGCTGCCGGCCTCGAAGAAATTTTATGACACTTTTTTGAGAAACTCCATATCGTAGCGCTGAGGGAATACCTCGGTTGGGACGCAAGAGAACCGTTTTACAGAATCGTTGCGTACATGAGCGATGCGGCTCAAGGAAGTGGGGGTGAACTCCCAACCAATGGCGAGCGGTGCGATGGTAGAAAGAGGACGAAGGCACCATTCTAAACGGTTCCGCGGAACACTCCCCGTTAAAAATCATGACGATTTTCCTTAATAACTCATTTATTTTAAGTCAATAGGTGGAGGTTGCAAAGTTATTAGCTTCCAAAGACGTGAAAGTCCTATCCTCTCGTAGAGGAGGGGCCTCTAACATTGAACTATGAAGTGGAAATCTGAAAATATTAAAGAAGTTGAAATACACCAACCTATATAAAAAAAAATCTTAGTTCGGTTCGCAATCTGGCCAACTCAGCTTATGTACTTTCAACATGTTTTTAACACAGATAATATGGTTGCTGACTGGCCCGCTTGATGCGAACACAGCATGTATTTTATAATAGACATTCGTGTACATAATAATTTAAGAAGAAAGAAAAGAAATAAATATATAATGAAGTTGCAAATACATAATCAACAAAGAGTGTGAAACTTTTTAATGTGCTTAACCGATGCATTGAAACTATCGAGCTCCCGACAGATATATTATTGTAGGCAGTACAAAGACGGGTTTTTACGATTATGCAAACGGCACCCAGCTCGTGGTACAGCGAACTTTAGTTTATTGAGAAGTTCGGGGCTGTCAATTTTGCTGTTTAAGAGTTTATAGAGAAACACAATATCAGTATGCAGGGGTACTGCTTTGTACTGTTCCAATCTGGAATCGTAACTATTTAGACTACGGCAGCGATTCTCAGCGTATGTAAGATGGTAAAGAAACTTTTGTTTTTTTGTACTTTTTCTAATCTCTACATGAACAGTGTAAGATGGGTTCCAAACTGGGCTATAATACTCAAGTAAACTGCGGACATAGGTATTAAATAGGATAATAGGTATCTCAGGCTCTTCGAAAAGATTAGTTTGTCTTATGACAAAACCAGCCAATCTAGAACCTTTATTGGAGATGAAATAATTATGTCTCTTCAATGCGATAATTAATTATGAAAGGTAACTTTACAATCTCATACTGTTTAATTGTGCGTGTCGATCTTCCAAGTGGAACTCAAGCAGGCATGGAAGATTTCCGTTTCAGACGTCGGATATTTATCGATTCTACGTATCTACGTATTTATACAACGGCGGGTTGTGGCGCATGGCGCCCGCATCCCGCCCGCATCCCGCATCCCGCATACAAATCGTAAATACGCTACGGCGGGCATAATAAAACACGTCCAGTCAGATGATGTTCACCATCTGCGCCCGCACTCTCGGTGGGCCGTTTCACGGTGTGCTATGCCCCGAGTTGCGCCCGCGCATCTGCACGTCGCCGATAGCCTCCCCATCCTAACCGTCGGCATAAATTATCGAATTGCTCTTGGAATATTTCCACTCAAATATTATCAACCACTTTAAAATAGTGTTTGAATACAGAATTAGATTCCGCTTGTAGGTGTTTGTTGCCGTTTTACAACGCCCGATGATGTTGGATTGAGGCCGGCCTCACGCGCGCAGACGGCCGCGAAAAAGGCGCGGCCACGTCCCGTCCTACGGAATACCTGTACATACCAACATAGTATTTGTTTCTTGGCCTACTCGCAGTGAAATTTTGACTCTTTTTCGAAATAAACAATATTATCCTTATCCGATCCTTATATATCCTGCCAACCGCTCAAGACCCAATACCAGATTTCAAGAGTACACGCAAACAAAATTTGAATTGGCAAGATGATAGACCGCTCGCAGCATTCATAAAGTTGTAATATCGATGGCTATAAATGTATTAACTGCGCCGACGCTCGTCTGCTCCAGCGTAAAATAAGCCGCATATCTCTCAGGTAACGGCGAGAGACTGTTTCGATATGTGTCGATGAGCGTGTTTTGTGGTCTGGTGTGCCGTGACGCCGCGGGCCCTATTGTCGTCTCGGCGGTACACTTTACATTTCCTCCGCGGCGGTCGTTAGCCCTCATGTCCGGTACTGAATAAATGATGCGAGGCTAAGTCGTGTGGTGGCTGGGAGCGGTCATTGGCGACTTCCCGTGGCGTGCCGACGCCCACGCGCACCCCACGCTCGAAGGCGACATTCGTTTCGCTTTACACAGCTGAGGTGTCGTCCCAATTCGGAGTACGTTTTCATACCTTTCATCTGTATCCCAAGTCGCCTTTACGACCCCATTGCAATGATGTTGTTTAATGAGCGTAATCGCGCGCGCACCATCGACAATTTCGTGCCATTGTCAGTTCCTTAATGGATTTTATAGCATTTCCTTTTATTTATGAAAATCCTTACAGAAAAATAGACACATAAAAATAAAATATTGCACTAGTTTCTCTCTCCCTTGGCTACGATAAATGTTAGTTTATAACACTGCTCATTATTGTGTACAAGACGTGTATGTTTACTGTTAAGCCGATATCAGATGATTCATTTCTATCTTTCAACTATGACGAATCATGCATAGTGTCATGTCCTCTCAGTTCCTGTACCTTTCAACAAAATGGGTTCAAGTTAATTGATGCGTCTACTATCAGCGTAAGCATCAAAACACACCTGGATGTTAAATGTTTGTTCCCGTCTTATTTCTATCAAAAGGGATGCAGACAATGAGGGACAATAATGCGATCCGCAGGCGGTCCACGGGACGGGAGTGCCGGCTGCACACTGCACACGGCACACGCATAGCAACACAAACACATTCCCCTTGGTTTTGTCTCGCATTGCTGTGAGCGCGCGGGCAGGGGCCGAGAATAGATGCCGAACAGGGTTGAAGGACGTCTTGTAATTTCCTTCACTTCTTTTGTAGCCACAGCTCCACCAAACCTTCAATATAATTACGTATTGTATTTGCAATCAGAAGCCAACGACTCCTGTTTAAGAAATTAGAAAACCATAAATTTCCATCTTGAACGTGTGGGTCACACTTTTATTTTTTTAATTTGTCTATCTTGGCAAGGTTATTTTTTTTTATTGCTGAAGCTCAGCAGACAGCCTGACGGCCCAATTGCGATGGAAAGTGGTTACCGTCGCCTATGGACAGGTGCTGCCAATGTGCTGCTGGACCTTGAAGGAGAAACTGATGCCGGAACACAACTCAAAAGTTGTTGTGACGGCATACTCTAGAGCAGGGGTAGCCATCCAGTCGGGTAGATGCCCTACCACCTGGCTGTGGGTTGAATAAAGGTTAACTAATATTTGAAAATTGTACTTGCGTACATTAGCTGTGAAGTATTGTTCGGTTCGTAATGTGACGAACATGGGGCACGAGCGCGCCACGCACCTGGCGGCGAATCGGACGCCGCCGCCGCCGCCGCCGCCGCCGCCGCCGCCGCCGCCGCCGCCGCCGCCGCCGCCGCCGCCGCCGCCGCCGCCGCCGCCGCCGCCGCCGCCGCCGCCGCGAGTCGTGCTTCCGGCGTCGATCGACGCCAATGCGCCATTGTCTTGTTCGTGCACAGCGAATTCATTACGTGACTAAAATACACTAATGACTAACTTAATTACAATGGGAGTAAATACCAATTATTTCCTCGCAAAGGGCAAAGACCTTTGACATAATTACACGATGGTGCCGGCGGTGGCTTCCAACGAACCACATAAGAAATCAATTCAATAGAAACGTATTCTCTAGAAAATATATTGCTATTATTAATTCAAACATTTAGTACGTTTTGATTTATTGTTGCAACTATTTATTTTATATAGTAGTGGGTTGATCGTATTGACCTCTTCCATTATACTGGTGTTGTGGAAACGAGCGTTCGATCGTTATTTCCGGTCGTAAAATTGTTAATTATACAATAGAGTCGTCTATTTTGTTGGTTTTTTTTTTTATTGGACTTGACTTTATGTTGTTGGTCCGAAGACCTCACAACTTTACCGGGGTTTTCGGGGCGAGTGCCTTTGCGAAGCGAAGGCGCTCGAGCCCGGGAGGCAACTTGCTCGAGGGGGCTCCCTAGGGAGTTTCACCTCGGCTGGACTGTTGCCATGAGAGGGGGATGAATCTAATGATGCCCACCATAGGGCGACACAATGCACTAATTGAGAGCGGGCGACGGGTAATATAAAGCCCGAGAGGAAGGATCCCGGCGGACCGGGATCGGCGGTTCGCGGTGGCCTATACTATCTTACTGCCGTTTCGCAACGTGTTATGGCTGAGAGAGAAGAAACGGCGAAAGAAACTTCCCAGCAACACGCCTAGTCTATCCTATGGGGGGGCTGTGTCTCCTGGCGTCCCTCGCGGGGACGTGGAGAGATCGTAATTGGCGGCGTCGACGCCGCCGTCTGTGTCTGTCTGTCGGTGCCTGCCAGCCTGCCGTCCTAACCGTGGGCGGGCTGATCCGAGCCAGCCGTTTTGTGATATCGTCGACCTTGTCCATGAGGATGTTACGCGGTCGTCGCACGAGAGCCTTTCGTCGAGGCTTATAATCGGACGCGGACACGACGAGGGGATTTCGATGGTGCGGCGCTAGATCGAAATACTTACGCGAGAGCGACGTAATGTAGTTTTTGATGGAGGGAAGCTCCAGATCGCGGTGGATGTCGACGTTACGCATATAGAGGGGAGCACCGACGGCTCTGCGCATGAATTTATTCTGAACGATTTGCAGTTTCTTTAAAAGGGCAGGCTTGGCATGGCCGAATACCACACTCATATTTTGTTGGTGTACTGAAACTATGTCGAACTGTAGTGTTTAGTATGTGGGTGTCGGGTGTCGGTGTCTCCGCGCTGGCAGGCGGCCATTTCCCCCCCAGTTCCGGATGTCCGCCAGGACAGGAACCACTGAGCTGATATTATACCTATCATTATCAATTTATTCCTTGTGTTCCAATCTCCGATCTCCGACTGCTTCGAAGCGGCCGAATGCGAACGATGCAGCCTAGGATATTAATCATTCTCTCGGAGGCACTTCGCTCGCGTGCATACCGTCTACTATGAAATACAAGGCATGAAATACAATGAGCAACGAGTAAATTTGGATCTGGTAACGACACGGTCGAAATCGACGGTTCATTTGCGAAGTTTGTTTATGTCTCTGGCAAATGGAATTATGACTCAGCGAAAAATACCAGTATTTGTCCACAACACAGTTCACGCTTTGCACGAAGAGTAGCGTTTAAAGTCGTAATACCCATAAATGAATGCAAAAATCCGGCAAATGGGCTTTCTTGCCTTGCGGGAAGTCTGAAATGGTGATCTGTTAATTTCATATTCCAACATAAGTTTCAGATTTAGGCTATATCAAGAACAGCATTCATACCTTAAGAATGTATTTAATATTTTTTCAAGTTTGTTTTAATGTGGCCTCTGTGGTTGCCTGTGCCGGTCTAGCTCACTGGAACGCGAACACTGCGTCGGATTCCTGACAAGCTTAATTTCGCCAAAGAACTTTCCGTTATTTACTTTGGTTTCGGTGTCTGGAATCAGCCCTAGAGCTGTCTCTCGTATATTATTATTACCCTTACCACAAGTGTAACCTGTAGCTTAACTTGGGGATATAGTGTGCTTGTCTGCCGATTATTATTATATTACTAACTAGAGTTTGCCCCGCGGATACGCCGCGTGTCAAACCCTATAGCTTTATTTTACTTACATAAAAACTTAATTCGGTTTTTTACATATAATAATAACAATAAAGAAACAAACTCCATATACTCTAGACAACTGCTTAGTAAAACAGAGGTGAGTCGAAGCCAACCTCATTTGAAGTACCTAATATAATAAATAAGAAAATTCCTGCGGGGTTCCCGGGACACAAAGTCCCACAGCTATTAAAAAATATTGTAAGCCATTGTTTTTGGAGAAAAAGCTGTAGGTACCGAGGTGTCGTGGTCTCTCAAGGAAACTCCGGATTTTAAATTCCAACCATATAATATATTTTAGGTAAATTTCTAGTACAGATTTTTACAATTGACAAATTATAGAGCACATTTTTCACAACGTTCCAAACATAAACTTCAAAATTTAAATATATTTCTAATTTTTCTCTATCTCGCCAGCAATGGCGAGATAGAGGTTTTATACGAGTTTAACAGTTTTAGTGAAAACTGTATCGGAATAAGGTAATTTTTATGCACCCGAACAACTACAAACCGGTCCCGGAAAGATTGCCCGCGGGATTCTCGGGATAAAAAGTAGCGCAGATTTTAAGTCTATGAATTTGCTATCGATCAGTGAAAACCGCATCGAAATCAGATCAAACAGACCCGAAATCTAAAAAAATGCATCGTGTTCTCCATCGTTTGTAGTCTCTTCCGATTGTTTTTTTAAATGGCTTCAATGTACAGACACGGCATGTTTAGAATTTTATAATACTATAGATGGTGATATCCTAACAAGAAGAGTCCTCTTATTTTAATAGTAATCCTAAATAGAGTCGATTAGAATTAGAATGCCCGTCGTCGATGCTTCGCGCGTTGCGCGTTGCGCGTCGCGCGTCGCGCGTCGCGCGTCGCGCGTCGGTGGTTGATCAAGGCGGTCGCGACGCATCGTCGCCATAACAAAACATGCTATTTCAATACTCGATCGATGTTTTCCTGTTTGTATGGAACACTCTTGTTAATTACTATAATTATTATTGTTATTATAACTTAATGCCAATCATTTACAATGCTAATATTCGAGAAACAAGTATATGACACATTTTAGTACTGTTACGAGCTACAGGACTCGAATTAAAAATGCCGTTGGAACTACTATAGAATTTATTTGAACTGTACAAACATGTATAAAACAAATACAAATAGCACTGGATGCAACCAGTTCACACAGCACTATTCAATACAATTCGAACGCACAAAGTCCGTCGTTTATATCGCTAATCGAGAGTACTATAAAACGTCTTACTCGCTTCGTAGTCCTCGCTTAACTGCCCTCGCCGCCATTTGGGCCTCGTCTTATACTAACTACACAGTACAAAGGAATTAGAGGCGCACACAAGGTTTCTAAGAAATTTAATTTGCACACCTGCGAACGTCCACAAAGTCGAATACAATAATAATAGGGATTATAGTTCGACCCTAATGATGGTTATAAAACAAGTAAAAAGACAATAGCATGTTTTTCTTAACTACAAATTCAAAAAACAAAGGATTCTCTAATCCGAGAAAGGATAATAAGCTGCGCTTACAATAGGCTGTGTGGCTTATCTTTGACGGTATGTAACAGTACCATTATCTTAGCCGAGATAATGTTTTGCGTTCATTACTCACGTATATTAGTTGATTGTTTAGTTTAGCGTTAGTTGTTTATAAATCGATCATTGTGGTCGAGGGGCCATCTCCTTAATAGATGGCCCATTGTCGGCAGAAGAGTTATGACGTATGCTAATGGATTCGTTTCATTGTACATGTACACGCTCAAATTAAACGTTGCAGAGTGATGTTTCGCCATTAACATTATGTATAGTGCAGTGACGATCGACGATTCGCACGTCGCATTCTAATCGACATGAAATGAATCACTGCCCGGCCTTTGTGCGCGATTGTTATTTTTAAGATGCTCCATTCCTCTACTATAACGCAACCTTTAAAAAAATACCAAAGCATCCTTTATATCAGTTATAAAAACTTCTTTTAGACCGAGATACAGCTGCAAGTTATTTAATTAAAATCTAGTTTTTATATATAATTATGCACGGGGGAATACATTTTTGCTAGGTTGTCTATAAAAATGTGGCCGCTAGTATTTAAAATTAAAATAATATTAATTTTATATTTTAGGAAAAATTTCATTCGCTTGTTTTTAAAATAATTTATATATCAAATTAAAGCTATTTTTTTCTGTGTATGATGGAATCAGATTGCCTGTGTAAAAGTGCGACCGGATCTCGGTCTATTTGGCTAATTATAATATTTAGCACGCGTATAGAAGTCATATATTCCACTGAATATTTTAAAATACATTTTTACATTATTGAAAGGGTGTTCATGAATAAGTAATGAAAGGACAGAGAGATGCCTAGCAGGGCATAACTAATGATTCTGTAGAGATGATGTTCGTCGGCCATTGTTTTTTATTGTTTTCCAAAGTGGATTGATAAGCACATTCTGACACTGACTTATAGAAAGATATGCTTCCGCTCGCCCGTCCCGAACGCAGTCCCCGTTTACAGCATACAGCATAATTATACTCGCAAGGTCAATGGCACCCTTGACGGAAGAATAGTACGTTGACAACAGTGACATCTCTAATGTTTTACTCACTACGTTGCACGAACATGTGGCGCACACGTGTACCGTTGCGTTGCGTTATGGGCGCTGCAACTACTCGTCCGCGACTTCATCACTTTTACTTTTTTAATATAATTACTTTATATTAAACTAGCTGTTGCCCGCGGCTTCGCTCGCGTAGATTGAAGTCATAGTTTGAGTACCTAGTCCAAAAAGTTAAAATTATGCGACTGATTTTTCTAATCAGAAGTAGGTACATGAAATTTCGTGCTTCTTACTTTGAATACGACGGATTTGCATCCCCTTAGGGGTTGAATATTCAAAAACCCTTTCTTATTGCGCACCTACAGTATAGATAGAACCCACGTGCAACTGTTCACGGCCCTAGCCTTAATAGCTTAGACTGTGCGTTAATATTGTTACAATTGCGCCACCTGCATATTTATTTGTAAACAAAACACATTTATTACCCGCCGTCGGTGTTTGAGCTAATAACATTGAAGCGTTTTTATGACGGTCTTCTTTTGTTTACTTATTTATTGGTTGTTGTGGATAGCAGCCTATTGTACTCGTTTATGGCCGTTCGCGGCCATAATTAGGCAGGTGTGCGGATTACAATTTCTGTGAAATTGTGTCGACGCTTGCCAGATATTGCATCGTGCATTATAAATCAATGCCCCAATGGAGAGATCGGCAGCCAAGCGATAACCACTAGCGAGACAAGACGTGTGTACATTCGATAATCTGTATAGTGACGGACTTTGCGCGTGTTATTGAATCGCGCATTACGCTTGGACTGATTGTGCTCGGTGATATTTGTACCTGTGTTATACGTGTTTGTATAGTTCTAATAAATTCTATAGTAATTCCAACGGCATTTTAATTCGAGTCCTGTAACACGTAACAATATGTTAGTAGGAAAATTAAAAAAAAATTGTATGCATGAATCCCAAGTTACAGATGCTAAATTTATTACATGGGGGCGGGGGCTTCGATACACCTATAGATGACACATAAGTATCAATACGTCGCTGCACTGTAGGTTGGTTAATTGAGGTCACTCGTCTCAATATGAGATTCTGATCTTGGAAATCCTTTCTCTATTCTGGTGGTGCCGGGAAGCAGCCGCGCTCCGCCTGGCGAACCATTAGCCGACCATGAATGTGGCGAGGGCGAGCCATGTGTCGGCCGTCAATGTCCGCTGAGCCGGAGTGCCCGGTGACGCGTGGTCGGGCTCATTCCGTGGGCCCTCCCCACACTGCGCGCTCATTCATGTGCAACATTCACAACTAACCGTTAATTACATTTTTAATTAATCAACAACCCATACTATACCTAATACATAGACGCGAAAGCAATGCTGTCTGTCTGGTACGCTTTCACGAAAAAACTACCCGTATTAGTAGTACTTATTATATAGTGTCAATACCGAGACTGGATATGGAAAACTTATTATCCCGTTAAATAGGATGGCTTTCAGGATAAAATTAAGTAAAATCGAGGGCGAATAGCACATATACTATATATCAAAATTTAAATACAATGTAACCTGTGTCAAGGCTTATTTTCTAAATAAACAACATAAATACCCCGACATACGCGAGGGATGCGTTCCAGACAAATCGCGTATAGCGAGGTACTATGAAATAACAAGCCAAATAAATAAATTAAACTGCGGTTATTGCAAAAGTGAAACAGAATCAACTCATTCATTGTTACGGATTTTTATTTATTTATTTAATCCTTAGAATTACATGAGAAATAGTTATCTAATATTTTTTGAGTAACATTTTGTTTGCGTTCTTGCAAAGTTCTTTCGTAACAAACATTACCCTGTCTTCTATTGTTTGCCGAACACTTGTTATGCGATTAATATCAGTATCTTCTACAAATTTAAAAGAAGGCAATAAATCAAAAGAAAAGTATTATTTAAACTGTTAATACAACTGGCTATAATTGAACTTTTATAAATTGTAAAGATTCGCGCTGTTATTGGCTAACGCAGTCACGTCACGAAGCGAGCTATAGCTAATGGACCAATCAAAGAATCCGCGTAACATGGCGTAAACTAGCGCGAATTTTAAAAATTGCGTTATAGCGATTCCGCGCCATGCGGGTCGCGTACCGACAGCGCGATATTACTGTACACTTATTCATTAGAGTTTGACGTATGGCGAAAGCCCTATTAAGTATATAAAACGCAGAACAAACCCAGTTGTACAGCAGTTACTCTAAAATTAATTATGGGAAAAATCTATCTCGCTTTGGCTCAATAACAAAGTTCGTGTACTCGAGCCACAAAGTACGGCGTCTCTGAACGCCCTAATTTCACATTTACACGCGTCCGAGCGCAATTATTATTACATCGACTTGGTCGATAATCTTGTTGCGTTTCTAAATAAAGTGTCAAATTGGCCAAAGAGGCGAGGGAAATTTATAGAATAATAATATAGAATAATTAAACTTGGTATAGTTACATTTATTTTAGAATTCTTAATTTATTCAATTTTATTTCTTTTATGATATACTTATATTATAGTACGAGTTTTACATTGTGCAGCACAGATTAGAGTCAATTAGACCGATGATTAAACATAGGTCCAATTTGGATCGAAATAAAACTGACAATAATGTTTTGTAGACTAAAACAGTAAAAAATTGGTAGTTTATTTTGAACTAAAGGAATTATATTAATATTAATAAAGTTAGAGAAGAATTATCTGTGAGTATATTCTCGGAAGTGTCACTTCTACTGCGTGTGAACTGCACACACACAATTTGTTTTTATTCTTCTATATTATTAGAGGTTTAATAGGTATAAATAGGGTACTCAAAAGTATGGCCATCGAAAGTAGTAGGAGCGATGCTTGCAGTAATTTAAAGTACTGCCCTTACTATTAGTATTACGTTGTTCGCTAGATGTCGTATCAACTGTTCGTATTTTATACATAGGTGAGAATTTCAAATTTTTATTGAGATGGTCGAAGAGATGTTTTTAATAACAAAACGGTAACAGGCGAGACAAATGTGATTTGTGGCGCCATCTAGGAACATATAGGAGTTAGGATCTTTTTAGAGTCCTTATTTCTATTAGATGGTTAATGTTTGAACGACTGACGGATCACGAAATTTATATTAGTTTTCTATTGGACTCTTATTGAAAAACGCCATTTTTAATCGACTTCCAAAAGGAAGAGGTTCTCAATTGAATGTATGTCTTTTTTTTAAGGTTCGTATGCGATTTCTCTGTCAATTATGGACCAATTTTCAAGTTTTTTTTTTCGAAAGAGTATATTCCTGATGTGGTCCCATTATCAACAAGTCAGGATCTGATAAGTGGCTCTCAGGAAAATCGAGAGCAACCCTCAAATATTATAGGTACGTACAACTAATAATACCTATTGTTTCTCAACAATCTGATGTAGTATGCTGATGAAGTTGGCCCCACGGATTGGGGTCGCCGAGAGCATGGTCTTCGAAATTATCACTTTTGATAAATGGCAACATTTTCCGCGCCCATTGTGCCGAGACATTGACGAATCCAGCAAAGCCCGACAATGGCAACTAATTGGTTCGTTTCACGTCTAATTATGGCTCTGACCGTTTTCTGCCATTAGTATTAAATGGAAGCTAATGATGGCGCGTTAAGTAGACGACACCGATAGGATTATTGGGCGTCGACACGCAACTCAAAGGGCACACAGCTCGCGGCTTAAGCATCAATCAAACACGGTAATTGCCTTAAGCTAAATCAAAATCATTACTAAATTTTACTTGACTTTTCATGAGTGCGCTTTAATTAGAAGCAGAAGTAACTTTCAAAATAAATAATTAATGGCCATAACAACTTCTTTTTACGCCGTAAATGAACGTCGAAAAATCTGACATTAGGGAGTGTCGCCTCACGCCTGTCTCCCGATTGGAAATTTCCACCTGCTAGACGAAATATTTCCTCAAAATGATAATAAATAATTCGTAAACTTTTTCCCAAAATCATGAATTTACGTAATCCTTCAAAGTACAATTTATATTAAATATAAGAAATCTAAAAAATGAATCGTGTTTTCCATCGTTTATATAGTGTGTATTCTAGTTGTTTTTTAATAGGTGGTCGCTAAGGTACGTTGTGTTACATAGCTTCCATATACAGACACAGCATTTTTACAATTTTATAATATTGTAGACTAGACATTTTAAAAGGTGTGGTATATAGTATATATTGGATTAAAGCAAGATAACAGCAATGATACCTACATCGTTGATATTATTAGACGCGTCCTCTGACTTAAGTTGTAAAGGAGTTTAGTCCTCGGCTTAAATTTGTCACAGCCCATAGACAACATTGTTGTCCAAAAATGTTCTCAAGGTTATTATTGTTATTCTTCCCAATATGGGTGAAAAATCTCAACGTGGAGATGCGATCGGTTGCGGCGCCGCGCGTCGCGAGTGCGGCGGCGGGGGCGGCGCAGACTATATTTAGACGAAAACGACGCCACCGCACCGGCCCGTGTCTCGCCGCCCGCGCCGTTGCCACCAACAAAAGGAATATGCCTGCTCTACGGTAAAAAGAGTAACTCCGTGCCGTGGGGGTAATTCGGTGGGGGTAATGCACACGGTCGCGAGTTGCGAAGGCATGGAGTGCGGCCCGAACCCCCACTCAGCTCGACCACTGACTCAGCAGATACACTGATCGGCAACCATTACACCCGCCGTACGTCTTCGTACGTCGTCTTACAAAACGTCGCGGCCTCGTCGACTTTGTACTGTACCTTTCACGAGCCAAATAGTGCATTCATTCTCTATTGTTGTTTAAGGCCGGTTACAGTGCTGGACTGACCGTACGCGCGCGTTTATTGCTGCGCAGTACGCACTGCGTACGAGGACCGGCGCACTATGGATATGGAAACAAATGAACGCGTTCAGTGCTGCTGCTGCACCGATGGCGATCGGTGGACTGATCGTACGGATATGTGTATCACTATAAAAAAAAAACGAGTTCATACTGAAGTTAAAATGTTGAAATAAGTTCTGATTCTAATTTCGCTGATAATTCATCAAAACTTATGATCGGCATAAGTTGCCGTTACCATAATGAATATAAACTAGTGAATTACTCTTGAAATGCTCTTTGGGCGACGATTGGGTGAACGTGATGTCTACGTCTTCGGTTCCTAAACGTTTACGAGGATAATAAGCAGCTATCAAACTATTTGCAAACGCGTCCATTTCGTGTACCAACTGTACCAGTCCGGCCAGTTGGTTGATCAGGAGAGCACTGAACGTGACAAGCTAGCGGTCGGTGGAGCACTGTAACCGGTCTAAACATTATTTGAAATTATTTTAAACGCTTTATATTAGTTTCACTTGTATGTAACGGAAACTTTAAACTCGATTTTTACCCACTTTAAAAGCTGACCTTGTAATTCGAAATTTTGCTCACTTGTCAAGGAACGATGACAATACAATAATTTTGTTCCATTGTCCTGATCAGCATTAACGATTACCTTCCGGAGTGGAAGCCTAAGAAACGGCTACTACATCCAAGGAAGGCGACAAGGCGCGCAAAGGACCCATTCCTTCCTACCTAGCACGTGGATGTAGCGACAAAAACAATGATACCGGACCTCGTATCTAAAGCAGCGTAATCGGAACCAATTCTCTTCGAGTCTGCGACATCCTCTATTGGCATACAAGTCTGGTACCTGCAGCCACGGTCACTTCACCTCGAATAGCGTATATCTAGGTTGTCGCAGTCAGAAAAAAAATATAGTTTAAACAAATAAAAAACATGCTTTTATAGTTATCGATCTAAAAAATAAAAAATAATTCTTAATATAAGAATAAAATGATTAACGAGAATATTGTTACGTGCGAGCGGGGGTGCGCTCTTAAGATCAAAAGGAAACACTTGCACAGCCGTACGTGATTCTTCTCCGCGGGCGCGGGCTGCCCCTCCCGCCTCCCGACGATAACATGTCTCGCCCGCAATACCGTCGTCGGTATTGCGTAGGCCACCCCCTGCCACTGCAGTGCCCACCTCTGTATTTGCCGCGTGTAGCTCGCTTCGGGGTCTGCTCTTACACTCCTCCTTCATTGGACTGCCCACTAAACAAACTCGTCACTGTCTTCTATTAAACTTCTCTTCCAACTTTTTCGTATTGCACTTGTCGCTTTGCTGCCTTGAACTGAACTACCCCGGTAGCCGATAGGCGCGCCTTCACTGCTTATATAGGTATACCCGGAAGAATCTTATTTACTATCTATCCCTTTCTAAACATCTATCTATCTCGGTCGTTTCCGTCCTGAACCTTCTATTCTAGAATTTTTGTTCATCGTCTATCCCTTTCTATAATGTATCTGTCCTTGTCTTTTTCTTCCAGAATCTTCTATATTTTTCTAAAACTTCTTAAACTAGCTAAATCGTTGCACCATTACTCGCCACAATATGAATGTGATTGTGGCAAAAGCGTGCTCGATGCTGCTGGGGTGCTCGATGTCAATTGTTATAATTTCTTACTTGTTCTATTCTATTTAGTGTAAAAATGTAGTACAAAGCACTACATTTTTACTCCGCTTTTACCACAATCATATCATTCATTTTCGTTATACCTTTTAATCTTATATTAGGTTGGGGAAAAAGTTTCTTCGCATTTTATATAAAAATTCAAAAGGTTTTTTTATAAAGTTTATTTACATTTGACTAAAGTATGTAGGTGCCATTTTGTTGGATAACTTTTTGCCATCTTGTAGGTAGGGACGTGATCCCATTGCTATAAAAATTTTGGGCTTCTGATCAAAAAACTGCGACATGTGGTTTTGGCAGTCCTCTCGTGATGGTAACCTGACACTGCCTAAGGAATTCTTCAGAGACCGAAACAGGTGAAAATCTGAAGGTGCAAAGTCAGGACTATACGGCGGCTGCATTAACATCTCCCAGCCAAAATCACGTAATTTTTGCTGAGTGGCTAAAGATGTGTGAGGTCTAGCGTTATCATGGTGAAGAACCACACCCCTTCTGTTGATTAGTTCCGGCCACTTTTTCTCAACTTTTTGCTTTAATCTCATCACTTGTTCGCAGTACAATTCAGAATCCATGGTCCTGCCTGGCGGTAACAGCTCATAATGAATAATGCCCTTCCAATCCCACCATACACACAGCATCACCTTGTTGCGAGTTAACCCGGGCTTCGCCACAGTCTGTGAAGCCTGACCGGCCTTTGACCACGATCTTTTTCGCACGTTCTTGTCGTACGTGATCCACTTTTCATCACCAGTTATCAGCTTCTTCAAAAATGTTTCGGTTTCTTTCAGTGAGCTCATGAGGCACCCAAATATCGAGCTTTTTTGTGTATCCAGCTTTTTTCAAATGCACCAAAACCGTTTGGTGGTCAATTCCCAGTTCTCCAGCTTCATCGTAACTACTAATATGCCGATCTTGCTCCACTGTTTCGAAATTGGCATCAATTTTGTCCTTAACAGGGCGACCAGAGCGACGTGCATCTTTGATATCAAAATTTCCGGATTGAAAACGCTTAAACCAAATTTGCGCTACTCTCACAGATACTGCATTAGGTCCATAAACATCACAAATTTGTTTCGCGGTTTGTGTTGCATTTTTACCTTTTTTGTAGTAACATTTTAAAATGTGAAAATCCCACATTTTCCTAATTTGAATTTGGAATTGTCTTCTTTAAAATGAAAACTTTTGAATGATACCAAAACCAGCCAGATACAAATGGTACAGCCAAAGAGATCTTGTTACAAGTTCATACATACTATATGCGAAAAGACTTTTTCCCCAACCTATTAGTAATAATGATGAATGTTCAGTAGACAAAGGCAATTTGTATGCCGTTATACACACACTGCTGTAGTGAAATCGCACAATACTCAATTTTTTGAGTGTCAATGAGGTTCCAACAAATGATGACGAAGCTTTCAATGAATAGGCGGAGGAGTTATTCGTTTTAAAAGTCGAAAAAATCTCCCAACTTCTTTTCTTTATAAATTCAAAAGTTTTGTAATAAAGAAACTGAACGTAAATTA
The DNA here is from genome assembly GCA_039645545.1 of Dendrolimus houi. Taxonomy (NCBI): domain Eukaryota; kingdom Metazoa; phylum Arthropoda; class Insecta; order Lepidoptera; family Lasiocampidae; genus Dendrolimus; species Dendrolimus houi. The sequence continues at coordinate 23,293,988 of CM077132.1, forward strand.
AAATGGCATTTTTAACGATAATTGGTTTGAAAAAGATCTTGGACTCGATGCTTTCTAGGAGTTCTCTGGCCAAATTACTGTAAAAAAAGTTATTAAAGGACATAAATCGACATGATTTGTCAAGATTTGGAAGACGACACCCCACTAGTTCTACTACTACTAGTATCATTAAATGTATAGCACCACATACTCTATACCTTTAACTGAATTCCATTCATATACACTCAGTAGTTTTGGAAAACATATGATGGACGCCGGCAATGATGAGGTTCTTTTTTGCCATAGTACATAGGGAACCTTAAGGAACAAACACTCGGTCGTCCCGTCCACGGAACCCTTTGTGCGTGGAATGTACCCACCATCAGGCTCGTGTCGGGTTCTGCATATTGTTCTAAAATTGATGACTGACGTTGGCCATGATTGTACATCAATAATGGGTACCGATATACACTCGTGGAAAAAACTAATGGATCACGAGTTTTTTCTGAATTATTAGCATTGTTTAAGTGCTGTATTTTAGGAAAAATGGCGGTATCCAAATCTGAAGAATGCAAATTAAAGCTGAATAAACAAGCTATTCGGTCTTTACAATAGTTAAAAATGTTTTCAAAGTTCGTGGACCAAACATATTTGCACGTTTATGAAGTATAACTATTTGTTGGGGCTACTTCTGGGACAGTGACGTCGGCATGGGCCACGGGGCCCTAGGGTCCCGTGGGTGGTAGAGCCACCCCCCACCCCCGCCACGCTCATCAAGTAATTAGCCGCGGCCAGGGCAATCCCCCGACTACTCAATAAACACGCAACAAATATTTTCGAGTTGTAAAAGGAGAAGGTTCTCAATTCGTCTGTTTTTTTGTATATATTGTTACATGTCGTCAAAGATAAGCCGCACAGCCTATTGTAAGCGCAGCTTATTGTCCTCCCGGATTAAGGAACTCTTTTGTCTTTTGAATTTGTAGTTAAGAAAAACACGCTATTGTCTTTTTACTTGTTTTATAACCATCATTAGAGTCGAACTAATCCCTATTGTTATTGTTTTCGACTTTGTGAACGTTCGCAGGTGTGCAAATTAATAATAAATTTAACGATATTAGATTTAACGATAAAGACGACGGACTTTGTGCGTTCGAATTGTATTGAATAGTGCAGTGTGAACTGGTTGCATCCAGTTTTATTTGTATTTGTTTTATACGTGTTTGTACAGTTCTAATAAATTCTGTAGTAGTTCCAACGGCATTTTTAATTCGAGTCCTGTAGCTCGTAACAATATGTTAATCGATTTCTCCGTCAATTGGGGACCGATTTTCAATTTTTTTGTCTTTATTCGTAAATGTATACTCCCTAGGTGGTTCCATGGTCATCGAGTCAGGGTCTGATGAGTGAATCGCAGGGAAATCGAGAACAGTCCTTGTTGACGAGCATCCACACCGAAGAATGAGATAGTAACCTTGTATACGCCTGCCAGTAGTACAATTTCTACAGGCGCTTATTGTATTATTTCCAAAACTATTCAAGTACTTGCGCAATTAAATTGTAAATAATATGTTTTTAATAAAAACAAAACCAACTTGAAACTAAAAATAAATATTTAACCGACTTGTTTCTACATCTTGAAGTTGGTGCCAAGTAAAACATAAAATTACTATATTTCGCAAATTTGTTGTTTTTTTTATGTATTACTTGGCACCGACTTCAAGATGTTGCAGAAAGAAGCCGGTTAAATATTTATTTTTTGCTTTTTAATTTGAAGTCGGTTTTGTTTTTGTTGATAAAAATTGTTTGTCAAATGTTTTCAAACAAGTTTAATGTTCAGTGGTTACAGTTGTGTTTGTGGATGCGGCCAACAACGATTCGCTATCAGCATCCCGACACCGAAACCTTAACGGCCCCAACCTCGGTATTGGTCTGTATGTCACTGACGATTATATCACAACCTGACTCGACTTTTATTTGTGTCTCATTTCGTATCTCTATAATACGAAATCAGATACACACATGAAAGCCTCTTGTCTACATAGTGTAGAGTTTTATGAAATATTATTTATTTGTTTTTCAAATTATTACAAAAGGTGTGCAAAAATGTGTTTTTGAGATACAATAGATACAGGCTTAAGAAGGTATTTTAGATTAATTGCTTTTTTATGGTTCCGGAATCAAATATTTTCACGTTCATTTTGCACGCGGATTGCCCCAGCACTAACAAATTCATTGAGAATAGCTTTAAAGTGAATGATTCGTGTCAAATGTTGTTTTCTCCCTTCGAAAGCGATATGTAAATGTTTTTAACGCGCTGAGATAAGTATGACATTTGGAAGAGTGATAGGCGCTGACCTCGGGCCGCGACCAATTTCTCCCGGGCCCCAGTCTTCTGCCCGATTGGACCCCGGGCTCCGGGCGCCGGGCGCCGCATCAATGCACAACAACCGAATGTGGAAGCGTCCCACTCGTGACATAGTTTACGTAAGCCGAGCGTAATATTATTGTTGTTGTATCTTTATGTAATCAGTGATTTATGGGTGGAACCGATTATTGGAAATCAGAAGGCACCCGATGCCGGAGCCGTAGCGATTCATACTCGGTAGTATTGATTCAAACCGGCCCTTGCAGGTTTTTTATTCCCCTTTGAATTTGAGTCATCTATCTTAGAATTTACATCCTACAAATTCGTAACAGTATTCTAATTTTTTAACACTTTCAGCTCTTGTTATGTGCTTTGTCCAAACTCGAAGCCCTAAAACTTGATGCTCCTAGTGACTATTATCTTTAGACGTGGAATACCTAAGTCTACACCACATATCCCGGTCTCCCGCTTTCCTTCCTTGCTTACCCAGGATGTCAGCCCACCGACCTCCATTTCAGGACACGTTTGCTCCATCGGCCGTCGGTGCTGCGACACACGTGGCCGGCCCACTGCCACTTGAACATGCTAATTTTGCTAGGTATGTCGGTCACCTTGGTTCTCTTACGGATGTCCTCATTTCTAATTTTATCCATATGAGAGACACTTAACACGGCTTTTACAATTATATTTCTAAGTCTGGAAGCTGTTGTAGACAATTCTGTAATACTGTTCTCTAGTATTATGTTGAAGGGAAAAGCTTAATTGTTGGTTTGATTTGAAGTTGCTGTAGTATGTGCACGCTGTGCGCACAGCGCCCATGAGCCGGCGCAGCTGGCGGCCGGCAGCGCCGCACCAGCCGCACCAGCCGCACCAGCCGCACCAGCCGCACCAGCTGCCCCACGCTGAGTCACGTGTCGGCGATCAACATTCACTTTCCTTTCACCTTTTTGGGGCTCCTTGGTCATTTTGATAAACAAAACCCTTACGAAATCATCATGCCCGTTCTCTTTCTTGTTCTATATCTGTGTTTGCCACTTTAGCACAATCAATTTTTCTAAGAAATTTTACAGGAAAATGTAGTCTGTGTAACGCTAGAAAGAAAGAAAGAAAGAAAATAATGTTTATTTAGAGTTATTTAAAGTTATAAAAGTCTACATAAGCAGTTTAATAAAAGCCGAAATTAACTAACTCTAAAAAGGCCCGAACTCAGCAAATGCTGGTTGATAACAACCAGCGCTGGTTTTCAGCTAATGAACATTTAAAAAACAGCTAATGAACATTTAATATTATTTATAATTAGAATAACATGAAACAATGAATAGACACATTTTGAAAAAAATAAATACAACAAATGCTATGCTACAAATTAGGGGTGGCCACCATTGTTTTTATTGTCCTACAGGCTCGCGTTTTACCACGATCTCGCCCTATATGTAGCGAAGATGTAGTCTAGGACGGAGCACGCTTACCTAGACGGGACTTGAAGACACCCAGGTTCTAAGTATCGGGAAAGACACTCCGACAATGAGTTCCACTCCTTTGCAATGCGTGTGACGAAGCCGGATGCGAAGCGCTTCGTTCTTATAGGTGGAATATCCCCCGCATATCGGTGCCGCAGGCCGGTGCGTCTGGTTGTCCGACGATGGAAGGGAGATGGCGGGATCAGATATGTATTATGATCAGGGTATTTTTTTTCAGTGTACATAGTCGTGTGATCTTAAAAAAACATAGGAATTATCCTCATCGAATTTTTATTTATATCAATACATGGCGAGAGAATTCGCTCCTAAAGTTTTGAAAATTGTATGTCTCCCTATACATAGATCAACTATGCCCCTATCTCAATGATTAAACTATGAAGTGGAAAATATCTAGCTAAAAGAGCCTAGAAATACTCTTTCTAAAAATTACTTTAAAAATATCTGTTGAGTAGTTTTTGAGATGTTATTTTGTATTGAATGTTCCGCAGCCAAATAAGGAAAACCCAAAACGATTGTCACTTGTACAGAACCCTTCGTTGTGCGTAGACTGACAAATATTTGCCTATTTTATATTTGGTACTCGTTAGTTAAATTGTACGCCCTATCACGGCTACTTGATATTAAGTTTTTCCATCCCGCGACTTCGTTCACACTGGACATTTGCCTAAGATCAATAAAAGTTGTAATTTCAATATCCGGTATGAGAGGGTATTTGCGGAATGGCAATGAACATTATCAAATTAAATACTCTCTAAAAGCCCAGATGATATAAATGTCTTATTTGATCAACACTTCAATACTGTTACGAATTTGTAGGATGTAAATTCGGAAATGCCTTTGGAATTACCACAAAGTGTACTAGAAGTACACTTACAAGTATAGCCGAATACAATAAAACCAAACCGTAGGGCAGAAAATCGTTATCGAATAAATCGCGCAAAGTTCGTTATTATAAGATACTCACTCCGAAAGTGCACTTGGTAACGCCTCTTTCGCAGTCAGAACAGAACTGGCGCATTTTCCGACTGACCGACCCTCATCCATTTGTAAATTAGACATGGCCTTCTAGCAACATGCTGCTCACTGGTTCCTAGAATCGTTAAATGGTTAGCTTAATGGCTTCCAAGATTTCGCATGAAACTCCAACAGAGGAAAGAAGGTTTTATGACGTCTTACGGCGGCGTGAACAAAGAGATTACCGTATACAATAGATCACTCAAATTCAAAGGGGTAATAAGACACCTGCAAAGGATTAGTATCGGCTTGCAACAATAATATGTTTAAATCTCCGTAAGTTTCATCTTTTACTACTTTAGGATCGATGGGATGTAGCTGACTATATATTTATATTAAACAATATTTCTTCAGATATAGGTTGTCCGGATCACTTAAACTTAATTTTAACTTCAGGTAAAATTCATTGCTAGTGCGAGCAAGCAACTTATATAAATAACATAAGTCAGCAGCGTAATGTTGACCACTTTCGGATCAGTACTTTGGGAACCAAGAGGTGTAAGTCATAAAATTTTCTATGACTAGTTTTATAGTGTACTAGCTTATGCCTGCGACATCGTCCACGTGGAATAGTTAAAAAAAAACCCCCGATTTTGATACATTCTTCATTGGTGCTCCGCTCCTATTGGTCTTAGCGTGATGATATATAATCTATAGCCTTCCTCGATAAATGGGCTATCTAACACTGAAAGAATTTTTCAAATCAGACCAGTTGTTCCTGAAATTAGCGCGTTCAAGCAAACAAACAAACAAACAAACTCTTCAGCTTTATATATTAGTATAAGATGTCTGCGTGTTACCTAATAACCATTATTCTTCGCGAAAACCTGTAATTGGCTGGCTGATAACAATTTTAAATGTTTATTCATGTGTATTATCGCTGTAGGTTTCTATCAGTGAATAAATAAACCAAATGGCCAGTTTTCGTAATACTTATATTTCCCGAAATAAATTTGGAAACCTTCGTTTATTGTCGTGTACATAGTGGCTACTGTTCATATACACGCGATGGGCGAGGGGCATGTCCACTTGCGAGGGCAGCTGGTGCACCCCGGGAGGGCGCGGCGTCCCGCGCTCGCGTGTGCCTCTCCCGAGCCACGCAACTCGGGTGCCGAGTAATGTCGCCGCGCCACACCAATACTCCTGACGCAACGGCGCGTACTTACAGTGGTATCTGAAATTGGCCTCGCAACATTTCTGCTGCCACACAAACTAACTGTCTCAGACAGACCCGTAGGACTCATGTTTGTTATGCCTATTCATCATTTATTTAATTAATAACATCAATAACTTTGAAAATGTAATTTGAATTATGTCGTGATAAACCTAAGAAAATATTAGGAATTTTTCGAATCGGTGAAGAAGGTCTCAAAATTTTTTTTTACTGTTTTGGGATATCCTGCCAGTTGTTGATTATAATGACCATTTTTTTGGAATTTATTGTTTAAATTGTTCCGAGGCTTATGTCAAGTATAAACACGCCTGTCTAAACAAACGTTGTATAACGGCGTTAGTAGTTAGTAGTAGAGTAATACATATAGAATACACCCACCCCAAATTTCATCTATATAGGTATATAACGCCAATAGTAAGTACGTGAGGTCGGTCTTTTGGTGCAATGACATATACGTAGCGGTCGGCCATAACAAAACAGCAGGTGATCTGTTTTGTCATTTGATAATGCAGCACCGTTTCTTTTAACATAGACATGATGATCCGAAATGAACGCTCTAAATAAAATGATATCGTTGGCAGTTTGTGTTCATGGCCGCCACTCGTATTCCTGGCCTCGAAGCAGGGCGCCCAGGGGATACCCTCAGCTCATCGGCAGCGCTCGCTCCCGGTATTATTGTTTATTTTTCAAACGAAACCGTGATTCCACTACCACTCTGATAATATTTGGTTTCTTTTCGGTTTTAAATAACAAAACGGTCACGCATACAAATATAAGTTAAGAATTACTTTCTATTCTATTTCTATTCACCGCTTCGCAGCGTGTTATCGCTATATTTTTTTTTTTAATTCTTTTATTTTAAAAGGGCTTTGAACCGTTTAGATTACGTCAGCCCCATCGTACCTTTTCTTAAATTATTATGATTTACATTAAACTAACATAAAATTAATTTTAACCCTAAGTGTGTGTGCCAAAGCTTGTGATCAGTTCCTTGTAGACAAGGAGCTCATCACAAACTTGTACACGGTTCTAGCTTCTCGAGGAACAGGGGAAGCCAAAATATTAAATGTTGTACACAGGTCCAATCTCTGCAGGCGTAACTCCACGCATAACTTAATTCTGGCTGCCTCATTCTGAACACATTCCATGAGAATGTGGGTTCTGGTGGCATCTTCAACCATATTGCAAGTTAAACAATTTTCCGAATCAGACTTTTCCATTAAGAAAAATGATAGCATTATCGCTATATTATTAAGAAGAAGAAACGGCAAGAAACTCCATATCAACACGTGTTGCTTTTATCCTTGTTCTCAATACACCACTGTCCCTCGGCCAATACATGCCTTCGTTACTCGTTAGAGATCGGTACGGTGTGTGTGTGGTGGCAGCGCAGGTGTGCCACAATCACAAATAAGGAACCTCATTCCAATAAACCGTATTATGATGCGAAATTAAGTTTCCCCTCAGTTAAGCGCAAACAGTGGTCGCGGACTCCAATTGGCCAGGCTGGATACAGGTGTGGAGAACATACGAAGAGCCATTGACATGGCTTCTGGCCATGTACTTCATAGACAGGCATTTGTTAAAGGCCGGTAAATGTTAATTCCCCCAGTTATTGCTGCATATTCGTGCAAACAGAGGAAGAATACTAATAATTGTTGCGGCAGGGCAGTCTGTCATAAGAGGAAACAAAACAACCCACAGCCATGTTGTGGGGCATGTGCAAAACGACTTTGATTAGGCACCAGGTTACAGCCCACTCCTCGCGACCGGTGCCAAATTAGTAGCAGCTCTGGTGTTGCAAATGTCCACAGGCGACGTTAACCGCTTTTCAGCAGATGCACCGCTGGCCTATCTATAAAAAAGCGCTTTATTTGCCTGCCACTTCATTTGGACTACAACAAGTTGAAAAGGAGCAAGAGAAGAGCAAGCGTTCAAGTTGAAAACACATCGCGTGGTTTACTTTTGCATATCACTTAACATCACCAGTGTGTGGCGTGTTGACTCTTAACGGGGAGAGGGCCGACGGTAGCAAGAGACCGGTTACCGGTTGGTGGCGCGGCGCCTCCCCCCCCGCCCCTCCTCGGGAATCCACTTTCGGCTCCGGTCGCTTTGCCCTCTCGCAATCATTATCACTTATCATCGCATTTGTTTTATTATGACTACGTTGAGGTTTAACGACCACAACTCAACTCCCAGTAATCTTTTAGTAAGCAACATTTTGATAAACAATCGACATAATCATTTCCTAAAGGTAAGTGCTCCGCAATCTGCACACAAATGAAGGTTCCGCAGAAAAAACACGCGTTGACTATTTTCGTTAACAAACTACGGTACCTTTAAACGTATTTAATAGGAAATAGCCCATACCTCACAAACCATCTACTAAGACTAAGATCTCGTCATTAGTTTAAAGGCGTTCATGTAGAGCAGCAGTTCACGGAACAACGACCGTGACATACGCGGACAGCTCGACGTCTTGTGTGGTGGTCACACAAGGGCTTCGTTCCCGCCACAATGACTGGAACTCTGAAGAGAAAGTTGTTACATAGACTATACAAGTATGACGAGTCCAATCTGTTGTCAGTGGACAATGCCAACTTCGCCGCCAAACTTGGTTTGACTCGTTGCGAAAGTGGTTATGTTAATAAGTATCAATTGATGGCCGTCGATGCAGAGCCAGAAAAGCACAGTGGGACTCGACGCTGATGGTCTTAGGGGTGCCTCATGTCGCCTCACAGTCAACAATATTTATCGCAAACGACTTTATTTCCTTTGTCGTGTAATCATTTAATATTATCCTCGGTCGAATCTTTCGTATTGATCTACGTTGCTTTGACAATGTCGATGGCAGCTTATTTGGCTGCGAGGCGTTTACCGCTACAGGCATTATGTTGTTATAATGAAAGAACTCCATCACTTTCACATTGTGGTACTTGTGAGATTGTTTGCTTGTCGTTTACGTGATCATGAGAATAGCGTTTCTCGGAACCGGGGATTAATCATGCGAGAGAGGCGTCGGGGTGCGCCGAGGGGGTGTGCGGGTGGCGGAGGAGGGCGAAGGGCGCATCCCGCGGAGGCTGCGCGCAGAGCGGGGTCGCGCCTGGCCGGCAGTCGAGCGCCGGCGGCCGCGTGCCCGCCACCCGCCACCCGCCACCCGCTGCGATGTTCCACTGCATCGTGCAGCCGCGCCACGACTGGGGTCAGCCCGACCTGCCCAATGCGTTTCCCGGTAAGGTGCACGGCCACCTCCGCGATCGCGCCGCCGACCCGCTGCGCTGCGCGATCTATTAATGGCCCCGCCGAAATCGCGCCGATATAATTATAACTCACCTAACGAACTAAAAGAGCCAACATTTTTTGACACGTGTCGCGCGAAGCTCGTCGGCGGCGCGCCGATTGTTGTTGTTATGTTTTTATTGCAATGTTTTGAAGCGTGCGAACCTGCTTGGCGGCTGTGTCGTGGCGCGTGGCGTGGCCTGCACCCGCGACGTGGAACTGGTCACAGCAGCCGACGCACTGCGACTCCGCGTGGCCAGCTTAATACTGTTCAATCTCTCTGCAGTTGTGATACAGCCCTATTACTCTGATTACTCACTAGTCCTGGTGGATGTGTATCGCAACTTGTTTATGTTTTTGCTGTCTACTTCGTATTTATCCTTGGGCTGTATAGCTGTAATTCCTGAAAGAGTAAAACGATGTACGGTTTCGAATACAGAAAGCTTGTCAAACTATGTACATATAGATAAAAGCTCGTACAAAGGTCAATTACATGATAACAAAAATGATGTATGGACTTGTGTGTTCTCGGTTTGTTACCAGAGCATTTCTCCGGAGCGATGATGTCGATCGACACCGATCAACATTTTTGGCGCACTACACATACGAGCTTTATGTAAATATTGCTAAACAAAGGAACTTTATGTCCACCGCTAACATGGACTGCTAGACAATTTCGAATCAATCCTGAGTAGACTGTAGTGTAAAGGTTAAGTATGCAATTGGATCTTAGCAGCAATCTAATGATCAAGTATTAATGTATGTTGTTGTAATAAAAATATTGTACCGTGTTTAATTTGGCTGTTGTTCGATAGTATGAACATGCGAAGGGAGCAGGGCCCTCGTCGTCTGGCGTGGCGAGAGGCCCCCTGCACGACTCGCGAGGGTCCACGTCCCCACACGAGCGTGATCCGAGTGCGTGGCCGCCACTCGGCAAACCTCTCCGTCAACCCGTCGGAGGAGGGCACCATTAACGATCAACTATAGTCCTTCCCGAGTGCTGAGAACAACAGTGCGTTGAACTTCCGCAATCTGGCGTTGAGGCTATACGCATGAGACTCATCTCGTGAACTGGTCTATGCATATAAACGATGCATATTAAATGGAAGATAGATTTCGTTTCTCAAGAAATGAGGAATCGGAAAATGCTCGCAAATATTGTGATTCACGGAATGCGCGAATATGACCACCATGCGAGATATGTGGAGTTGAGGCGAACATTTACAAACAAACATTGTTGTAATTTTCATTGGCATTAGTCAACCGCCTCGGAAGTGCCGGTGCTTGTGCTCATCGGGATCCCGAAACGCATCTTGAAACGGAATTGGCTTCCAATCGTGAAGAACGTGTGCTTATTTCATTCTGACTTTTCAGTTACCATATTGGATATCTTCATCTCGTCTTCTTCTTATAATATTACAATAAAAGCAAAATGAAGCTGGACAAACAACTCATCCGACGGTCCATGGAATGTTTTTCAAAGTCCGTGGACCGAAAAGGGAGAACAAAAAAAGAGTCGTCATCTTTTCTTCACGGCGTTCAATACGACTGCGCGATACTTGTTGCTTTAAATTTTTTGAAATGAAACTTCTTTAGAATCGTTGTGATTTGAAGCTCGGTGAAACGAAAAAGCGACACTAAACACAGATAAACACATAAATCTATAGAACTAAGCCTGCGAGAGAATGAAAAAGAATACATTTAAACACTGCGCATACAGATAGTTGGAAATATTTTGAAGCTTTCGTTAATTCTTCAAATTTCGTGTTTTAAAGCTTAAATATATTATAACGATATAGTATATGAATTGTGACGTCACGAAATTTAGAATCCCTCCCACCCCTTGTCACACTTTGTTTTACATCTTAAAACTAAACATTTCAAACTTCAAATTGCTTTTTTATTCCGATACGGCCGTTTTTAATAAAGATACAGCCATTTGAAAGATCGTTAAGAATTTGAAAACTGTTTTTCTCTTAATTTTTTCACTAGGTTGGTTCATGCGGGGGTTGAGTTTTTATGTTGTGTGGTGCATCTATGATGGTATCCCGTTGGATGCGGGTGGCGTACCACTGGCGAGAGCCCATGGCTCCATCGCCGCGGGAGCTAGGCTCAACCGCTGGAAGGGAGTACAAAATAAGACGACGTGTGTTGTACTCTCTATGTAATTATTGCTTAATTAATTTAAAATTAAAGTTAGACTATATATATATATACAGAAATCTTAACTGCTACGTGAAACTATGTAAAACCTAAACATATCCGTAGATGCACCTCTGAAGGTTTTCTGTTTTCTGTTTTCTGTACCTGTTGACAGTTTTTGGCTCGTGCGTGGGGGCTACTCAATTTCAACCTTGCTTCTACGTAGCAATAAATGATTCCACGTACGTGACGTAACAGTTCACAATTTTGTATTTATTTGTAACCAAAAATTCCTAAGGAATTACTGCTCCCTTATCTCCGGAGTTTAACAGCAGCAAAAATTAAAAAACCAAAATTATATCAACTTGAGACTTGACATATTTTGAACAAGACGTATACAGTCGCGGTATGAAACGGTTCATCGCCTTAAAGTCGACTTTCGCTTGCACGAGTGCAAGAAACAATACTGCATGCAAACATTTTAATAAATATTTTGTTGAAGTGAAACTTCTTTAGAATCGTTGTGATTTGAAGCTCAATGAAACAAAAAAGCGACACTATAAAGAGATAAATAGATAAATCTATGGGACTAAGCCTATAGGTCCAATTTGGACCGAAATAAAACTGATAATAATATTTTTTAGACTAAAACAGTGAAAAATTTAAAGTGATATTTAAGAAGTTTATTTTGAATTATAATATGTTGACGGATGTAGGCTAAAGGAATTATATTTATACTAGTTTACCCCGCGAGTGCGCCGCAGGTCAATCTCTAGAGCGTACGTACCTCTCGGTGAAACTCATTGGCCACAAGAAAGTAACGTGATAGTGTTGTCGTTGCAGACATCCGCTTGCAGCTGTGCGAGCAGACGCGCGTGTTGGAGGCGCGCGCGGAGGCCACCGCCGGCGTGGCCGGCGAGCTGCACGACTACTGCCGGCGGCGCGCCGACCTCGAGAGCGAGTACGCGCGCGCCCTCGAGAAGCTCGCGCGCGCCGCGCACCAGCGCCACGAGGGCCAGCGGCACAAGCGCGAGCAGTGGCCGCTGACCGGCGCCTACGCCTGCTGGCAGGCGGCGCTCGACGGCGCCCGGGCGCTGGCGCGCGACCACGCCGCCCTCGCGGACCTCTACGGCGGCCCGCTCGCCACGCGGCTGCAGCGCGCCGGCGACGACGCGCTGCGGCTGCACCGCAAGTGCCGCGAGATCGTCACCGAGCGCCACGAGGAGGTCGGCGCCGCGCTCGCCGAGGCCGCCGCCGCGGGCAAGGCGCACGCGGCCGCCGCGCACGAGTGGCGCGCCGCCGCGCTCAAGCTGCGCCACGCGCACGACCAGCGCGCGCGCCTCGCCGCCGCCTCGCCCCCGAGGCATAAGAAGCTCAAGGCCCTCGACAAGGAGCTCGACAAGCGTCGCACGCGGCACGCCGAGGCGCGAGCGCGGGCGCTGCGGGCGCGCGCCGACTACGTGCTCAGCCTCGAGGCGGCCAACGCCACCCTGCAGCGATACTACCTCGACGACATCGCAGACATCATCCTCGTGAGCATCGTCGCAATAGTCGACACTCTGTTCGGTTGGCCGGTGGACCGCAATGTGTAACGTCATACCCCTCGTGCGCAGTGCATGGAGGTGGGCTTCGACGCGGTGGTGGGCCGCGCGGCCCGCACCGCCGGCGAGGCGGAGGAGAGGCGCGGCGCGGCGGCGGGGCGGCCGCGGGTGCGCTGCGCGCCGCCGCCGACGCGCTCGACGCGCTCGCCGACCGGCAGCGGCTGCTGGACGCGCACGCGGCTGCGTTCGCGCTGCCGCGGCCGCTGCCCTACCAGGGCTCGCCACCCGACAAGCAAGACGCGGAGATGGTCGAGGCGGCCGGGGGCGCGGCCGACGAGCGCGACGAGGCCGCCGCGCGCGTGCACGAAGAGCTCGCGGCGCGGCTGCACCAGCTCGAGGCGGGCGCGCGTCGGCTGCGCGCCGAGTGCCACGAGAACGCCAAGACGCTCGACGCCGCCGAGGCGGAGCTCATCAAACAGGTCTCGCACGATTACTGCTCTCACGCTCAGTTAACAAATAATATACATTCACTACGATTTGTATTTCTTTTACTTACCACTACAAATACTATCTATCAGCGATAACCCGAACTCAATTACAACAAATTGTCTACAGTACGCGTAAAACTTAAATGTGATTCGAGTGAAGTTAGCTCCAGGAGTATATATAGGTCTAGTCAAATGTTAACGGTTATTACACCTCACGGTGTATTGTGCGAAAGAGACGGTATGCGAGCCGACCGAGAATGCAATACCGTCTTCTCTCAGCTCTGTCTGTGAACCTTATAACTGTGTATTGCACAATGACGTGTACAAACTTCAAATACGCATTTAAGTCTTGTTTGTTAGGCAAAATTATCATGTCCTTGTACAAAATGTCAAATAACTATAAATCGTGATGTTTATTAAAGTTTTACATAATGTGAAGGGGGTTACGTTACCCTGTCGGACGGGGTGACGTACCACTGACGAGAGTTCAGCTCAGTCGCCTTGAGGGGACGAGTGTTTTACTCTAGATGTAAATATTGCTTAATTCATTTAATATTAAACTTAAGACTTTTTATTATAAATATCTTAAATGTTACGTGTAAATATGTAAAACCTAAACAGGTTCATAGATGCATCTCTGAAGATTTTTTGTTTTCTGTATTTACAAATAGTCCGTGTGTCAACATAAAGATGCAGTACTGCAATCCACAGATGGAGGGTAGCGATGCACAGTGGGACGTGAGCGGGCTGTTCGGGGCGGGCGCGGGCGGCGCCGCGGGTGCGCTGGCGCCGCTCGCCGCCGAGGAGGCGGGCGACGCGCCTCGCAGGGACCAGGAGGACTACTACCTCGCGGTGAGTGCGCGCTTCCCCGCTCCCCGCGACGGACAAGCGAGCGAGGCTCGAGCGTCAGTGACTTATACTCGTGTTGCAGAAGTTCCGTTCGTACGTGTCGTGCGCCGGGCGGCTGGCGCGCGTCGAGAGCAAGGCGGCGGCGCTGCGCGGGCGCGGCGGGGCGGCGGCGGCAGCGGCGGCCGGGGCGGGCGCGGGAGCGGGAGCGGGCGTCGCGGCGCCGCCGTCGCCGCCGCGCCGCGCCGCCGCCGCCGCTGCGCCGCGGCCAGTTCGCGGCGCCGCTCGACCACCGCCTGCCGCTGGTGCTGACGTCGTGCGTGCGGGTGATCGCCACCTACGGGCTCCGACACCAGGGCATCTTCCGCGTGTCCGGCTCGCAGGTGGAGATGCAGGCGCTGCGCGCGGCGTTCGAGCGCGGCGAGGACCCGCTGGCGCAGGTGCGCGACGCCTCCGACATCAACTCGGTGTGCGGGCTGCTGAAGCTGTACCTGCGCGAGGTGCGGCCGCCGCTGGTACCGCCGCAGCTGCAGGAGCGGCTGCTGCGCGTGGCCGCCGTGCAGCCGGAGGGCGAGTTCGTGGCGCGGCTGCGCGAGACGCTGGCGGCGCTGCCGCAGCCGGCGGTGCTGGTGCTGCGCTACCTGTTCGCGTTCCTGGCACACCTGGCCGAGCACAGCGAGCACAACATGATGGACGCGTGGAACCTGGCCATCTGCGTGGGGCCCACGCTGCTCGCCGCCTGGGGCGACGGCGGCGCGCAGCTCGCCGCCCAGAACCTCGTCAACGAGCTCGTCAAGCGCACCATCCAGCACCATCTCGAGGTGTTCCCGCAGGACATCGCGCCCTACGCCCTCTACACCAGGTTCAGGTGAAACCTTTGGAAGTCTATATCATATAATATTAGTATTATATTGCATATAACTACATGTATATTATGTTTAAATAGTTGCATCTTATTACTATATCTTGTATATATATATAGTCTTTTCGCATATAGTACATTTTAAAATTTCCTACAAAATAGGTAACAAAGCAACACAAGCCGCGAAAAAAATTTGTGATGTTTATTGACTTAATGCAGTATCTGTGAGAGTAGCGCAAATTTGGTTTAAGCGTTTTCAATCAGGAAATTTTGATATCAAAGATGCACGTCGCTTTGATTGCCCTGTTACAGACAAAATTGATGCCATTTTTGAAAAAGTGGAGCAAAATCGGCATATTAGTAGTTACGATGTAGCTGGAGAACTGGGAATTGACCACAAAACGGTTTTGGTGCATTTGAAAAAAGCTGGATACACAAAAAAGCTCGATATTTGGGTGCCTCATGAGCTCACTGAAAGAAACCGAAACATTTTTGAAGAAGCTGATAACTGGTGATGAAAAGTGGATCACGTACGACAAGAACGTGCAAAAAAGATCGTGGTCAAAGGCCGGTCAGGCTTCACAGACTGTGGCGAAACCCGGGTTAACTCGCAACAAGGTGATGCTGTGTGTATGGTGAGATTGGAAGGGCATTATTCATTATGAGCTGTTACCGCCAGGCAGGACCATCGATTCTGAACTGTACTGCGAACAACTGATGAGATTAAAGTAAAAAGTTAAGAGAAAGCGGACGGAATTAATCAACAGAAGGGGTGTGGTTTTTCACCATGATAACGCTAGACCTCACACATCTTTAGCCACTCAGCAAAAATGACGAGAGTTTGGCTGGGAGGTGTTGATGCATCCGCCGTATAGTCCTGACCTTGCACCTTCAGATTTTCACCTGTTTCGGTCTCTGCAGAATTCCTTAGGCAGTGTCAGGTTAACATCACGAGAGGACTCCCAAAACCACTTGTCGCAGTTTTTTGATCAGAAGCCCCAAAATTTTTATCGCAATGGGATCACGTCCCTACCTACAAGATGGCAAAAAGTTATCCAACAAAATGGCAGCTACCTACTTTAGTCAAATGTAAATAAACTTTGTAAAAAAACCTTTTGGATTTTTATATAAAATACGAAGAAACTTTTCCCCAACCTAATATATATATATATCTTCTAAGTTCTTCCCTCTCTGCTGAGGATCGTGACTTTGATGGCAGAACAATTGCTCTTTTCCACTGAGATCGGTTCCAAGCACGGTGGAAGACCGAGTTTATTGAAGTGTCCAGCTTGTCAGCAATCTGGCCACTCCACTTATTTTGAGATCTGCCACGAGGTCTCTTGCCTTTGATGTTCCCAGTGCTCACAAATCTCTTCATAGTACTCGGGTTATGCGGCTAAAGTTGAGTATACGGTGTCGGCATTCGGCATACCACTGACAGCCTCTGGTGATCTCCAATCTCAAGCTCTTCCACTATGAAGGAATTTGTTAAGAAAAATCACACTGGAATTCGCATTTTTTTTTAATCTGACCATTTTAAATCATTCCCAGAAAAATTCTCAGGATATAAAGTAGTGCAAAGTTTAAGTCTAAAAATTAGCTGTCGATTAGCAAAATCTCCATCACAATCGGTCCAATAATTTTTACTTGAATCCCGAAAAAACAGACAAGAAATCTAAAAAAAAAGCATAGTGTTCTCCATCGTTTATATAGTCTTTTCCAGTTGTTTCTTTTAACAGATTTAGTGTATGGACACGACATGCTTAGAATTTTATAAGATATATGTATGCTCACGCTGAGCGAATGACAGCGAGAATAACACAATAATAATCTGAAATGTGTTATAATCAAAGTTTATTTCACTGGAATGATTACAATCACGATACTGAACATTGCACACTAATACACAGAAATATTAGGACAACTCCAAGAGTTGCATCCACGCGCGTCAGGCGTCGAGCAGCAATTTGCCCTCAAAGAATATGTCTGACGCGCAGCCTGTCGTGTGGCCACTGCTTGTGGACTGTCCCTCCTCCGCGCGAACTCCGCGTAAACACAAGAGGCTGTGCATCTCGCCTCCTCGGCCACGACGCTCCGCAACATGTCGCTCTTGACAGTGTCACAGTGTTTCAATCAACCTTCTACACATAGATGTGTATATACGTATATAGTCTAGTTATGTTTATTAGCAAAATGTAAGTAATCATACAATAATTATGTATACCACCATCGTCACTCCTGATCAGCAGTATTCCTGCCAGGGGTTGTCCGGAAGAAATCGCTTTGTAGCAAAACAGACCGCCCTTTGTACACAATTAGAATAGTACTAGTTCGTAAGTTTTCTGTAATGGTGTACAATAATGTATTATCTATGTATCCATCCCCACCGTAGTCCTCTCGCAGTGGGGAGCTCTTAAGCAGGATTTCACCTCAAAAAAGATGCTTAAATAGTTCGTATGCCGTTGTTTTGCCCTTAAATGTTGCTTAACTGCCGAGAAAAGCATTAAAAACCTATAGTTGTTTTTATTGTTTGAAGTCGACGAACAGGCCCCTTTCTCTTTCAGCACTCTGATTTTGTAAATATTTCATTATAATCATTCGTTATAACGATTCGCAGCGAGCCCGAGCTTGAGACCGATGGGGAGAGCGGCAAGGGGGAGGAGGCGGGCGGCGGGGGAGGGCGGGGTGAGGACGGCGACGGCGCGGCGCCCCCCGACCCCCACGACCCCCGCGACGACCTTTCCCTCTACGACGACGACGAAGAAGGTATGTCTGTCACAAAATCTTGAAAACTATGCGAACCATAGACAATACATGCAAATCATGTCCCAATTTCTATTTATATATTCTGTATATATGTATTTGTATGATATGTATATTAAGTATATATCTATGTAATATATAAAATATCTACATATATAGTAGTGGTCATATAATTAAGAACACTGATTTAAAATGAAGATTTTTTTCAAACTAAGACTCAAAACTAATTGCATGCAATTTTTTCATTTCTCTTGGTATCGTAAAACTTTTCCATAATACCGCTGTATTCATTGATATGATTAACTAAAAATAAATAGACAAACTTTTTGCACTACTCCTAAACATAGTATTCCTATTTACTGGCTGGTCACGGAATTAAGAACGCTAAACAGTTTATACCTTTATTCAAATTTAAATAGAGAACACTCAGTCGATTTGTTACTGTTTGTATAATTTCGGCGCCATTTAGTGCTGTCAAAGATTAAAAGTGATTGCTTCTTATGAGAAAACATTGGGAAAAAATAAAAGTTGTGATAAATCTACAAGGGAAGTAATAATAAAAATTCGCCGGAAGAATTGCTCTTATAAAAAAGTAGCCGACCATCTGCAATGTTCAAAAACGATGGTTTTCCATGCTGTAAAGCATTTTGCTATGTATCAAACTACTTCGAATGTTCCACGTGTACCTAAACAGAGAAAAACAACTCCTCGAGATGACTGAAACATCGTTCGTATGGCAAAACAAAATCCTTTTAAAGGGTCCAATGAGCTGAAAAAAGAATATATTGGTGAAAACAACCCTTCAGCAATCTCAGCACGCACTATTCGAAGACGTTTGGTAGAAGAAAAATTGCACGGTAGGATAGCAAGAAAGGTACCCATGTAGAAACTTTGCCACAGGCAAGCCCGGCTTGCATTTGCGAGAAAGTATGAAAACTGGACTGTGTGACAGTGCAAAAATGTACTTTTTTTCTGACGAGACGAAAATAAACAGAGTATGTTCTGATGGAAAACGATATGTACGACGTCCCCCGAATACAGCATTCGACCCTAAGTACACAAAAGTTACATTAAAGCACGGTGGTGGAAATGTGAAAATTTGGGGGTGCTTTTCTGGACATGGTGTTGAAGCTGTAAAGTGGATAGAAGGTAACATGGATCAGTTCCAATACAAAAATATACTGGAAGAAACAATGTTACCTTATGCTGAAGACGTTCTACCGGTTATTTGGACATTCCAGCATGACAATGATCCAAAGCACACTGCACGCACCGCAAAGGAATTTCTTACAGCGCAATCAGTTTCTGTCTTAAACTGGCCAGCTAACAGCCCAGATCTAAACCCAATAGAGAATCTGTGGTTCGAAGTATAGAAAAAGGTTTCAAATACACAGTGTGGGAATTTAAGAGAGCTATACGACGTTTTTTTAGAAGAATGGAACTCGTATTTCTCTTGCGAAATGTCAAAAATTAATAGAGTCAGTGACTCGCCGGTGTAAAGCAGTAATTAAAAGCCTTGGATATGTTTTTAACTATTAATTTTGGTTAAAAATGTATTAAATTTCTCGCGCTACATATTATTGTGATTTTTGAAATGTGAGTGTCAGACAAAACGATTCCCGATCAGTTTAATAAATCGTTCTTAATTATTTGTCCAGCTTCAGTACTATTTGAATGTGTTACTTTGGTAAAATAAATAAAATGTGAAAAAAATAATTCGATTTTATTCTTTATTCCTAAGCCACATTGCTCTCTATTAATGTGGCTATTTTATAACATAAGTAGTTGCTTCTCAGAAGGTACACATCTCTGTGTATGACACGATTTAAATAAAAAAACTTCTAGAACTTCAAATCGTTCTTAATTATATGACCACAACTGTATATATCATTTATGTATTTATTATTAAAATGTAAGTAATTCGTACTATATGTTACGTATACCACCATCGCCATTATCATCTCAATTCATTCCTGGGTTTGTCTGGAAGAGCTTGCTTTTTAGCAATAAGACTACCCTTTGTGCACAACTAGATATAATTTTAGTCTTTAAGTTCATTTTTGTATTGGTGTATAATAAAGTGTTATCTATCTATCTATCTATCAATTTCTTTTACAGCCATGATTAAATCGCTTCATAAATTGTAATAAAAATTATCAAAAACATCATTTTATAGTTATATAGTACTTTCCATGAAATTATTTAATTTTCATAAATTTGAGCTAAATGTTTACTCTCATCAGTGGCAAAAAGAAAATACTGGCTGCTAGAAAGCCACAGAAAAAAATTGACATTTCATATGTCACATACGTGATGACATTTCATTGGATTTAGATATGGATTTAACACCCAATTTTATTAGAGAAGTAGTTGTTTGTTTAACTTATCAGTTTTTATTTACTTTCCTCATATTCGAAATGAAAAGCAGAGTGTTAACTTCGGATGAAAGGCCTATTTAGGCACTCGAATTATTATATCTCGGTATGTCTGTAAGGGATCTTGTGTGCCTTTAGCAACCGGTGCCTTATAATTGTAATACGCATATTATGTATGCCTTTGAATGGATAACAATGTTCGGGTGTTGTCTGTTCGCAGAGGAGACGAGCGACGAGTGCGAGACGGGCGAAGGCGAGGCCGAGCACGAGCACGAACGCGAGCACGAACACGAGGGCGGCGAGTGGGCCGACCGCGACTGCCGCAGGTCTGTCCACAACCAACCGACCCGCGTTGGCCCCTCTCTGGGCCCAATTGATAGGAGTTGACTGCAACAATTCTAATAAACTAATATATAATTCAATAACTATTAAAAATATTTATAACAAATAGTTAAATAAAACGAAATAGAAATGCTACCTATATACCCTTTCTACCATTGTATATTCATATTATTAATTGTCCAGATTTTCTAAGCAAGGTCCATTTTAATATTCCAGTAAAGTCTATATGATTTAATCAACCCATTAATGTACCTTTAAGTTACAATTACAGACAAGACTCATTTCTAGTGAGAGCAAGTAATTATTTAAATAATTGAAGTAAATACGATGACATTTACCTGTTTGTAATCAGTATTTCAGGAGTCCAATGGTGTCTAAGCCTTAAATTATCAATATTTGCTAAGCATCTGGGTGCCTTTTTTTATGTCTGCGTGTAGTTTATTCATCAAAACCTGTTATTGGCTTTTTTTTGTTAATTATAGTTACCTAATCAAATGTATTTAGCTGTAGGTTTGCCATAAATAAATAATGTTTAGTTTCAAAGACCCTTTGCATTGTCGTTCCTCGCGGTGTTCTCGTGACAATGTCGGGTGCCAGTAACGGAGTTGAAGGTGTGCTTGTGTCGGTGGCAGGTGCGAGAGTGCGGAGCGGCGCGCCGCCGCGGCGCCCGCCGCCGCCCGCGCGCCCCTCGCCCCCCACGCCCCCACGCCCCGCAGGTACCGCTCGAGACCACCGTCTGACACGGGCCACTCGCTCGCTCGCTCAGCGCCCGGTGTCCGCCGTCCGCCGCGCACGCATTATGTTGTTTAGATGTCATCTAGCATTAACTTACTTATAATATTATAGTTATGTAATGTATATTATGATATAACGCTACGGAAGTATCCGCCCGCGACTGCACTCGTTCAAATCACGGGCTCATAGCAAAATATGATATATTCCATTTCAATCAGTTCTGCTGTAAGTTTTGACGCAAAATATGTTGAAATTATAATCACTTTTTCTATAAAAGTTGAATCGACTCTGTTGAAATGACAAATATTTATACATTCAACGAAATTTTCTTAAATTACTTAATAGCTGAATTAGCTATTATTAGACAATAAAATGGAATACTCGCTTATAAACCATATTTATTTCGAGCATATTTCTTCTACAAATATCGATGTTATAATTAAGTACATTTGATATAAATTATGATTCTCGCACAATATTAGTTAGTCACTCTTAAAGCACTACTGTGACATGTGCATCCAATCAAAGTCGGATGCGAACCGCGTCGTCGCTCCACCTTCATATTATGCTGGTTGCTTGACCGCGTCGCGGTCGTGGCGTCGACGGAGTCGCCGTCGGATACTTTCGCAAGAGACGAGCTCACTAATTTTAGTATTCATTTTTGTGCGCATTCTGTAAATTAGCATTTGTGTCTGTGTGTGTGTGTGTCGTTGCATGCATTCGCGCTCAACCGCTTAAGCGCCGCAGCTTGGCTTCCACTCGTGTCTTCAACTTCTGTCAACCTTCGGCTACATGTGCTCACCCCAGGTCTAGTAGAGGCATTAGATAGATGTCCGTTTACACACGTAAATAAGTTGATGAAGAGGCCATCCACAATTCCATTAGATATTTCTAAACATTTAGCACCCCACCCACCCCTTGTGACGTGGACGCGGCGGAGTCAAATGCAAACGCAAATCGGCGGTCGTCTAAAACGCTATTGCGCACTTTTCCACTTCACAGTTGAAGTCAAAGGGGGTGCACAATGACACAAGACAAATAAATTCATTCATTCACATAGTGGCTTCAGCTAATGGAAATGCATCCCCTTTTCGACTCTCTTTAATCTGTTAGTGTAGCGATGAGTAACCAAACGAAATTTTAAGAATTAACCATCCAGCTAATGAAGATTCGATAGCTGGTTAAAAAACTAAATACTTATTATTTGGCTAATGATTGGTGACTCGCTGAGTGGTAGCCGACTGCTGCTGGCTACGCCGTTGTCGGTTCTAGTCGACAACCGTTAGCCAGCTGGCGAGTTGATGCACAACATAGCCGTGGCTGTTTAGTTGGTCGTTGGCTCGGCGCATGCGCCATACCATATTGTAAATGCCGGTGGCTGGTGCTTAGCTTATTTGTGATTACGAATAAATTTCATTTACGTGCATGCGTGTGTTTGATTTACGACGCCATCGTGCCGATGGGTTTGTTCCACCGCAAATATTCCGCACAATCGCAAACTATCAGATGCTGCTTCCAAACTCGTAAATACTACATCTCCCATCTAACTTTTAAATTAGAAGATGAAAAAGCTTAAGATATACGAACGACGGGTTAAGTGGTTTTTGAGATGTGAAGTATAATTATTTGAATATCTGTTTCGGGTTGTGTAAACAAATGTTTTAACTATATTCTTAGAAAAACGTGGAAAGTATACTGTGGCTGTGTGAATATGCATACGCCCGATAGTTGTTAAAGGTCTGGACTTGTGTTGGAACAAACTTGATTTCACGCCATCGTGTTCCCGCTGTCGTGCTCGAATAAGCCGAAGGGACGATCTCAACCCGACCCAATGTGCCAACCACACAACTGAAATATTGCAATTGACAAAGTAACATTATTTTTTAAACAATAACGTCGTCGAGCTCGGTGAGGCCGCACACCGGACACCCTGAATTGGAAGCACATGCACTCGGGGGTGTGGTGTGCGGCCTCCGCGGACGCGTGTGTCGTGACGCGTTGGGGTGCGCAGGTGGCCGCGGCGCGCGCCCCGCCGCCCGCCGCGCCCGCGCCCGCGCCCGCGCCCGCGCCGGCGCCCGCGCAGCCCGCCGCCGCGCCGCACTGCAGGTAACCGCCACACTCTCCGCACCCACCGCACTAAACACGGACCAGACTATTATCATATACTAGGATATGCCCGCGACTTCGTCCCCGTTTCACGTGGAAAATTTCCGCGGGATTACCGAGATAAAATATATCGCACATTTTATTACATAAAAACTATCGATCAGTTAAAAAATCGCTAACAAACTATTCTCAGAAAGAAAAAAAATCTAACAAAAAGACCGACTTCAAATATAATAGACCGAAATCCCGCTGCAAAATTATTACATTCATGTTTTATTTAATTAAAATCTAGTTTTTATAGATAATTACATATGGGGAATACATAATTGCTAGTTTGCCTATAAAAATGTGGCCACTAGTATTTTTAATTAAAATAATATTAGTTTAATATTTTGCTTTACTTGTTTTTAAAATAAATTATATATCAATTTAAAGCTTATTTTTTTCTGTGTACGATGGAATAGGGTTGCCTATGGAAAAGTGAGCGGAAATAGGAGTTGCCAGATGTTAAAGATAAATTAGAGTGAAAGAAAGTTAACGCGCTGCGTCCCTCGTTAGCGTGACGCAGCGTAGCGCGCGATCTTTAACGCGAAATGTGGCCAACTGCACAGTAGTCCATACATTTCGTGTTGCCACGTTTATCATATTTACACTGTTTTATTACATGTTCTCATAATATATTTTGAACGTGTTCGTAATTTCCATTTATTTTATATTCAAATGATGAGGTTTGTGATGAGAATAATTTATATGAAATGAGTATTGCGTCCACGTGTAGAGTAGATACTCGAGAATAACACGACGTGAGAAATGGTATCCAGCTTGTGCCGAAAGCGAGAGCGAGAGCGAGAGCGAGAGCGAGAGCGATATGCTTCACACCGTAACAATAACAAAAACACTGTAACATTTCTCAGATCGAAACTATAACTGCTTCAAAATTAACTAAAACATAACAAAACTGCTTGATTTAACCTTTTAACCGACGGACTGTGTTGGAGGATGAATACGACGGTCTGTGACTGAATCCATAGTGCGTGCTATATCTATCTATCTATACTATAATAAATTTGTAAATAGTTCGAGTTTGTACAATGTATTTAAAATATGAAATAAATCAGGGCGGACAATTCGGACCAGGAGATCTCGAAAATGAATTTTTCTCTGCCTGTTTGTCTGTCTGTTAGAGCATCACGCGAAAACTACTGAACGGATTTAAATGAAATGCGGAAACGGAATTCGTGGGACGGACGAAAATAGCGAAAAAAATGGCGCTGCGGTCGCCTTTTTAGGAAACTACTGAACGTGTATGGATAAAACTCGACATAAGGCTGGCTTATAACCCGAATCAACACTTAGGAATGAAAGACGTTTACGTGGAATAGAGGGATTGGCAAAATAGTTGCGCTACAATCGCGTCTTTTCAATTCACTATCAAATACTTGTGTAGCCATAAACAAGTCATTCAGCGTATTACTTCAAGTCAGATTGGTTTCGACTGGACTGCACGGACTTAGTTTCTTTATTGCTGTAGTGAATTTAACAAGAAACAGTCAATTTTTACGCCTGAAAATTATAAAATATGATCTCCTTTAACGAAAAATGTTATTTATAGTAACAAAATCCCACCAGAAATCACGATTCATACTTTATAAGTTTTTTTAGTTTACCTTCCAGGTACTTAATTCTTTTGCCTGTTATTTTACATTATTTAGTATATAAGAATGACAGTTTAGTTCCTGAGCTTTTGACTTAAACCATTTTTCCATTTGCGATAATGTTATGGTTATTGACCTTTCCCTGCAAATGTAGTCATTATTTTTAAGCGACTTTCACTATTAGTTGCATACATTTTCATTCGAGATATATATTAGGTTGGGGAAAAAGTTTCTTCGCATTTTATATAAAAAATCAAAAGATTTTTTTATAAAGTTTGTTTACATTTGACTAAAGTATGTAGGTGCCATTTTGTTGGATAACTTTTTGCCATTATCATGGTGAAAAACCACAACCCTTCTGTTGATTAATTCCGGCCGCTTTCTCTCAACTTTTTACTTTAATCTCATCAGTTGTTCGCAGTACAGTTCAGAATCGATGGTCCTGCCTGGCGGTAACAGCTCATAATGAATAATGCCATTCCAATCCCACCATACACACAGCATCACCTTGTTGCGAGTTAACCCGGGTTTCGCCACATTCTGTGAAGCTTGACCGGCCTTTGACCACGATCTTTTTCGCACGTTCTTGTCGTACGTGTTCCACTTTTCATCACCAGCTTCTTCAAAAATGTTTCGGTTTCTTTCAATGAGCTCATGAGGCACCCAAATATCGAGCTTTTTTGTGTATCCAGCTTATTTCAAATGCACCAAAACCGTTTGGTGGTCAATTCCCAGTTCTCCAGCTACATCGTAACTACTAATATGCCGATCTTGCTCCACTGTTTCGAAATTGGCATCAATTTTGTCCTTAACAGGGCGACCAGAGCGACGTGCATCTTTGATATCAAAATTTCCGGATTGAAAACGCTTAAACCAAATTTGCGCTACTCTCACAGATACTGCATAAGGTCCATAAACATCACATTTTTTTTGCGGCTTGTCTTGTATTATTACCTTTTTTTTGTAGTAAAATTTTAAAATGTATCGAATTTCTCCATTAGATTCACTCATTTTAACAATAAGAAAAACAATTGAAAATCACACATTTTCCTAATTTGAATTTGGAATTGTCTTCTTTAAAATTAAAACTTTCTAATGATACCACAACCAGCCAGATACAAATGGTACAGCCAAAGGTTTTCACGAATAAGCTATTGGTTAAAACAACATGCAGACGTAAAAAAGGCACCGAGATGCTTAGTCACTGTTGAGCAATCTAAGGCTTGAAAACCGCTTTTATATACGCAACATAGAGTTACTTACTTATACATTGTAAAACGAGTGTAACGGCGGGCGCAGGCGCCTGGCGGAGAGCACCCCTGACCTGGTGCTGGGGCTGCCGGCGCGCGTGGCGCCGCCCCCGGCGGCGCGGCGCCCCCGCCCCCGCCCCCGCTGGCGAGGCGCCGCCCCTCGCCTGCGACGCCGCGGACACCTTCCTGCACAACAGGGACACGCTTAAGAAGCGGCCGGCGCACAAGTGAGTAGACGCGCGTCGGCGTCGTGCGCAACGCCTCGGCGGAACCTCTTCTCTGAACAGACGCCGTCGTGTGCGTTGCAGGCAGTCGCGGTCGGAGGGCGCCGCGGAGGCGGAGGCGGAGGCGGGGGCGGGGGCGGGGCGGAGGCGGCGCCCGCGGGCAGCCAGGTGCCGGCGCGGAACACGGCGCGCGTCGCGGCCAAGTTCGCGGAGCTGACGCTGACGGGGGCTCGCTGAAGCCGACGCTGGCCGCGAAGCCGGCGCTGCTGCGCAGGCCGACGCCGCACCCGCACGCCGCCGCGCCGCGGCCGCCGGCCCCCAGGGCCCCCCACGCCCACGACGACCACCGCTGACCCCGGGGCCCCCCCGAATCTCAATCTAGATAATGCGCGCGCAGCTCATCGAGTGAGAATGTTTCTAAATAAACGATATCATCCAGTGGCGAAGTGTCTGTAACTGCAGACCAGGTCGTGGCCGGTTGTATCCGTTCGCACAAACAAGTACCAATTCATTTTGCACCGCGCCCGTGCCGTGGTCTGTTCATGGCCGGTGCCTATATCTTACTGGCCGTCCATTTGCTTAACTGTCGGTTGACATTAGAGATTCAAGTGAAACAATAGTAAGATATAAGCACCGGCCATCAGTCGCTCGTCTCGTTTGCCCCCTGGCGGTGTCGTCGCCTCGATGAAGCCGCGTATTTATTGTATTGAACATTGTACTCGTTATATTTTTTGTATGAGATCTAATATTGGTCCTATTTATGCATGCCTAGCTGTAAGTGGTCTGCAGCCTTCGTCGCGGCTCCTCCCCTCCACTCCTCCACTCCTCCACTCCTCCACTCCTCCCGTCCGCCGCCGGCTCCGTCGTGTTGCTCTTACCAGAGCTAGTTCTACATTTAAAATGTCGCAATACAAGTTATTTTGAATGCTTTTGAAACAATAGTTATTTTGAGTCGCTATATTTATTGTGTAATGAAAGGTTTTTTTTTTAAATTAATTCCATTATTTGGTTCAAATGTTATTATACAATTTTACCAGTATTAACATGCGTTTTCGCGACAATGGTTTCGCCGAAAGAGGATATTTTTTATTTGATTGAAACATAGACATACGCAATTGCGCATGCAGTTGGTGTTGCCGCTATTATTACAAATTAACAATCGAACAACGATGACGTCATATATTTGTGCGCTCGTACAACGTGTAGGCGGCGGCGGAGTACTGTAAGATTCCAAAACGCGTGTCGGCTGATTTGGCCGCAACGCGCAAGGAGTCGCGGCGACCTGTTCGTCGCCGTGTCTTGTAATGTAGGTGTAAGCGTGTATTTTTCGAAGTATTTTGGGTGTAGGGAAGAGGGCGGGTGCGAGGGGGCGTCGCCTCGCGCACCCGCCGCCTCACCGTGTCGCCACTCTTTTAATTACTGTCAGATAAATAAATGCAAACCTGTGCACTGTGTTTTTCTCTCGCACCCGTCCGCACCCGTTCGCACCCGTCCGCACCCGTCCACAGCCAACGCATCCCTAACGAACCATTTCTACCTGGCCTCCAAAAGGAGAGGGCTCTCAACTCGACTATGATTTTTGTTACGCAATTTCTCTGTCGATTATGGATCGATGTCACATTTTTTACCTATATTCGATAGAGTATACTCCTGAGGTGGCCCCATTGTCACCGAGTCAGGATCTGATGAGTGGATCGTAGGGAAGTCGAGAGCAACCCTTGTCGAAGAGCGCCGAGCGCCGAGCGCCTACGCTCTGCGAAAGAGAAAACTTGTATACGCGTGCCAGTAGTACAATTTCTACACCTGAAATATTATTTATAAACTTATTCAAGCAACTAAAAAGTAAAAGTATATCTTTTATTTTAGGTACCAAAGATAAAACCAACTTCTAACTAAAATGAAAAAAAAAAAAAATCTACATCTAAGGTCGGCACCAAGTAAAACATGAAAACCGAACTACAAAATCCACCGACTTCAAGATGTTGTAGAAAATAATAATAATAAATTTTATTGCTAGCAGATTTTGGGTTCCGAAGATGTAGGCAAAAATTCGTCGAAATCGGGTAAAAAATGTGTAATTTTTAAGGTATGTCATTCATAACTTCTTTGTTTCTGAGTCAATTTTGACCATTCGCCAAGCACTAACACCAAACGGACTTTTAAAGCAACGGACCAAAACGGGGATGCCACACGCGGCCGAAGGTCGCGTCGCGTCGAGCAGTTGGTTTTTTGGCCGCGTAAGCGGCCGTCGAGTTGCCAGAACCATCTGATATACATTACTGACCAGCATGTCCTAGCGATACTTCATTAACTTTAACTTGACGGCACTTATTAGAGATTTTGAAGTGCATATGTGTATATGCACTTTATGTGCATATATGTATATGTAAATTATGTAATTTACCTTCGAGCTGCGCTCAACAACGTTTTCAAAATACGCTTCCATTTCATTAGCAATCGTTTCCACAATCGAGAACCTACCATATTAGGGATACCATATATGTAAAATAAAAAAAATCTACCAAAAAAAGAAACCGATTTCAAGAGTAACGGAAAACCAAAAAAGAAATCTTGTCTACATGTTGAGGTCGGTGCCAACTAAAACACAAACATGACTACGTTTTGCATTATTTTGTTGTTGCAAAATGTATATGGTAATTGTTATGTGTTACATGGTACCGGCTTCAAGATGTTGCAGAAGATTTTTGCTTTTCAGTTACTCTTGAAGTCGGTTTCCTGTTATTTTTTTTAATTTAACCGACTTCAAAAAAGGAGTTCTCAATTCGTCGTGTAATTTTTTTTTTTATGTACGTTCAGCCATAACTTTTTTGTTTCTTAACCAATTTTGATGTTTTTTTTTCTTTGCTTTAGATTCAGAGTATCTTCATAGTAGTCTGGTATACCTAAACTTCATTGTTGTCAAACATTGGGTTCTGAAAACATGGCTGAAAATTCGTTAAAATCACGTAAATATGTGTCGAGGTTTTTACAAGTTTTGTTGTTGAATCGATTTCGATCATTCTTCGTGTGTTGGATTATGTAAAAAATTTCGTCAAGCATTTACACCAACCGGACTTCTAAAACAATGGAAAAGAATGAATTACGAGACGTCGAGAGTTTGTTCGCTGTAAACCAAAAGGCACGAGTGCCAACTGCCAGCTGCCAGCTGCCAGGACCGACTGATATACATTTATTCACTGGCCAGCATGTACTAGCGGAACTTCGTTTGCGTTACCATGATAACGACGTGTTTGTTAGTGAAATTTGAGGTTCATAAGTGTATATAATTCAACTTCGAGCTGCATTCAACAACGTTTTCTAAATTTCTGTTTAGGAATACCGTATATGTAACTTAAAAGTGTAAAATTTGAAATAAAAATTTTCAAAAAAAAAAAAACGGCTTCGAAAGTAACTAAAAAGCAAAAAAATAGAGCTTCCTTCAACACCTTGAAGTCGGTGCCAAGCAAAATATAACAATTACCATACACACTGTTGCAACAACAAAATATTGCAAAATATAATACATAATTTTATTTGATGTTAGGAATTCACCCTACATTATTTTAATCCACAGGTCGCTGGTTCAGATCCGGCTCGAAGAACCAAAATGATGTAGAGCGAGTCCCAACATCAAATAAAAATGAAATGATTGGGTTAAACTGAGTGTCGACTTTGTAAATGTACGGTGTGGCGGCTAGCGACAGTGTTGCAATTCACCAAAAAATGTAACGAGTGGATAGTTGTGGCACTGTCGTTAGTCGCCCTACATCACTTCCCGCGTTGAGTCGTACGCACTCATTAAAGACAGTATATAACGTAACTATTTATTTCACTTGGTCTCCATCTGCTCGACACGCCATAATTGGAGTCGGAAGAGAATCATATATATATATATATATACCATCACAGCAGCCACAGTGATATAACATATCAGTGATACATTATCGCACACGTGTGGTGTGATTGCACCGTACGATAAGTATTAAACATATTTTTTTTAAAGTACAAGTAATAGTAGCTAAATACATCCGTTGCTTTTTTTCAACAATTTCGGCTGGTTTTCATTCTCTGAATGTTAAAGAAAGACAAAAATGGAATAGTGCACAAAGTTGAAGGCGTTATGGCACTCAGATACAGGCCGAAGGGCCGTAACAATTTCTCTTTATGTGTAGCTATTGGAACTGAAATTGTACTCTTAATCTATAGGTATAACGTTTTGTAATCGCTATTCTTGAATCAGTCCCTACAGCGGTTCCGGAAGAGTTGCGCTAAATCAGTTTGCATAAAAATACTTATGGACGTTTGAATTATACCATTTGTGCTCGTTAATAGAAAAATTATTTAATGGCCATAATTTTGTACATTTGTGCAGTAGATATTGAACATGTCCACGGGCAGGGAGCCGCCTGCACTCGCCACTTCGTCGACGCCCGCGCCACACTTCCATTCCATTCTACTCGTCTGCTTTTCACTGCATCAACAATAAACGATTATTAAGAGAATGAAGTGTTTTTCTATCTCCATCGTCCATGCACCACTTACCGGTCCGTCTCCCACCCCGTGGCGTCATGCGTTGCCAACGGCTGCATCGCACGGCTCGGGCGGACCGAACAGTCCTACAATTGTGGTCTTCCCGCCGTTGAAACGACGCCGAGTGCAGGTTGTGAAAAAAACACCGCTTTCACATCGATTTATTATAATTAACATTCTTTACATAAATTTTGAGTAAAGCATAAATAAATATACATAAAATATTAGAGCACGATGGCCAAACGCCGCGAGCGAGCTCGAGTTTAATGGCTGCCTCTAGTGGTGTGAATATCCGAATGAAAATATAATTGGTGTATCGATATAAAAGAGGGGTGGACATCTTCACTTCATGGAAATGATTATCATTAAAATAAGTGATAA
The DNA here is from genome assembly GCA_039645545.1 of Dendrolimus houi. Lineage (NCBI taxonomy): Eukaryota > Metazoa > Arthropoda > Insecta > Lepidoptera > Lasiocampidae > Dendrolimus > Dendrolimus houi. Next base: position 23,325,520 of record CM077132.1, read on the forward strand.
AGGAATTTAATTTTTAAAAATTCAATCGGGGCACCTATCTAACTTAATAGCAGCGTCTGTCAGAGTTGTGATCGCTCGTCATGTGCACTCCATGAGCGGAGCAGTCGCAGTGTATTGAATCGCAAGCCACCGCCTGCCTCGAGGTGTTTCGCCACCGGCATTTTAACGGATTCGTAGGTATTTAGAGGCGAGAGTCCCCCGCTCGCCTCACTGGTACCGCAGGCAGTGATCGTGGTGCATCGCGTGGTGCAGCGGCGCGGCGTTCTCCTTGTCGCGCGCGTAGTGCGCGGCGGGCGTCGCCGACGGCGCCGTCTGCGCCTGCGGCTGCTGCTGCTGCTGCTGCTGCTGCTGCTGCGGCGCGTACTCGCCACCCAGTTGCGGCGGCGAGTACTCGTCGCCGGAGCCGTCGGACGCCTCCAGGTAGCCGAAGAGTCGCGCCGCGCCGGCCGCGCGCTGCTCGCGCCTCCTGCCCGCCGCGTTGTTGTTGCCTCCTGTTTACAGGGACGATGTTCCTACATTAAATCCCGCGCTAACATAACCTGTGCTGATGGTGAAACTTTGCGATACTCGCCTGCGGAGCCGGCGGGCGCAGCGGGGGCCGGGTGCGCCGGAGGGTCGGCCGGCGGGTGCGCGCCGCCGGACGCGAACGCGCCGCTCGCCACGCGGCCCACTCCCGACGGCACCTTCAGGTTGCGGCTCTCGATGTGGCTGCGAACCGAGAGAACGCGCCGCTGTAGTGGATCTTGGAGGCGGGGCGGGGGCGGGGGCGGGGGCGCGGAGTGCGAGGGGCGGCATACTGACTGTGCGTCGCGCAGGTGGTGCGCTAGCTGGTGGTGGTCGTCGGCCAGGAAGGGGCACTTGGCGCAGGCCTTCTTGTTGTGCACCTTGTGTACGTGCGTTGCGAGCCGCTCGGCGCGCGCCGCCTTGTACTCGCAGAGCGCGCACGCAAACGGCTTCAGGTGCGTGTTCAGATGGCGTTTCAGGCACCAGTTGTCCACGCCCGACCACGTGCAGTAGCAGCACGCGTAGCGCCGCTCGCCCTTGCGGCGGCTCGCGCCGGAGGCGGCCGGGGCGGCGGTGGCGGCCGGCGCCGGCCCCGCCTTGTGGAGCGCCGGGGAGGGGCCCGGCTCCTGTTTGGCGAGGGGCGCGCGCTCCAACTTGATGACGGGGGGCGGGCGGTAGTCGGGCGCGGCGGGGGGCACGGGCGCCGGGGCCGGGGCGGGCGCGGGCGGAGGCTCCGGCGGTGGCTTCGCGTAGTGGTGCAGCGCCGCCTGGTGATGGGGCTGCGGCTGCGGCTGGGGCTTGGGGTTCGCGCGACGGATGCGGTTCAAGTCGTAGGGCTGGTCGCGGTGCATGCGCAGGAAGTGCTTCTTGACGTGGTCGGCGCGGTTGAACTGCTTCTGGCACAAGTAGCAGTGAAACGGCTTCTCATCACGATGGATGTTCTCGTGCCGCGTGAACAAGTCCCTGCGATCGGTGGCGTACGGGCACGCGGCGCACGCGTACCGCTTGCCCGCCTCGGCCCCCGCGCCGGCCCCTCCGACCCCGGCACCCCCTCCGCCGCCCCCACCGGCCACCGCCTCACCCGCAGCGTGCTCGGTGCCGGTGCCGGCTCCGCCTGGGGTGCGCCGATCGTTGCGCATCGCTTCAACCTGAAAAATTAAACTTTTATCAAAAGGGTTCATGGGGGAGAAAAGCGGTTACTGGTTTGGTCATTTAGCGACGGGGCTCAAATACAGACGGCCGTGTGCTAGTTCGATTCGCCCGTGCCCGGCTCCTCCGGCTCCTCCGGCTCCTCCGGCCTCCATTAAAGCACGACAATGATGGATCAAGCAATAACGACTGTACCTTGTTCTTGAGCCGCTGGAGGTAGCGTGTGAGGTCGTCTAGCGCGGGGTTGTCGCGCAGCAGGTGGTCCGCGGCGGCGGGGTCGGAGTGGTGGTCGCGCGCGAGGTGCGCGCGCACGCCGCGCGCCCAACCCGAGGCGAACGCGCAGCCGGCGAGCGGGCACGCGAAGGCGCGCGCGTGCGAGTGGGTGCCCAGCCAGTGCTCGGCGACACGTGCCAGGAACCCTACGCACTCGCATTCGGCGCACTTGAAGAGTCGCTGCGCGGGGTTGTAGGCGGCCACGCGCGAGTGCGCCCACGCCAGCGGCTCCTCAGCCGCTGTCCACCGGTCCTCGGCGAGCGGGTCTGTGCGCGGCGTGAAGTTCGCCTGCAGGATGCCTGGCGGCGGGAACCCGTTCTGCATTAACGCCGCCAACCCCCACGCCGTGATGTGCTCCTCCGGCCGCAGCTCCTCGTCGAGGTCGCGCTCGGCGGCGGGGAACTCGACGCCGCCCACGCCCACCCCGACTCCCACCGATGCCTCCTCCCCGTACAGCTTCTTGGTGATCTCCTTGAACATGTCCTCGCAGTCCATTGCTAGCGAGGCCACGCTGCCCACGACGCCACCACCCCCGCCCTCCATCATCGCCTCGCTCACTCACCGGCTCGAGGATCGCTCGGTCCGGACCAGGGGAACCTCTAAACCTAGTCGCCAGTAAAGCAACTAATGTAGTACCAGTGTAGAGATGAGTAGGCCTCGGCCATTGCCACGCTGGAACATTTTTAGAGGACTACGGTACACAACCTGTTTCATCGTTTTCCTTACATATATATATATATCTATATATATATATAATATACTTATACAGTTTTCATATAACAACTAAGAAGAGACAAGTGCGGTTTCCATCAACTACGCCGCGGTCTCACGCAGAAAATTTACGAGGAGTTAATTATTAAAACAGCCACTTATGGAGAAGGGACTGATAGTAGCTAAGTATATTATAAATGAAAAATTGTTTGCTTTCAAACAATACCTAATCCAAATGCTAGTCTTTTTGTAGGTAGCTTTCAGGAATATTTCTCTCTTCTGGCCCTGAATGGACTGGAATCTATATCCGTGCCGTAGGGGTATACGAGACCCCTCCCACCGCCAGCATCCCCCGTGTCGACCGCATTCTGCGACTCCTAAACACCTGTATATTTCGCGTAGAGATCGGGTAGGTCGTGCCGCGGCGATCGATGGGCGCGCGGGGCGGGGCGGCGGGGTGGCGGGGGTGGGCTCACCTGCGCCTCTCCTCGGCTCGAAGGCTCGCTCGTGGGCCGTGGGCCGGGCGCGCGTGCGGGGTGACACCACAGCACCGGGCGGCTCGCCGTCCGCGACTGACGCCACCCGCCCCGCCGCCCATCGATCGCCACCCGCGCCCCCGCGCCTCCACGCGCCCGCCGCCCATTCACGCGACGGTGCCGCGTATTGACCGCCGCCGCGCGCTACCCGCGCTCGACCAACGCAGCCCGGAGCGCAATCGGCAATGGCGAACCCACACTTGGACATGTAGAGCCTTCATTAGCAAAGGGAAAAGGCGTCTTTGGTTTGAGCGGCCGTAGCGACCTTTCTGACGGAATGTCAAAGTGCAGCAGAGGCGTTACAAACAGAGCGCTCGTACATGGTCGTAGCAGGGCTTCTACGCCGCCGGGGAAACGGGTGCGTGCCCCAGAGCTACACCGCTACGTTCGCCCGCCCGCTACGACACCTCACTCCAATTTGCGTCCGGGCTGAACTCAACATTTCCAGAATATATTTAGCCTATCTGCCACTGAAAGTCCTGTCAAAATCGGTATAGCCGTTTCAGAGATTAGCCGGAACAAACAGACAGACAAATAATTTAAAATTTACACACTTCAATTTTATTTATTTGTATAGATGTATAGATAACTAAAGTTTTCCCCGCGACTACGCCACGAGTTAAACCCTAGGTTTACTTATATAAAGATTTAATTAGGTTTTTTATATAATTATACAAAACCGTTTAAAATCCGTTACGTGGTCCAAGAGGATTTAGCAGATATACAGACAGACAGACAGACAGATGTGGAAAGCGAGTTTGTTTTATACTATGTAAAGAAAAATGTAGAGAGTAAACGATCAATTCAAAGGGCTTAAAGAGGTCGACTTCGAAGAATCGCTTAGTAGAATTGACACGGGTCTAGATATACTGGTAGTTGTTAGACACAGTATAGGGTCCTACTTTATTTTGATACTTGTCCTGTTTATCATACGAAGCTGTCAGTTCGCCACAATAACAGGCAGAGGAAGTAATGGATGATAAACTAAAAATTAACTAAAAGATATTGTTACATGCCGTCAAAGATAAGCACACAGCTGCCTGTTGTGAGCGCAGTTTATTGTCTTCCCGGATTAGGAATTCTTTTGTGTTTTGAATTTGTAATGAAGAAACACATGCTATTGTTTTTCTACTTGTTTTATAACTATCATTAGCGTCGAATTAATCCTTATTGTTATTGTTTTCGACTTTGTTGGCCGTTCGCAGGTGTGCAAATTACTATTTCTCGGAAACTCAGTGCGCGCGGTCAATCTTTTTTGTACTGTGTAGTTAGTAACTGTTAGTATAAGACGATGCCCGAATGGAGTGTGAATGGGCAGTCAAGCGACGACTACGAAACGAGTAAGACGTTCTCTAGTACTCTCGATTAGCGATAAAGACGACGGACTTTGCGCGTGTCGAATTGCATTGAATCGTGCAGTGTGAACTGGTTGCATCCAGTTTTATTTGTATTTGTTTTATACGTGTTTGTACAGTTCTAATAAATTCTATAGTATTTCCAACGGCATTTTTAATTCGAGTCCTGTTATTCGTAACAATATAAAGGTATCATGCTTTCTTTTATTAATAAATACCCAGTCCATATCAGTATAGTGGGTTTTCAACGACTAGCAGTATTTTATACAACAAACAATTTCCCTTTTATATAACACTTCTTTTAATAATTTATAACAATGTGTCAAAAATAAAATGAATTTAATATTTAATGCAAATAAGATAGAACACGGGTGTTAGAATGAGATTAATGGACTAGACTATTCAAAAGCTCAGGCTTTACAGTAAAGTGGTGTTCAGTAAACATAATGCTCCTGCTTGCAACTATGGCCATGCCATTACATTGTTTAGTATATATTACACGAGTTATCTATCAATCAATGTCGCATCTCGTATAATGCTTTAAACGCTTGGATACATCCGCGTGACACAGTCATCGATACTAACGTTATCCCAGGTCTAGCAAAGGCTTTAAGACGCAGAAACTTCGTTCATAATTATGTCCTCCATTTAGCGTGTAGATAACTAATAGATATTTTAACAAGTAAGCACTTTTAGTTTGTGGGGGACATTGTATACTACTTTATGAACACAAACAAGCTAGCGGTTAAGGCGAAAACACGGTCATATTCGTTTCGTTGCAAGTTACACTTCACACTTTTTTATCCATGCAGGAACGGGGAAAAAATACAAGTTCCTGCGCTGGGGCGGCCTGTCGTAAGAGGCGACAAAACAACCCACAGCCAGGTGGTAGGGCATTTGTCCGACTGGATGGCTACCACCCCTGGTCTAGAGCACGCCGCCATAACAACGTTGAGTTGTGTTCCGGCATTACTGACCAGGTTCCAGTCTTGCGCATTTGTAGCTCCTTTGGTGTTGCAAATGTCCATAGGCGATGGTAGCCGCTTCCCATCAAGCGGGCCGTCTGCCTGTCTGCTGAACTCATGCAATAAAAAAAAGAACTATACTATTAGGTATCACAAAACCACAACTATTTTAAGGCAGATATTTAGGTCTGTTGTAGTGAATAACACAGATTTATATTAGCACTTAGGTCTTACGAAGAGCAAAGACCTATAACTGTCTTGTTTTTTGAAAAGGAATAGCAAACAAGCATTTTTGCTCGCCACTATCTCGGATATTGTTTAATCTACGTTTTACTACTGACTAAATACTCTTATTAATATCTATAACATAAACCATTTGCAAGTTACTGAACATTTTACACTTCGCACATATAGGTACTAGTATAAGTGACGATAGTTTGACACAGTTCTACCAACCGCCAGGTGCAAGCTTCTTCAGTAGACTGAGTGAGTGATGACTTTATGTATTTACTATTTGTGTGTTATTGTTTTTACAATATTTCTATAGTTGAGAAGATAAAAAGACCTTTTGTGTAGTAATTTAATAACTGCGAAGCGTATGGTAACTGTAATGAGGAAGTTGGATGTCACCGGGCCAAGTTGGGCCCCGTCTTTATTTCACATCGGTAATGTACGCAAATATGTAGATATAAAATTAATGAGTAGAATTGATAGAGATATTCCTTCTCTCACTTCTGTTGTTACGATATACCCATTTATTCATGTTAATCCGACGTCTGGGCTTATGTCACTGACAATGCGGAGAAGTTATTGTCTTAGATTACTTTATGGTTCGATCATATTCAACCTCAAGTATTTTGTAAAATCTATAAAAAAAACATGATATGCAGAGAGGGCAATCAGAGCGTAGCTACCGCTGTGTTGGCCGCAGTGAAGACGCCTGGAAGGGAAGACCATCCGCAACCTTCACGAATGTTGCTTGTAATATCAAAAGGAAAACACAACAATTATTCGACGAACACGAAGAATGTCAAGGTCGTTGCTTCCAAGTTTCATAATAATCGTAGGTACTTTTAAATGATCGCGAAATCGCGTTGCGCTTCGCCGCAGTCGGTGGTTGAGCTGATGAAGGACGACCCTCCACCCCCCCCCCCCCCGCCACCCCCAAACTAATTGTGACGTACAGACACACCACTGACGACAATTACCACGATTAATTAATATATGTAATGATAGTAGAGACAGTAAGAAAAGTGCTAATTAATTAACATGAATCCGTTAGTTCATTTAGATTCTATATGAATTCCTTATTAGTATTTTAGATTCAATTATAATATTAATGTGCTGTTTTTGAAACTGTCCGGTAATAAAAACTTATTCTACCAATTTTGACCCGACTGCCACGGAAGGGTTATGTTTTTCGCGCGCCATCTTGTGTGTTTGTATACTCTATTACCTCGTATCTTCCAAACGGCTTGAGGGATTTATCTATATATTCCTCTTAAAAGCCCAAGTGTCCTTGGATGGATGTTAGAAAAAAATGGCGGATTTTTGACATGAAATAGTAATACGTTAATAAAAAAAAAATGAACGAAACCTATCGAGTAGGGTATTAAAATAAAGCAAATTAAAAGAGATTACAAAAATATATATAAGTTATATGTTTAAACTCAATCAAGAATATTAATAGCGTAGAAACGGGCCATGTTTGTGTCGGACCTCGTGATATCCTATGAAATTTAGAATGGTTATAAATATCCTTAGCTCAATCATATTTAAAACGAAACAAACAAGAGAGTGCCGGGACTAAAAAGTCGAAAATAAAACAAATAATTAAAAAAAATCATAAACCCGGCTGCAAAAAGACAATTTAAAAGTATAAATAATAAATAAATATAATATCAGCCCCCAAAAGTCCTACTGCTGGGCTCGGGCCTCCCACTATAGGGGAATGGACAGTATACCCGCCACGCTTGTCCAAGGCGGCTTGGCAGGTTTGACACATCGGTTATCCCGATGTGCAGGTTGCATCATGATGTTTTCCTTCACCGTTATTAGCACGTGGTAATTGCAACAACATGCACATTGTATCAGAAACTGACTAACTGGTGCATGCGTTGTGGCCAGGATCGAACCTGCGTCCTTTGAGTTTGGGACGCGTGCGCTGGCCATTACGCTACCACGACTTTTTAATGCAAAATTATAATAATTTCAAAGTAATGCACTAAAAATATCGCAACAAGATTGAGAATAGAAAACTGATCGCAAGTGGGTCAATATTATGCTGTTCTCATAATGTTATTTAAATAGTTTCTTGCTCCCACTCAGAATGCATTTTGCCTAAAGTTGATACATTTAATGGGAAGTTGCCTTGTACAGAAATGGTCAAATGTCAAAGTTGAGTTTACTTAGGAGGTTTAGGCAATCCATATCAGAATAAAAATAATACTGGAAACTTGGCCGGCCTTCTATGACAATTTCCGGACAGTGTTTTATCGTGTCAAAAAGCCCATTGCCTTTGCGGGGGTGCGGATGCCATCATCACGAGCACAACGAGTCGAGACGCAGGCTCCTGGCGGGGTGGGGGAGGCACGGGCACAGGGCACAGGGGCGGCGGGTGGCAGGCTTTCATTCATAGCGGCGCCAGGGCGGGCGGCGCGCGCAGCGGCGCGTGGGGCGCGGGGCCGGGGCGGGGGCGGGCGGTCGATCGCAGGCGCGGGCCGCGGCGTCGCGCCGCGTCAGTCGCGCCCCGACCGCGGCGTGTCCCCGTGCTATTGTCGCTGCGTCGCCGCCGCCTCGCCCGCAGCCGGCCGCGCGCCCGCCGCATGCCGCGCCCGCGCCGACGGCCCCGCTAGCGCCGGCGTGGCCGGCGAGCCGACGGGGCCCCGACGGCTGGTGGGCGCCCGCACCGGCCGCGCCGAGGGCGCCGCCCGCGCCCATCGATCGCGCAGCGCCACCGCCGTCGCGCCGCGCATGCCTCCCGCTGTGCCGCCCTAAACAAATAAACATTGTGTGTTGGATTCTCGGACGGACGGATGCGCCCGGACGCAACCGTCGCGACCCTATCGTGCACCGGCCACCGGTACGTAGTGCCACGCACCACCACCGCCGCGCCCGAGGAGGGCCGAGGGGCGAGGGGCGACTTGTTTACAATGGGCACGCGCCGCGCGTTGCGGCGGCGCACCGATATAGCGGTTCGCAGTAAACAAGCGCAGCCGCCGGAGCCGGAGCTCGCCTCATTGAGGGCGCGCTATAAATACGCACGCGCCCCCCCGCCGCCCGCCTCCGCGGCGCGCGCACTCTCGCGCGACCCTCACCTACTACCCTCCAAACGCCGCTCGCCCCTCCTCACTCCGCACCGCGCCGTCAGCGTGCAGCGTGCGAGGTGCGCCTCTGGTCGTGCGCCGCACGCGGCACGCCGCGATGGGCGGCCTTACTAACGAAGGGCGCGTTGCGCGGGCTTGTTGCAGATGTGCAGCCTGGCTGCGCTGGCGCGCGGCTGCCGGCCCGCTGCCAAGCCGTGCTGCCTCTGTTGGTGCTGCTGCTGCTCCTGTTCCTGGTGAATACCCACTTTTGTTTCCTACGCATGCGTGTGCTTAGATGCCGCGTCGCAGCCCCCCTCGCTCGCCCCGCAGGCCGGTCGCGCCTCGCGGCTTATGACTCCTTAGCGTGCAATAAACTCAAATAGCATACATAACCAGTCGGAAAGAAGTGGTCGCATGAAAGTCAAATTCTCGCAGGGAGTATGAAGGTTTCATTAACCTGACTTCGAAAATGTCATAAGGTAGGCCGCGCCTTCGTTTTCTGCATAATCATTTTTACAAAATATGCTTCCGTCCAGGGTCGTGGTCCTCGTCGTTCGACGAACCATCAAATAGCATCCGAAACGTCCCATATCGCAGATGACTCAACAAATAATGTTCAAATCAATTTTCGTTGAAGATTGAAACTACAATACCTCAATTTTTTTCTCCTTCTAGTTCTGAAGTGAGAGGGGGGGGGGGGGATAAGTATAGACAAATTCTATGAATCTGGAAGCTGATCTCTGCCCCCATAGTTATTTATTAGGTGTTTACATATGAAATTGGCGTATTGTAAGGGAGGAACATAAAGTCGATTTTTTTTAAATATAATATATTTATTTAATCAAAGTATGTACCATTGCTATCTATGCACTTCTGCCATTTCATAGGTAGTTCATTGATCCCTTTACTAAAAAAACCAGACGGAAATCAGTAAAATCTTTGAAGGCGCTTTGGACTGCCCCATCGGAATTGAATGTTTTCCCTTGCAAGAAGTTATCCAAATTTCGAAAAAAATGGTAATATGCTGGAGCAAGGTCCGGGGAGTACGGTGGATGTCTTAGACATTCCAATTGAAGCTCCTCTAATTTGGTAGCCGTCTGTTGTGCAGAGTGTGGTCTAGCGTTGTCCTGAAGCAGCAGTGGCCTAGAGCGATTGACCAGCCTCGGTTGTTTAGCAGCTAGCTGTTCCATCATGGTTTGCAGGTGCTGACAATAGACATCCGCCGTAATCGTCTGGCCAGACTTAAGAAAGCTGTAGTGAACGACACCGGCACTAGTCCACCCAACGCCCACAAGTAATTTTTTTTGAGTCAATTTTCGCTTGGGGCAGAATTTGGCTGCTTCGCCAGGGTTCAGCCATTGCGATGAGCGTTTCCGATTATCGTACAGGACCCACTTTTCATCACAGGTAATGATTCGATTTAAAATCCCTTCATTATTGTGCCGGTTGAGTAACGTGACGCAGCAGTCGACGCGCGTTTATCGGTTTGCTGTACTCAATTCATGAGCTACCCACCTTGCAAGCTGTTTCACCTTCCCAATTTTTCCAAGTGGATTAAAACAGTTTTATCACTAACACCGCAACCTGCAGCTATCTCGGATGTGGTTTGCGATGGATCCGCTTCCACAATAGCCTTCAATTCTGCATTATCAACTTTGGGGCTTGTTCTGCAGGTCGAAATTTCCCGAACGAAAACGTTGGAACCAAAAACGCACTGTGTTTTATTTTGCGGCACCCATCATTAATCCTTCGAGCCGTTTCGGCAACACTGGTGCCACGATGGAACTCGTACTCGTAAATAATGCGATATTTCAAGTTTTCCATTTTGTAAACTGAGTGACGCAAAGAAAAAAGCAAAAGAGGAAAAAAACAAATGAATTACGGTTTTCAAAACAGAAAAGCATAAGTAAATAGCTGAATAAATTTGAAATTGGAATTCCTAACCAAAGAGGAGATATTTGAGATCAAAGTGGCGAGGACGACAAAACGCCAACTTCCTATGTAAGGACCTAATATTGAACCGCCAATTGCCTGTGCAGCGACGAATAATCTTGAGTGTTTTCGCGATTTCACTGCACTACTGTGTAGCGGCATAATATAGATGGCATATCTACTCTTGCTAAATTTTAGCCATAAACGAGCCAGTGGATTCCGAGGAAAATAACTGACATACAAGATGAGTGGACTGATATGGCGGTTATTGAAGCGGCGACTACGGAACCTTCAAAACAGTTGTACTTACGCGAGCACACGATTTTACGCTATCAATTTATCAAACCATCAGTTCGCAACGACATTTTGTGTTCTCACATCCATAAGCAACCTAGTAATTAGTGAATCATTAAATATCTTATTCTATCAAACGTGTATCATTTGTATGTAATCCACGGCGGCGAAATATCTTTGAACTTGTGGCACGTTTTCGTTTATTATTGATATTAAATTGAAATTGATTACAAATATTAATTCTTGAAGAATTCTTTCTACAAGAATATGTAAATAATTGACATGTATGGCCGCCGCCGCGCACCGCCTGGCGTGCAACATAGCGTTAGTAATAACCTAATAACCACTGTTGTTACAAATGTCCATAGACGAAGACGTAACCACTTTCCACGAGGTGGGTTGCCGCCAGAACAAATCCTTCAATAAAATAACATTGTAGCCCGCGGCATGGCCCCTAGAAGAAAGGCCGAGTATGGATGGGCGATCAGGACGAATGCTCAAAAGCCGCATGAGACACATTTGTGAACTATATTGCTACCTGTATTTCACGTCATTTAAGAATATTTGTTTAGGAATTTTAAAAATTAACAAATTAGGATATAAAATATTTTTACGGACTTGCATTTCTATGTGTGCCACATTTCTAGCTTCAATAACTTGAGCAGCTATTGTTATATTATTAACCGACTTCAAAAAGGAGGAGCTTCTCAACTTGATTGGTATTTTTTTTTATGTGTGCACAGCGATTACGCTGAGATTTATGATCCGATTTACGTGATTCTTCTTTATTTCGAAGCGAAATAGTTGCCATTTGGTCCCCTAAAAACTTAACGTAGCTTGGCCCAGTAGTTTCATCCAACTATTGATTGTTCGAGTGGCGGCGAAGGCGGTTCCTCGTTAAATATTTTAGTTTTAGAATAACCTACTTCAGCCACATTTCAGCGACAAGTCTTCGACTGAGAAAGCCTTCTGTGGTAGCATATAATATTTTCAACAGAATCACACAATTCTTCGTTAAAAACTGTTAACAGGTGAACAGCAAATTATCTCCCACTTGTTTGTGCTGAGTTGCTTGCTCATTTGCATGTGGTTGCTTGTTTCAGGGCGAAGTGGTAAGTGGCGCGGCCGATGCTGAGCCGAATCTGCTGTCAAGCAGCAAACGATCTTCAGGTTTGAGGGACTATGTTTTCAAAGCAATTGACATTCGCTTGTATACAAGTTGAGGTAACAGCACTGACCCATATGACGTGTCAAATGGTGTCAAATAAAAATCGAGCGCTTAAAGCGACAGTTTTCACATATTCGTATGGCGGTATCAAAATCAACTGGAACTTTAAGCTATATCTTACACTATATCCGGATACGTGTCCATTTTACTGAAGGATTCCCCAAAAGCAGTCGCTTTAGGCCCTATAAAAAGTATAATAAAGCTGATTTCTGTCCATTACAAGTCCCGGCACGGATCGAGAGCGGTTGGAGGAAGGGTGGGGGAAGCTTTGCGCATTATTACGACAATTTATGTTTTTGTCTCACACGAGCCAGACGAAATCGGCCGATTCCTTACGGCTATGAACCCCCCGAGGCTCAGAACATTAGCCTGGTATAACAGACGCCAGAGAGCCCCCGACCCACCCACACGAAACTCTATACAGACACAGAGTATAGCTTAGGCGTGTTGCTGAACACTTTCTTCCGCCGCTGCTTCTCTGCCGGCGGGAACAAGTTGCAAAGTTGCCTCCTGGAGCGCCTCCGCTCCCACGGGGTCTATACTAATATTATAAAATGGAAAGATTTGTATGTTTGTAACGAATAAACCGATTTCAAAAATTCCTTCAACATTCAAACGCTACATTTACCCCGATTAATATAGGCATAGGCCATATAAAAATTAGGGATCCCTCCTAAAACTTCAATAACGTAACTCATCAATCTAAACAAAATACTTGGCAAGACAACGTCAGTCGAGGTCGCTAGTATCAAATATTTATTTATATCATTTATTTGGAAAATACAATCATTATCATTTTTACAAAATGAAATATATATATACATAGATAAGCGCTACACACATTATGTATTTCATATATCGCTGAGTGTATGAATTTTCAAAAACACTACTATCAAAATACCTTTACAAAATAGTTAAAACGCGTGATTAATTTTATTTATCATTGCTCTCATGTTTTTAAAGGTAACATAAAAAAAATACAGTAAAAAAGCCCAGCAATCCAACATTGTTTATTAGAGCTAAAGATATATTTTGAAAAAGTACTAGAAACACCAATAGAGCGGTTTTGTCAAAAGCTCCACGGACCACACCATATCTAAGAAGTTGCCGCACGTCTCGTGTGCTCGCATATTATACAATGGCACAGAGAATATACAAGAGCTTGCATTATCATAGCATTTAAAAAGAATGTAAGCTATCGTTTAAATGAAAACTGTGTCGGAATAAGCTAATTTCTATGCACCCCAATAACTTTCCCGGGATAAAAGTAGCGCAGATTTTAAGTCTTAAGAATTTGCTGTCGATCAGCAAAAACCGCGTCGAAATCGGCCCAGTAGTTTTTACGTGAATCCCGAACAAACAGACAAGAAATCTAAAAAAAAATTGCATCGTGTTCTACGTCATTTATATAGTCTATTCCAGTTGTTTTTTTTAATACGGCATGTTTAGACTGTTATAATATTATAGATTTGACCAATTGATAATTATAGAAGATATTGTTTTAAAATGAGAGTCCACGTAACAAGACGCAATGAGTTGAGTCAATAAGACATCATATGTATGCCTCAATTGAGGCTAATTGTAAAGTAACTCTACTTATATTAAGGTTGCTCCTTCCTACCTGTACTTGAACCGTGAACCACATTTAATGCTTGGGAATGAATATAAATAAATATAGAAATAATTAAATTGACGTTTTGGCAAATTATGAAAAGCGTGTCTAGAATGATTCACTCCCACGCAGAGGGATATTAGTGTCCTTATGGTGCGAAGCACTGCCGGTCGTACGTACGTACGTACAACATGTCGTAATAATTACTAACATAGATTACAGTGAAAATGCGAAAATTGTTACTAACGCCCCAATACACTATGTTAAAATTTTAAAACTTCATTGACGTGTAAAAAATATTTTAATCTTAACAATGGTGTGGATCTAGAGTTCGTGATATAGAAATAAAAGAAAGTGTGGGACCGGTGCTGACACCTTTAGGAGGTTCCCTTTAGGAGGCTCCGTGTATCTATTTGTTACTCTGAGGCTTTAAAGGTTCCGTAGCCATTCTATCCGTGCCGGAACAGAGAAAGAATACAATTTCCTGCGGCGATGGTAACCGCTTTCCATGACGTGGGCCGTCGGCCTGTCTGCTGGACTCGGGCAATAAAATAAAAAAAAAAAACCATTTTGCAAAGACGGGACTTTTATAAAATCGTTCTGTCCGTTCACCCATCCATCTGGAAACGTAACAGTCGTTTTCTCAGAAAATGCTGAGTTTAGTCTCCGAAGTATATATGGATGCTTGATATATTATAATTATTATATGAATCCGTCAAGCCCCCCCCCCATCTTCAAGAAAATTGTGGCAGCTCGGTAAACTACATTTCAATAGACGATTATTTCGTACCACTTATTGTTAATTATTAATGAGATATATACGGCTAGTGACAATAAAACTGCATAGCAGAACATCGTCTTTATGGGTCCCGCCAAAAATCTACGATATTACATCCATCGTATAATAGATTAGTTGGGCAACTCCGACACGAGCCGCAGGCCCATCGCGGTCATGCGCTTTCGCCGCCCAAGAAGGACCCACGCGCGATTGGCACGGGGGCCGCTCGACAATCGTGCCGGGGATTGTATTGTACATCGTTTGCCCTGATCGTGCACGCTGTCTTTTAAAGCCTAATTTGCTATCCCAGGTCATCACGGTGTCATTAACACAATGAATGCGAAAGGCGTTGAAGCCGAGAGCAATAAAAGTCAAGCTGTCGTAAACGATTCTATAGCTCGCCTCGAACTTTGTATAGTCCGCAAACAAAAAAATTGCCACCAAACGAAGTATTTCTCCGGAATCCGGAACCTCGTAGTCAATCACTTCATGAGCACGTGCGAAAGAACACGAGAGCCCGTTCCACGTGCTCGCTTGTTGCGTTTTCGCGAGACCCTCGGAGATATTGAAAACAAATACAGTAGAGACATATATGCTAATGTGTGCGTCTGTTGTGGCGACTGGCGATTGACGCTCGGGTGCCGGCAGCCTGGCGGCGCGCGGCTCCGACGGCGGCCCCGGCAAGAAGCCCCCCGACGCGGGCCCCCACGAGCCCCTGCTGCCCGACGCGGACGCCCCGTGAGTACGCCCCCTCCCGACTCTCATTCCCATGCGCCACCCTCACAGTACACTAACGAGTGTCTCGTTTCCAGACCGACGCTGGAGGAGATCCAGAGCTGGGGGCAGTCATTCGACCGGCTGATGCGGAGTGCAGGTGAGCGCAACTCGTCGGCGGCCGCGCTTCCGCTCCCGCTCCCGCTCCCGCTCGCCCTAACCGAGGTGTTGTGCGTTGTTGCATGTGGGCCGCAGCCGGGCGGAAAGTGTTCCGCGACTTCCTGCGCGGCGAATACTCCGAGGAGAACATCATGTTCTGGCTCGCCTGCGAGGAGCTCAAGCGCGAGACCGACCCCGACGCGGTCGAGGAGAAGGCGCGCTTCATCTACGAGGACTACATTTCGATACTCTCCCCGAAGGAGGTGAGTGGTGGTCGGGTTGTGCTTGCTGTCGCGCCCCTGCTCGCCCCGCTGCGACTCATCCGGCCTTGGCCTCTGCCGCAGGTGTCGCTGGACTCGCGCGTCCGCGAGATCGTCAACCGGAACATGGTGGAGCCGACGCCGCACACCTTCGACGAGGCGCAGCTGCAGATCTACACGCTGATGCACCGGGACTCGTACCCGCGCTTCGTCAACTCGCCGCTCTACAAGGCGCTCGCGCGGCTGTCGGCCGAGGCGCCGCCGCCGCCGCCGCCGCCGCCCGCGCCCGCGCCCCCGCGCCTGCGCCCCCGCGGCCGCCCCGCCGCGGGGCACCCGTGACCCCTGCGCAGGCGCCGCCGCCCCGGCCCGCCTCCGCTCCTTTGTATATAGCTCGATACACATTCATTTAAACGGGTACTAATTTTGTACATAGCTAGGTTAAGTGTGAGAGTAGGTGCGGCACTGCCGCCTCGGCGGCCACTTCGCTGGTCCACCGACCACTGGCGCCACCCCCCACGTCCCCCACCCCCACCCCCACCGCCACCCTCCCCTCCCGCACCATAGTTAGAAGCAATAAAGGTGGACCAATCAAGTTTGCCGATGAGTCAACGAATAATAAATAAAATTCATGTAAATCTATAATTATATTATTTTGATTGAATCCGGACTCCTTGTTGTTGTGTTGCGGGACTCGCGGGACTCGCGGGCCGTCGTGCGTCGCCGCCGCGCGTGTGGATCGCGTCCGTTGTCGCCTCCGCCGCCGCGCCCGCGTCCGCTGCGCTGGCTCCCTCTGTGCCGTGTGGATGTGTTTTTGTATGTCGAACGCACACTGTACGAATAGAAATGTTTGCAAATCCTAGAACATGTATTTCCTTCAAGATCGACACGACCTTTGAAACGCATACCCACCTGTACTGTACATTTTACACATGTAAAATGACGCGCCATAAGCGATTCTCATCGGATTTGGTACAACTACGTAATAATAAAGCATGATCCCGGCACAATGGTTGAGCGATGCTCAAGTAGGTGGCAAGGGCCCCCGAGGATGGCGCTCCACGCGCTCGTCATTTGACCCTCGTCCTGGAGATGACGGCAACTTGGAAGGCGGTGGTTTGCTGCACTGTTTTATTTTTAAAAGCCATAACAACAAATAATGACATCGATTTCCAACAGGTAACCTTTAAGACTGCGTAGACGGTTATAGCTGTGTGGTTAAAACGTCGTCGTTTGAAGGGACAGGTGTAAGGGCTACCCCTAATGTTTTCCCGGTTTCACTACCCCATTGTGTAGCGGCACATCCGTCGTCTTGCCAAATCTACTTAGTAATTTATGAGAAAAATAATTGTTACATACAAAGGCAGACGGACACGATGACTTTGTAAAATGAATACGGAACCCTAAAAATGAGAAAAGTCATAGGTAATATTTGTAGCGGCTGAAGCTAGTTCTTGACAATTCTAAAACATGACTGTTTTCATTGCTGTTCAAGTAAAGATATATCTGTTCGCATTGGTTTCATCCATTCTTCCGTCGAGCGCTCACGACTCGTGCCGGGAACTGTGCTTTCAATAACGATGCTGACATGATGAGAACTGGAAGAGTTGAACCCAGACAAGGATTCAAAATGTACGTAAGTATAAAAGTATGTGAGTTTGTTTATTCCTGTTTACGTTTTCTGGCCCGGCATCCGATGATGGGGATGGCCATGGGTGATGGGCCACCTTCCTCCGTTTCTGATGGATGGATGGCCTTCCACAGCGTCCAGCGTCAGCGTCAGCGACGGCGTTCTCACGCCTTACGTAATGCATGTTGAAGCAAATTGCCGATAAATCTATTTATTTTAGTAAATAACTATATTTTAAACACCTCAAAATATAGACAAAAGCTATTTTTAGCTGATAACCCGTGAGAGTTGAGTGGCCAGCGCACGCGCCCGAAACTCAAATGGCGCGGTTTCGAATCCTGGCCGGAAAGCATGCATCCCTTGGCCAGTTTTTTCACCTAATGTGCAAATAGTTACATTTACCACGTGCTAACGGTAAAGGAAAATATCATGATGGAACCAGCACATCAAGATAACCGATGTGTCAAACCCGCCAATCCGCCTTAGCCAAGCGTGGCGTACTGTCCGTTCCAGCTTCCAGCAG
The DNA here is from genome assembly GCA_039645545.1 of Dendrolimus houi. NCBI lineage: Eukaryota > Metazoa > Arthropoda > Insecta > Lepidoptera > Lasiocampidae > Dendrolimus > Dendrolimus houi. The sequence continues at coordinate 23,343,445 of CM077132.1, forward strand.
GGATGTTTATGGGCTGTTATTATATTAGGTTGGGGAAAAAGTTTCTTCGCATTTTATATAAAAATTCAAAAGGTTTTTTTATAAAGTTTGTTTACTTTTGACTAAAGTATGTAGGTGCCATTTTATTGGATAACTTTTTGCCATCTTGTAGGTGGGGACGTGATCCCATTGCTACAAAAATTTTGGGCTTCTGATCAAAAAACTGCGACAAGTGGTTTTGGCAGTCCTCTCGTGATGGTAACCTGACACTGCCTAAGGAATTCTGCAGAGACCGAAACAGGTGCAAATCTGAAGGTGCAAGGTCAGGACTATACGGCGGATGCATCAACACCTCCCAGCCAAACTCTCGTCATTTTTGCTGAGTGGCTAAAGATGTGTGAGGTCTAGCGTTATCATGGTGAAGAACCACACCCCTTCTGTTGATTAATTCCGGCCGCTTTCTCTCAACTTTTTACTTTAATCTCATCACTTGTTCGCAGTACAGTTCAGAATCCATGGTCCTTCCTGGCAGTAACAGCTCATAATGAATAATGCCCTTCCAATCCCACCATACACACAGCATCACCTTGTTGCGAGTTAACCCGGGCTTCGCCACAATCTGTGAAGCCTGACTGGCCTTCCCCAGATGAAATATCTGGGGCTAATTCTTGATGGGAAATGGCTGTTCAAGGCGCACTTTGAGCAGCTAGTTCCTAAGCTCGTGAGGTCCGCAGGCGCCCTCTCTCGGCTTCTTCCCAACGTGGGGGGACCGGGGACGACGACTAGGAAACTACATGGGCATCCTTAGGAGTATGGCCCTGTACGGTGCACCCGTATGGTCCACTGCACTTCACCGCCACAATAGGACCTTGTTGTGCCGCGCACAATGGGTCCGGCGGTGAGGACCATCCGAGGATACCGTACAGTGTCGTGGACGGCGTCGACACTCTTGGCAGGCGATCCGCCCTGGCCTCTCCAGGCGGACGTGATAGCCAAAGTTCGGCGCTCCCGACAGGATGCCCTCGCCCGTGGCCTGGTCTATGGCCAGGCCGAACTCTAGGTGATCAGGACGCGGGAAACCGCGGCCATGATCCAAGCTTGGTCAGTAGAGTTGGAAAACCCTGTTGCTGGCATTGACACGGTGGAAGCGGTTCGACCGCAGCTGTTGCGATGGCTCTCGCGGAAACGCGGGACCCTGACCTTCAGAATGACACAGATACTTACCGGGCACGGTTGCTTCGATAAGTATCTGTGTCAGATTGCGGGCTGCTTGCCTTCACCCCAATGCCGCCAATGTGGCGCGCTGGACACGGCGTTACGCACGCTAGTCGAGTGCGCAGCATGGGCACCCCAGAGGTTTGAACTCGAGACACTAGTAGGACCGATCGATTCACTGAGCGATCTGGTGCAAGCCATGCTGCACAGCGATGATTGGTGGGTGGGCGTGGCCAATTTCTGCGAGACTGTAATGTCTCAAAAGAAGGCCGCGCAACGAGATAGGGAGAGAGATGGAAGTGCGTACGAGTCTCGCGGGTGCCGACGTCAGTCGGGAGCCCGGAGGCGCAGGTATGTGCATGATCTCCCCCCCTGAAATACCGCTGCAGGGGCCCTCTAGCATCTACGGAGCAGAGGAGTCTTTACCCCTGTTGATGAAGTGAGTTTGCCTCTCCCGGGGCACTCTCAAGCACTTGTGCGCTAGGATCGGTGTGGGCGTAACAACGTTCTGTATCTCATGTATTTCCTACTCATAAGCGCGGGGCACATGGGAGGAGGGTGGTTTTAGTGGGGTATTGATTAGTCGAGTCTCCACACAAGCCGGTTGATTATTGTGTGGATTGCCTCAGTGGAAAGCCTCCATGATCAACAACGGTCTAATCCCTAGCAAAGGACCCGGTATGTGAGAAACGCATTTCGCCCGCCTTAAAAAAAAAAAAAAAAAGCCTGACTGGCCTTTGACCACGATCTTTTTCAGACGTTCTTGTCGTACGTGATTCACTTCTCATCACCAGTTATCAGCTTCTTTAAAAATGGTTCGGTTTCATTAGGTTGTAATAAAGAATCACAAATGAGTACACGATTCATTAGGTTTCTTTCAGTGAGCTCATGAGGCACCCAAATATCGAGCTTTTTTGGGTACCCAGCTTTTTTCAAATGCGCCAAAACCGTTTTGTGGTCAATTCCCAGTTCTCCGGCTACATCGTAACTACTAATATGTCGATCTTGCTCCACTTTTTCAAAAATAGCATCAATTTTGCCCGTAACAGGGCGACCAGAGCGACGTGCATCTTTGATATCAAAATTTCCGGATTGAAAACGCTTAAACCAAATTTGCGCTACTCTCACAGATACTGCATTAGGTCCATAAACATCACAATTTTTTTTCGCGGCTTGTGTTGCATTTTTACCTATTTTGTAGTAAAATTTTAAAATGTACCGAATTTCTTTATTAAATTCACTCATTTTAACAATAAGAAAAAGAAGTGAAAATTATACATTTTCCTAATTTGAATTTGGAATTGTCTTCTTTAAAATGAAAACTTTTGAATGATACCAAAACCAGCCAGATGCAAATGGTACAGCCAAAGAGATCTTGTTACAAGTTCATACATACTATATGCGAAAAGACTTTTTCCCCGACCTATTATTATCAAAGACCTATTATAACCTATTATAGCCCCTCGTTTACATGATGCCCATCACTTGCACGTTTGCATTCTCGCGCTGTCCGCTTCCCGCGCTACTTCCCTGCTCGCTGCCGCGGGAGTGGGTATCGTGAGTCAAATTCTGAAGAACCATGGCATGTTGGGAGATATTACGTGTGTTTTCTCCTACGAATAGTGGCGACAGAGTAACACAGATGATGTACTCCATTATCGGACTAATGCATACGATTTTCTCAAGTTTTCACGACTACATATTGAAACTACGTTTCAGCGAAACGTCAGAATAAAGATCAAATAAAATACCACGCTTAAAACCGTTAAAAAGTAGTCGTTTTATTAAAGATAGTATTATTTTCCGGAGTGTATTTCTTAAATCAGTTATTATTGGGCTCCGATACGTAAAGGGACTAAATAAGAAGCTAATGATGCGGAAGGATGGGACACGTTAAAAGCTTGGTGTGGTGCGCTCGCAGAAAGAAGACGGAGTCTGTAGAAGGCAGCAGCAAACTGCAGCAAGCGCAAACAAGATTGCTCTTTGATGACGGCAGGCGCCCTGATGCCTGATCGCAGTTGCGCATTCCAGACATTCCAGACATTCCAGACAAGCGCATCCAGGTAGACATGATATTCAGCACAATTATTCAATTTTTGAGTCTCTTCTTTCGTGTCGCCCAAATTTTCTTGTCTTAAATTTTTATCTTCAACATTATTTCAAAATTGAGCAAGCGCGTGCTCTCCAAACGCAGTTCACCGTAAATGGACCACCGACACCTAATTCCATTCCTCAAGAACTTCTTCGCGAATCTCGCTAAAACGACTTTTATGTTGCAAGTATCTGTATTCTGCTACCACAACATCCTATAGTTTCTGAGAAAATGACTGCACCAAAATCAGTCGGACGAAGGGACATGGCTATTACGTAAATGTTCCGCTTCTGTGAAAATGGCTGCGAAACCCAGAATTGTAATCTGGTGGTAAGCAGCCGTTCGCTGAAATCTCCATCTCCAATGAATCTTTATTTGCAGAGATACAGGTAGTGGTGCGTCGACAATAGTTGGTAAAACAGTGTGACTATCACCGTATCTGACCTATGCTCATACAAATATTTCAATATATGTGTTAATTTTAATTACATTTTAAATTATATTAATACTAAATCATTTAGATTTTAAATTTTGTTGTGCATATAAAGTAATTTTTTTTAATATAAATAGAGTAACAATTTCAATCTATACAATCTGAAATATTTATTAGGTACATGTTAAATTTGTATTTAAAAAATTATCAATTTTAAGTCGCAATTTAAATTTAAAAGTAGGTGTAAGATATCTACAATTATAGACACTAAAATATAGGATTAAATTGAAATAATTTGATATAATTATCGGAAGTGAAAATATTCATTTAACGAATGAATCATCTATTGCGTAGCTAAAGACGCATCTCTATATTGTGTTGGTAATCTATATATATAATAAAATTGTAGAGGTCAAATTTCTGTACAATGAAAAAAAATGCTAAAAACCGAGTCAGGGGGGTGTAAGAAGTGAAATAGAACTAATTTGGATTTTTTGTTTCTCTGTTTGTACCGGTAATCTTTGAAATGACTGAACCGATTTAAATGAAATTTTATTATTTATTTTATGGTGGTAGCTTATAGCCCTGGTCAACATATAGAATACTTTTGATCCCGAAAAATTAAAGAGTTCCCATGGGATAGTTAAAAAACCGCACCACGCGGACGAAGTCGCGGGCATCAGCATGTTTATTATATATCTTTACATCCATAGAGTAGCACTTTCTATTGCATATTTCAAGTGGAACTTTTTCGTTTTTGTGTTATTATTCTCTTTGGTGTAGCTCTTTCATCTTTTTCAAAGAGTGCATAAATATTGCGTATGAATTTGCACATTTCAAAAATACGTAATTTGGGAAGGTTAGTAGCTTATATTTTGTAAATATTGATCTACATGAGTCAGCCATTGCCACCACCCACGGCGAAAGCTGTTTAATTATATATTTTCCACAATATCATTTATTCGAATACCAGTAGTCGCACCAATCAGGTATAATGTACTACGTAGTACATGTAATTCAAGAATTGCACCGACTTCCAAAAGGAGGAGCTTCTAATTCAACTGTATGTTACGCGAATACTCCGTCAATTATGCACATTTTTATTTATTTATTCGAAAGTGTGAAGGTCCTGAGGTGGTCCCGTAGTCACCAAGTCAGGATCTGATCCCAGGGCTATCGAGCATAACCCTTGTTAAAGAACGCAGCACGCCTAAATTTTTGGAAAAATCCAGCCACAAGGAAACTAAACCAAATCGTTAAAAATACAAGGTTTATTTATCAGGACACCACTCGACACATACCCAGAGATTGAACACCCTACCACTGACTACACTAACATTAGCATAAAGGTATTCGGCCTCGATCGGAGCTAGAGGCGAGCCTGGATCCAGGAGGCGAAGGAGGTGACGCGCGCGAACCCGGCCGGCAGCCCCACCTGGCAGCCGCGCGCCGACCCGAAGGAGGTGATGCCGATCTGTCAACACGAGAGGACGCGAGTGAGCGAGGGGCGCGCGGAGGGGGCGAGAGGCACGGCTGCCCCAGACACTGACCAGCACGCGCTCGTTGCCGCTGGTGATGATGAGTGGGCCGCCGGAGTCGCCGCCGCAGGTGCCCACGCCGCCGGCGCCGCTCGTGCACAGCGTGGACGCGATCACCGCGCCGCCGAACGCCTGCTGGCATACTGCGTTCGACACCACCTGCAGCCGCACCTGGCTCAGGAACTGGCTCTGGGAGATGCCCGCGTCTGAGGAACGACACGTGCATTAGCATTCGACCTTTACGGCAGAAACGGATACGACGAGCGCTCTTACTGTCGCTGGTCCTGCCGAAGCCGGCGGCGGTCGTCCACGTGCCCACGAAGTTGCTGTTCATCAGCGAGCCGGAAGGCAGGCTCACGCGCTGGATGATGCCTGCGCAAAATGGTGCCTTTGTTAGAAGGGTTGTCGAAGGAGAAGCGGGGTGGCAGAGAGACGTACTCACTCGAGTAGGGCACATGACTGATGGTGATGATGGCGACGTCGTTGTGCAGCGTGTTGGGGTTGTAGCTGGCGTGCACGGCCACGTTGTTGGTGTTGATACGGGTGCCGCCCGAAAAGAGGCGGTTGGAACCGAGCACGACGGTGAACTGGCGTGCCTGGTTGCGCGTGTCGCGCCAGCAGTGCGCCGCCGTCACCAGCCGCGTGTTCGTCAGCAGCGAGGAGCCGCACACCGAGGTCGCGCCCGACATTAGCGCGATCACCAGCCCGCCCTGGTGCGCACACATAATCGCCTTAATATAATGTGGGTGATATGAGCTCGAGAGCCGCGTCCGATCGCGGTTACCAGATGGGGGTGAGCGCCGTTGGGAGCCGCGGAGCCTCCCACGATCCTGGCGCCGTCGAAGTCCGGCGCCGCCTCGGCGAGCTTGATGCGCGCCGCCTCGCCGACTCCCGCTGCCTCGTGATAGTTCGTCTCGAGGGGCGGGACGTCGGCGGCCACCGTCGCCACCAGCGCCAACGTCAACGGCCAGAGGATCTTCATGTCGAAGTGGAAACGTTCAACCGAATGTGCACGATGCCCCATCTCCATGCGTTATATACGCTCCCCATGGATGGGCCGGTGCGCATATCTTATCGCAGGGCGATAAAGGGCGCGCTCCTGATACTCGCTCTGACCCTGGACTGCGTGGCCCTCCTTGACCACTAGATTATCTGACGCCGACTTAGTGACGTCACCGCAGTGACGGTCAACCGGAGTGATACCATAGGGATTACTTTGGATTGAGTTTACCTTCCTATATGATTTTTTTAAACTTACTGTAACCAATATGCCTGTAGTTTTTATGATTATAAGATAGAAAAAGACAATTAGTAGTCAGTAGGAACGACGCCTAGACCTACACAGCTCTAAACAATAGTGACTAGATGGCAGCACAGATCACTTGAACTGTCATTCTTGAAAACATAATCTTTGGCACTGCAGTGATGTCGGCTCCTAAACCCGTCACCGATATTTTGGTCATGTCCGGCGGCCCTTAACATGATATTGTTACGACCTAATGCTGACAAAAGTAGATTCACACCTGCATACCATAAAAGCACACTTTATTACCTTTCCGCATTTGGACTTGTTTTGTTTACTTTGTGTTTAAAATTCGTGATTAGAAAAACAGTCCATTGTGTATTGTAATCTTTTATAGCAGTCTTTAGCCAGGCATGATTCTAAGAAATTCAGTCCACGCGGCTGAGCAGACATATTGCATCTGTACCGTATAAAGCAATGCCCCAATGGAGAGATGGGCAGTCTAACGATAACCACGAGCGAAGCAAGACGTGTGTACCACATTCGGTAATCTATTTAGTGACGGACTTTGCGCAGTTTATGGAATTACGATCTCGTGCATTACGTTTGGACTGGTTATGTTCGGTTATATTTGTACCTGTATTATACGTGTTTGTATAGTTCTAATAAATTCTATAATAATTCCAAGGGCATTTTAATTCGAGTCCTGCAACTCGTAACAATATGTAGAGAAGATGTAATCTGTGTGCGGTTCAACCTAAAGCGTTTCGCTGACGCTGCGGATACTTAGGCTATTTCAATATAAAAATGCTCACAATTGTTTTATGGGTGACTTGCTATGAGTGGCTAATAACGACCCGACGTAATATACGACTTCAACTGATACTAACCTAGAGCGGCAATCTCAGGGATCAGTACCCAACCTCTATTTCTGGAAGAATCAATCCCTGAAACTACAAGGCGTATTTGTTGGCCCCATTACAAGAAAGCACCACCACTACGTGCAATATGTATGCGCTACAAATAAGGGGTGGCCGCATAATAGCTGGCTCATCAAAAGTTATGGCGATGTCTGGTGATAACATTTGCTTGCAGTCGCGGCCATCGGATGCTGGACCCTTTCTACGAAGCTTTCAACAATAATGCCTCTTTGATAATAAACCTTTTTGAACGTGTTTTATTATCCTTAATATTTCAATTATCTATAATACTTTTATAGCTGTCGTAATTCTTCACTGTCTCTTTTTTGGGTTAATTTTCTAATGATAGCGATCTATTATCAATCGCTAATCCCTTTTGTTTACGGTTGGCCTTCAAGTAAGACATTACAAACCGTTTTTATTGTTAAAATTTGGCTAGATATACATATAAGCCACGTTGTTTGGTTAGAATTTCAATGAAAGGTCTGTGTGTGTTCATTCAGGCGGTCCATGTTTATTTTGTGTGTATATAAGCTCGACCCATTGAGAAAAATTTACTGAGTTTCAACTACGATCGAGGCGTTATTAAATGTACATTCAGAACGGAAATCTCATATCGACAGATTTTACGCGTTTATGTTATTACAAACTTCTTCTGTTACACGGTTTGGACTGTTGTATTTTGTAATGTTTGCAAGAATTACCTGTGTATACTTCTAATAATGTTAGTGATCTTCTAAAACGACATTTTGATTCGTATCCCGCAAATGGTAACGATAATATAATTGAATGATTTTTAAGCTGTAGGATATTTTCGATGAAAGGTTTTTTTACATGAAATAATGGACGGTTGTCACTCATACGGGGTCCGTGACCATGCGCAGCTCGTGGCCTGCTACGTCTCGTCCGGTTCGTTTCCTTCAAATCTCTCAAAGAATTAAAGGAGTCTTAATAAGAATTGCTTTGTAATTGGGTCTATTTGAAATGATAAAGCGTACCGATCAGCATTCGTGGCGCTATCTAGCGACGTGGACTAGTCGCGGGAGCTTTGTGAAGCAACATTTTTTGGTGGCCGACTGTTGTAGCGTGTCACGTGTATTCTTGTCTTGTGGATTTGGTGAACGATGGCGGCTCACGGCCGACGAGGACTGGCTCTGTGGGCTGTGTGTTCGTTCTTGCTCATTTTATTAATTTTGTGTGTGGTGCGTTGGTGACGGTCACCCCGTTGGAGGGGGTGCCGCCCCACTGGCGACAGCCAAGGTTCCATCGCCGCGGGATGGGCTCACGCCGATGGGAGAGGAGTACGAAATAAGACGACAAGTATAATTGTTGCTTAATTTATTTAATATTAAACTTTAAACTATATACAGAAATCTACACTGCTAGGTGATTATATGTAAAACCTGAACATGTTCGTAGATGCATCTCCGAAGGTTTTCTCTGTTTTCTATTCTGACAGATTTTGGGACGTACGTGGACTACTCAGTTTTAATTTATCCATGTACGTGACGTAACTGTTTGCGTCGTAAAAATACCTACAACTATATCTGATCTCAAAGATATTTTAGAAGTAATACAACTACACATCTTTCTATCGATTAAAACTACTGACCAATAGAAGATCAAAAGTCCCCATGACCGAACTAAACCAATAGAACCACAAATAAAGGTGAACTAGTTCACTGAATGAATTGGACTTGAAAGAAACGCCCACTTGGATGACCGAAGCATACTCGTGTTCAACTTCCATTGTTTATACCCCATCTGGTCAGGTTTTACCGAAGTCTGACGGCATCCGTGACTTAGGTGTGTACCATGATAATAAGCTAGCGTTCGACGTCCACGTCAATAATGTCAAGTCAGGAAAGAGCTCTGGTTTTGTTATGCAAATTTCGAACTGCTCCATCGAGGTCAATACGTTAAAAAATGTATACTGCACTTACGTCAAAAGTCACTTGGAGTACGCGTCTCACATTGGAACCCCCGATATCACAAATACATCGACCGTACAGAAAGTATACAAAAGCGGTTCGTTCGACATTTATGCTTTAGAATAAAGACCTCAGTCGGTCTTCTGGCGAATTATGTTTAGACCTTTGTAAGAAGCTTCATCTTTTACTACTTAAGGATTGACGGGACGTAGCCGACTGTTTAGGGATCACCCCAACGGTTGGAGGAGCGAGCTATTTCTGTTCCTCGCAGGCCTAGGCCCATTTATTATTTTTGGAAATTACTATATATTGTTTGTACGTTTCGGGAATCATTTGCGACCACAATTATTGAACAGCGCCATCTATTGGTTCGTATGGGTTCCACAACAACTGTGTACTTCTATTAAAAATTATTTCGTCTAATATAGATTGTCCAGATCTATTAAGTAAAATCAATTTTAACGTTCCGGCCAAGTCAAATATAACTTTTAGTTCTACCAAGTATAGGCAAAATTCACTTCTAGCTGGAGCAAGTAACAATTTAAAGAAAATAAGTAAGCAGCATAAAGTTGACCCATTTAGGATTAGTTATGTCTGTTTGTTTGCATAATCAAAATATTATTCGCAAAAACCTGTAATTGGCTTTCTGTATCGATTTCATGTGATTCGCTGTCGGTTTTCCATCACTAAATAAATAGTTATATTAGAGTAGGGGACAATCAAACCGTTCGATATATTTAATTAGTATCTTATCATCTTACAAAAAGTCGCGATCTCATGGGAATGTTCCCAAATTGGTATAAACCAATGGCCTTCAAGAGACGAGTGAATAGGTATCTACCAGGTAAGCGGCTCCATCCCAGGTCGCATCGTCACTCGACATCAAACGCGAACCTATAACAATTCCTATGGTGACATTGTATTTGAAACATAAGGTGGTATCTTAAAGCCTTTTTTATAAGACACGTGTACGTACGACGAGTACGGAAGTGAACTGCGTTAGAGAAGAGTAAGGAGTTTCTTTGGCGTACAATCGAGCCGGAATCGTCCGACAAATATGCATGAAGCATTTGTATTGATAAACACGAGTGATAGCCAACCCTAATCGATAACAATTATGAGAGCGATTCATCAAACTGATTAATGTAATCCGATTTAAAAGGACTCCAGATAACGGCTTAAAAATGGGAATAGATACATCACTGATAAAACGTGAATTCCGATTTAAAAAACAAAATTAGGCTATGCACGAGCCAATGGCGTCGCGTCATCAATGCACGTGCCACCCACACTTGTCTGCTTCAAAGTAATAGATAATTAGATGTTAGATGACCTACCATAAGCATTTTGATCTCTTCTTACATTTAACATTTGGATGCTTTCGTATGCGAATGTTGCCCGAAGAATCCGCGCTCAGCTGCCAGGCGTGGGCGTAGCGATCCAGGCATATCACTCTAAAAGACAACAAAAGCACTACACGGCTCTGTCTACATTTACAAAACTGCTCGATACACATATATACGTATATACAGCCTTCGATCACAGATTTATTAGCTAGTAGCATGTGCTAGCGGAACTTGGTGTTGGTTGGTCTCGACGGTGAGAAGGCACTTCACATCGGACTGTCCTCACCTTTGGGACAGCTCAGCCAAATGTCAACTCAAAACCAGAGCCTGGTTGGCAACGACCAGCCTTTCGTTGACAAAACTCAAAGTCTCGAACATCGACATAGGGTTGCCAGCTAATCGATTTTTTTTCAGGTAGGTACACTTCGTAAAATGTATAGCTGAGCTCTTTGATCTGATCCCCCTTCCATTATAGGACAACCAGACGCACCAGCCAGCATGTGGCACTTATAAACGCTGAATATTTCACCCTTTTTTCTGGAGAAAATTGCGGCCGGTGAGTGGGATTCGCCAGGCTGAAGTGGCACTAGCTGGAAGCTTCTCTAGACAAAACTAAAGATGCTATTGCCACGCCATAGTTAGGGATACCCACTAAAACTCCTCGGTATTCCGTCCTTCGCTCTTAATGAAAGGGTTGCGGATATATGGCCTAGCCTCTCCGCTAACCCCGGCAGGCCGCGGGACTACTTTGGTCCCCCGGCGTCTATAACGCGCCCCGCTGCGGGGAGGTTGGTTACTACACTACCACCTACACGAGCGAAGCGCTTTGCGACCGCCTCCATCGCGCGCACTGATACTCACAACACGGGTGTCTCGAGTCCCGTGGGAATAGGTAGGTAACCTCCTTAAACGTTGGCGTGCGCCATCTTAGACCATATCTCCGCTTCATACCGGGCGATATCATGGTCAGACAACAACTAATACTATCATCAAAAACTTCGTTTGCGTTTCCATGATGACGACCTATTTGTTACTGTAGTTAGTCGTGGTAGCTCAGTGGCAAGCGCACGCGTCCGGTAATCATGTGCAGCTCAACGAAACGAAACTGGTTTGTCACATCGAGATAACCGACGTGTCAAACCCGCCAACCCGCCAACCCGCCAACCCGCCACAACCCGCCAACCCGCCTTGGACTGGGACGTCTAGGGGGCGTTATTATTAATTAGTCAGTTTTACCTTTGATTTTCTTTTATTTCGATGTTAGGGAGGGGCCTTATCACACCCACCCTATTTTGGTTATTCGAGCCACTGCTGGCCTGTCAAGGACGTTCTTACTTCATGGCCTAATGGTAGAGGTGTATGTGAAACGGCCTCTCTTTTACAAAGATGAAGATATTTATGTTTATCTAGTTTAGTTTAATGACAATAATAATTGAAGGAGTAAAATGGTTTCATGTGAATAATTTGGAGATTTGGTGACATTTTTTTTAACTTAAAATAGATGTAGAAAAATTGTAAAAAAGACACGTTTTTTTATATTTTTTTTATTGCAGGAGTTCAGCAGACAGGCAGACGGCCCACTTGATGGAAAGCGGTTACCATCGCCTATGGACATCTGCAACATCAAAGTTGCTACAAATGCGCTGCTGCTCTCTTAAGGGAGACTGGAACCAGGGGTGGTAGCCATCCAGTCGGGCAAATACCCTACCACCTGGCTGTGGATTGTTTTGTTACGTTCACGATACGATTTATGGTTATTTCTTCGTAAATTATTAACGAAAAGTTGTTTCGTTTGCGCCCCATTTGCGACGTTTTGCTCGAAAATCGCGAAACCCATGAAGCCGTTTCGAAGATATGAGGCAATAAAGAAAAACATAACACTTCCTTTGTAGTCGGGTCAAAACACTCGCCAACTTTATTATAGCGATGAGAAAATCTAAAAGTTATTTTATGATGTGGACTCATCAATCCTTGAATCCTTTATCTACGGAAAATTTTCAATTTCAAAATTCCCTCACACTGTTTGCGAGCTAATTTATACAACATTTTCGGGATTTTTTTACGATTTCAAGTGTCGCCTGAAACCGGACGAATCGTACGATAGACTTCAAATGGTTATCTTGGATGAAGGCCCTTAGGGCAACCGTGTATCCTTAGTACAACGAATTCAAATTCGGTCGACTAGCTTCGGGGGCTGAAGAAAGAAGTGGTCGCCCTTTGACGGCTGTTACGGAACAAAACGTGCTAACAGTGATCATTTTAATCCAAGACAAAAGGCGGGTTACGTGTCAAGAGATTCAGCACGTACTGCGCTTGGATCGGGGAGCTTTCACGAGTTTCTACACGGGCATCTTCGCGGGAGGAGGATAGTCTCACGCTGGGCGCCGCACAACCTCACCGATGCTCAGTGACGTGATAAACAAAATTGAGGCAGGCTCGTCTCGGCGTGTTTACGACATCATTACAGGCGATGAGTCCTGGATTTGGATTTATCAATACGATCCAAGAACGAAGCGCCAGTCATTGGTTTTGGGTGTTTTAAAACGAATCAACGCCTACCAAAGTGAAGCGATCTAGAAACGGGGGACGATTTTGATTAATTCAATTCAATTTGACTAGCTTCTTGGTGTCAATTTCTTTATGGAACCAAAGAAGCATCAACGCCGAATGGTATACTACCAAATGCTTGGCAGAAGTTCTCTCTGTTGTGAGCAAGAAGCGACCAAACACAGGGCTCCGCGTGCTACTGCTCCACCACGACAACGCGGCCGCGCATACTGCGCTGAAAACGAGGGACTTCCTGGACAGCACGCCGGTCCAACTCTTGGGTCACCCTCACCTACCTTATAGCCCTGACCTAGCACCGTGTCCCTTGTTTTTATTCCCGAAAATAAAAAATCAGCTCGAAGGGATACGATTTCCGTCGCCGGAAGATGCGCTGTCAGCGTTCGAGCGAGCTGTCAACGAGGTGTCTGCGGCGGACTGGAACAAGTATTTCGAAAACTGGTTCAGACGCAGCAAACTTTGTACAGAGGCTGGTGGAGAGTACTTTGAAAAGATTTAACAAAAAGGTATTTACCTATAGAACATCTTTTATTTTCGCAACTTTTCTGACGTATAGTGTCTCACGTATATTCAGTTTCTGCAATGGTTTATAGATATATAATTTGTCTAGCATTTGCCCATGACTTTGTCTTCGTTGGACAGGAAACAAAGAGTATAGTTATTTTGCTAAATATACAATCAAAGGTTATTATTAGCAGAGTATTGGATTTTTTTGTATGAAAATACATGAATCCCGGAAATTCCCATAAAAACTCGGGATAAGTAATGTTACTAAAGGCATACACACACAACTGCAACTAGTAAAAGATGTTATCGTTCAGTGAAAATTTCACATCGGTATCGTTCGACATTACATCGCCCACTTTAAACCTCTCCCAAGAAAATTTCCGTAGGATTCTCAGGATATAAAGTACCGCACATTTTAGCTCCGGGAATTTAATCGAAATCAGCCCAGTAGTTTTTGCGTGAATCCCGAACAAACAGACAAACACCAAAAATATAAGAACCAAAAGACTACAATTGTATATATTTTTTTTTTTTTTACTTGATCTATAAATCACATACTCGTGATTGACGGTTGTGTAGTACAAGTGGTCGGGTTTTGCGTTTACAGCATTTGAGATTTTTCCACACTTTCGCATGAACTGATTTAAGAAATCGAGGCGAAAGGTTGTAAAATTGAAAATGAAAGCTAAACGCTTCACTAAAATAATGTCTTTAAGCTTTTACATGGAGCATCAGGTCGAGTCATGCGAATCGACACATAAACATAGACATTTTAATAATAGGTCGGGGAAAAAGTCCTTTCGCATATAGTATGTATGAACTTGTAACAAGATCTCTTTGGCTGTACCATTTGTATCTGGCTGGTTTTGGTATCATTCAAAAGTTTTCATTTTAAAGAAGACAATTCCAAATTCAAATTAGGAAAATGTGGGATTTTCATTTGTTTTTCTTATTCTGTGTGTATGGTGGGATTGGAAGGGCATTATTCATTATGAGCTGTTGCCGCCAGGCAGGACCATCGATTCTGAACTGTACTACGAACAACTGATGAGATTAAAGCAAAAAGTTAAGAGAAAGCAGCCGGAATTGATCAACAGAAGGGGTGTGTTTTTTCACCATGATAACGCTAGACCTCGCACATCTTTAGCCACTCAGCAAAAATGACGAGAGTTTGGCTGGGAGGTGTTGATGCATCCGCCGTATAGTCCTGACCTTGCACCTTCAGATTTGCACCTGTTTCGGTCTCTGCAGAATTCCTTAGGCAGTGTCAGGTTACCATCACGAGAGGACTGCCAAAACCACTTGTCGCAGTTTTTTGATCAGAAGCCCAAAATTTTTGTAGCAATGGGATCACGTCCATACCTACAAGATGGCAAAAAGTTATCCAATAAAATGACACCTACATACTTTAGTCAAATGTAAATAAACTTTATAAAAAAACCTTTTGAATTTTTATATAAAATGCGAAGAAACTTTTTCCCCAAGCTAATATATAATATCTGTACTAATATACAAACTATTAGTCGAACGACACATATTATTAAATATTGCAAAAATTATACAAATTACAAAGCTATAATTAAAAGACATTATCTTACAAAACAATTTTATTGACATAAAATATATACAGAGAACTTGTTATATAAAGTTAACAAATAATTGACATTAGCAGGAGGAAGGATGTCGTCCAAATGGTAATGATTTAGGAACAGTACCAAAGATGTGCTAAATCACACTCGCGTACGAAGTTATCGCGAGAAATGAATATATAATATTGTGGTTTTCACTATAGGCATATTTTTTGAGTAACTCAATTAATGACAATGTATGTTGCTAAGTAACAAACTCAGTTTATGAAACATGACAAAGAGTTTCTATATGGATACTTCACATATACTTTATGAGGATATGGCCGCGACTTCGTCCACGCTTGGTTTGAGATTCCCGTGGGAATTCCCGGGACAAACTACCGCAGCATTTGAAAAAGAATGTAAGCTATCGTTTTAGTGAAAATTGTGTCGGAATAAGCTAATTTTCCTTCCGGAAAAATTTCCGCTATCGATCATTAAAAAAACACATTGAATTCGATTTTTTTAATCTGACCATTTTAATTTACAGAAAAATTCCCGTGGGATTCCAAGGATAAAAAGTAGAAGAGAATAAGAATTAGCTGTCGATCAGCGAAAACCGCATCGATATCTGCCCAGTAGTGAATCCCGAACAAACAGACAAATAATCTAAAAAAAATCGTTTGTACAGTCTATTCCAGTTTTTTTTAATATCTTTAATGTATAGACACGGGTTGTTTAGAATTTTCTAATATTGTAGATCGGTGTTCTGTGAACTTTTAACCAACACTTCAAAAAAGTAGGAGGTTCTCAATACGTTGTGCAAATATTTTTCTTTGCAGCTATACAATGTAGCGGAAGCGGAGCTTGCGAGCACGATGTTCGAACGCTTTCGAGTTGTGACGTGTTTGCACGTTTGCGTCGCAGGCAGATCGACGAACGAGATATAATTAAGCTGCGCTAATCCGCCGTCTTGGACTCGGCTAATCGCGGGTGCGGCGCGCGATAAGATATTGGCGCGAGGGCCCTTTAAAAGCGGCGCGTGCCCGAGGAGGCGGCATCCTCGCGAACTCGGCCCATTCAGCATGTTCGTGAGCGCTCTGTTCCTCGGCCTGGCGGCCATCGCGGCGGCCTCCCCCGCTCCCGAGCCCGTCCAGCTCTACTACCACGAGTCGGCGGGCGTCCGCGAGGCCGAGCGCATCAAGCGGCTCGAGCAGGCGGTCGACTTCGATGGTGCCAGGATCGTCGGCGGCTCGGCGGCCAGCGTGGGCGCCCACCCGCACTTGGTAATGCATTCTTCCTCCGCCGCTGTGCGTGCAGGCTTCCCTTACTGAAGTCCTCTCCTCGCTCGCTAGGGTGGACTCGTGATCACGCTGACGACCGGCGCCACCTCCGTGTGCGGCTCCTCGCTGCTCACCAACAACAGAGCGGTGACGGCCGCCCACTGCTGGTGGGACGGGCGCAACCAGGCGCGCCAATTCGTCGTGGTGCTCGGCTCCGCGCTGCTCTTCTCCGGCGGCACTAGGATCACCACCAACAACGTGGCGATGCACGGCAGCTGGAACCCCAACAACTTGAACAACGACGTAGCCATCATCACCCTCTCTTGGGTCAACTTCAGCAGTGAGTGACATCCCCTCGCGTACGGCATTCACGCTTTGTGCGTCTCCACTGAATACCGTGTTCTCTGTTTCGCAGCCAACATCAACCGCATCGCGCTGGCCACCGGCAGCAACAACTACGCGGGCACTTGGGCGCACGCCGCTGGCTTCGGCAGGACCAGTGACTGTGAGTAGCCCCCGGCGGTGCAGGCTGCGACAACTGGCGCGCCAGTGTGGTGACGTGTCTCGTTTCCGTTGCAGCTACGGGCATCTCCACCGGCCAGGCCAAGCGCCAAGTGTGGCTTCAGGTGATCACGAACGCGGTGTGCCAGCAGACGTTCGGCAGCGTAGTGATCGCGTCCACGCTGTGCACGAGCGGGGCCGGCGGCGTCGGCACCTGCGGCGGCGACTCCGGCGGCCCGCTCGCCATTGGTAGCGGCACCAGTCGGCAACTGGTGAGTGATCCTCCGGCTACCCCCTCCTTCGCCCCCTACCACCGTAACTCACACGTCCATATACTTGCGTTGCAGATCGGCATCACCTCATTCGGGTCGGCGCGCGGCTGCCAGGTCGGGCTCCCTGCGGCGTTCGCGCGCGTCACCTCCTTCGCCTCCTGGATCCAGGGCCGCCTGTGATCACGACGACAACACGAATCTAACTATCGGCATTAGGTTCCATTTTGTTGCAATAAACTATATACTTATGGTAAATCTTTGTCTTTGTCTATTTTTAAAGCCTTTCCAAAAATGACAAGAGATTAGTATGTGCTGTGACCAAGCACACGGAGCATTCTTCAATAAAATACGATTAGGTTGGGGAAAAAGTTTCTTCGCATTTTATATAAAAATTCAAAAGGTTTTTTTATAAAGTTTATTTACATTTGACTAAAGTATGTAGGTGCCATTTTGTTGGATAACTTTTTGCCATCTTGTAGGTAGGGACGTGATCCCATTGCTATAAAAATTTTGAGGCTTCTGATCAAAAAACTGCGACAAGTGGTTTTGGCAGTCCTCTCGTGATGGTAACCTGACACTGCCTAAGGAATTCTGCAGAGACCGAAACAGGTGAAAATCTGAAGGTGCAAGGTCAGGACTATACGGCGGATGCATCAACACCTCCCAGCCAAACTCTCGTCATTTTTGCTGAGTGGCTAAAGATGTGCGAGGTCTAGCGTTATCATGGTGAAAAAACACACCCCTTCTGTTGATTAATTCCGGCCGCTTTCTCTCAACTTTTTGCTTTGATCTCATCAGTTGTTCGCAGTACAGTTCAGAATCGATGGTCCTGCCTGGCGGTAACAGCTCATAATGAATAATGCCCTTCCAATCCCACCATACACACAGCATCACCTTGTTGCGAGTTAACCCGGGTTTCGCCACAGTCTGGGAAACCTGACCGGCCTTTGACCACGATCTTTTTCGCACGTTCTTGTCGTACGTGATCTACTCTTCATCACCCGTTATCAGCTTCTTCAAAAAATTCGGTTCGGTTTCATTAGGTTGTAATAAAGAATCACAAATGAGTACACGGTTCATTAGGTTTCTTTCAGTGAGCTCATGAGGCATCCAAATATCGAGCTTTTTTGTGTACCCAGCTTTTTTCAAATGCGCCAAAACCGTTTTGTGGTCATTTCCCAGTTCTCCAGCTACATCGTAACTACTAATATGCCGATCTTGCTCCTCTTTTTCAAAAATGGCATCAATTTTGTCCGTAACAGGGCGACGAGAGCGACGTGCATCTTTGATATCAAAATTTCCGGATTGAAAACGCTTAAACCAAACATCACAATTTTTTTTCGCGGCTTGTGTTGCATTTTTACCTTTTTTGTAGTAACATTTTAAAATGTACCGAATTTCTTTATTAAATTCACTCATTTTAACAATAAGAAAAAGAAGTGAAAATTATACATTTTCCTAATTTGAATTTGGAATTGTCTTCTTTAAAATGAAAACTTTTGAATGATACCAAAACCAGCCAGATACAAATGGTACAGCCAAAGAGATCTTGTTACAAGTTCATACATACTATATGCGAAAGGACTTTTTCCCCAAGCTATTATGTTCGGAATACAGATATCGAGCGCCGGTTTTCGACTGTTACGCGACACATACGAGGGCACTTTTTATCGCGTCGAAAAGCGGGTATGCCGCGGAGTTGCCAGAAGACGCACGGAACCATTGCTCTCGCGTGATATATTTAATAATTAGGTTTTCATTGAGAATTTCAAATATCTACAAGTGAGGGGAACACTATACTAGTGACGTTCACTTAATATACTGCGTGAGCAAGTGAGAAGGCCGAGGCGCGGGTGTATTTGGACAGACATTGATCCATCCCCCGCAGTGTTTCCCTTGTAGCAGTAGTTTAGTAGGATATTTTATATATTTCCTCTCAAGGGGCGCTCCTTCCTGACGATAGTGACGGATTAGTGTTCCCCCTGGTTCCTGTTCCCACCACCGCCGGCTGGAGTACCAGGTAAGTACTAAGAATTACCTTGTGGGTTTGTGCCGTCGGGTTACCGATACCGCCATGTACGGTACAATATACTATATTATAAATCCTATATATTATATTTAATTAACTCCAGGTTTGCAGAAAACTTGTACAACTTCGTCGCATATTAATAAGACATGTAAACAAAGGACACTTAAACTTCTCTCTTCACTTCCAACTCCCGAATATTCTCAATTTGTTTTTACTCAATACTCCGCCTGTGATGTTGACAACAGTATTGTATCGATTACATCGAAGGCGGTGGATAGTGACAGTGTTAGCCGTAATATGGTCCTTCTTATCCTAGATATTCCTGTATATATACTTCCTATTATTACCCTCATTCTTAATTTCTCTATTTTTAATGGCATTTTTCAAAGTATTTGGAAAGAAGCACTTGTAACTCCTATCCCAAAAAAACCTAACCCTATTTCCTTTTCTGACTATCGTCCCATTTCCATACTTCTGTTTCTATCTAAAGTCCTAGAAAGACTTATCCATAACCAGCTGAGTATCTTCCTAAATTAAAACGACCTCTTGAACCCTTTTCAGACTGGTTTCCGCTCTGGTTATACCATTGTCACTGCCTTAGTCAAAATCACCGACGACATAAGACTTGCCCTGGATGAAGGGCGAGTTACAATGCTTACCTTGTTACATTTTAGCAACGCCTTCAACGCTGTTGACTTTGTTATCCTACTCGGTATACTTCACTCTCTGAACATATCTCCAAGGGTAATTGAGTGGTTTCGTAGTTCCGTTTTCGGCCGGCGGCAGCGAATTGTGTGTGACACGCCTGCTGGTGTCCCACAGGGTGGTCTTGTCTCCTTTGCTTTTTGCGACTTCTATAAATTCTATCTCAACAAATCTTCAATGCTCCTACCACTTTTATGCAGATGATCTTCAGATTTACACCCATTCTCCCATCGAAAAGCTTTCAGATGCTATTAACACTACAAACGAGGAGTTATAATCGATTGTGGATTGGAGCAAATCTTACGGACTATCTGTGAACCCAAAGAAAACTCAAACTATAGTTGTGGGAGTTCGAGGATGATAGCAAAAATTAGCTGGCCAGCATTATCACCTGTCACCCAAATCCCAATTGCTGATTCCGTGGAAAATTTAGGAATTCACGTTGATAGAACTTTGTCCTGGGCACCCCGATTCAAGGAGGTTAGTCGCAAAGTGTTTGCTTCTGCAACTTCCTTGCGAAGACTGCGGAATTTCTTGCCACCCACTACAAGAATCGCGCTAGCGCAATCCCTTCTTTTGTCCAGCCTTGACTATGCCAATGTCACACTAAGCTCAAGTGGTTACCTATCCGCCTTCGCCGGAATACGCGTATCCTCTCACTTCTGTACAATGTACTGTTTAGTTCCAAGTCTCCTCCTTATCTTGAAGAACGTTTTCAATTGTCCAATATGAATGAACATGTATGCTCTAGAAGCTCCGCTCAATGCAAGCAAGTTTTACAATGTTCAAGCTGTTCAATTATGGAACATGCTTCCTCTAGAAGCAACCACTATCCTCCTTCAATAGACTTTGTTAACGATTACTAGCATAAATTCGTTGTAGTTCGGCGGAATGCGAGACCCGAAATCGCACACGCCAGTCTTTACGGTAAGTAGTTTGGTGAACGAAGTCACAGTCGAATGCTAGCAATATATGAAATCACTAAAAACGATAATTCGATGCGGCAGCCATCTATCACCTCTATCTAGCGATAACGGCGCGGCGCGGTGACAGGCGATAGGTGCTGCCGCCGCGCTGTCGGCTGTGGAGCACTCCGCGACACGCTTCGTGCTGAAGCCGTGAGCATTCCAGCGGGCAATGCGTCGGTGCGGTGCGCTCGCCCGCCGATCCCGATAAGGCGGCTCGAGAGTGCGACAACTCCGTCGCTCTCGGCGCCCACTCATCTCATCGACCGCCACCGACTGCTCCGGTAAGCGGCCAGCTTTTTTTTTTCATTTCACGTCGTTCTTTAGAATCTCCATTTATACTTATCTATCTATCTATCCTATAGTAAATCTGTAAATCGTTCGAGTTTGTACATTGCGTTTAAAAATCACGAGGGATAATACGGACTAGGAGAGTCAGAAAATGTAATCTTTAGAATTTTTGTCTGTCTGTCTATTAGAGCGCTACTGAACAGATTTAAATGAAATTCGAACAGAGCTAACTTATATCACGGGGTGTAACTTAGGACATTTGTCCTAGTTGTCCTGATTTGAAGTTATACATTCATGGCTTCGACTCACCTTTGTTTTGTTGGGCAAATGTGAAGACTATAATCTTGTTACAACTTAGGCCCTGACAAAGACAAATTCCACGTACAGATCTGTAAAAGCACATTTTATTACCTGTCGGCATTTGAACTAATTGTATCCTTTTATGATTGTCTTCTTTTGTTGACTTATTTATTGGCATATGTTTCTAGTTATTGTGGAAAACAGCCTATTGTTCTATTGTCTATTGCGGCCGCTCAAGAGCATCATTAGCCACGTGTTGCGGATTATAAATACAAGCTGATTATAGGAAATTGTGTCGACATTGCCGGGCGGGCACATTTGCATTTGTAAAGTATTAAACGACAGCCTGATTGAGAGAGCACTTTGCACGTTTTATAGAATTACGACCTTCTGCATTATGTTTGGATTTGTCGTGTTCGGTTATATTTGTACCTGTATTATACGTGTTTGTATAGTTCTAATAAACTCTATAATAATTTTAACGGCATTTTAGTTCGAGTCCTGCAAACTCGTAACAATATCATAAACTTGTTTCTTTGTTATTATTACATAAAAAAAACTTGATCTAATTTTAGTGTAACTAAAGGAAAGTTACCGCCTAGGGTTAACAAAACTCTAGTAATATTATAAAAGTCTAAAGATGCCGTATCTGTACGCTATATAGAAAAAAACAACTGGAATAGACTATATAAACGATAGAGAATACGATGCATTTATTTTTATCTCAGCAATCCCGCGGGAATTTTCCCAGGAGCGATTTGAAATTGTTGGGATACATAAAAATTAGCTTGTTCCGACACAGTTTTTCTCTAAAACGATTGCTTACATTTTTATATGTACTGGTGTCCCGGGAATCCCGCGGAAAGAAGAAGATGAAGACGCGGGCATATCCCAGTATTTATGTATTAGTAATTGTTACGTGTCTCGGTTATCCGGCGCACGCGCACCCGAATGATGACCACTGAACATCTGATGTAAATAACTGTGTATAGAACATACAAACTGATCGTTGCACCCAATAGATCAGGCACAGAACGACTTTGCGCCCGCAGTGGAACTCACCACACCTCGTTTGTGCTTGTCCTCGTACAGGACGCGCCGACGAGTGCCACGGACGGGGCGCGACCACGGGGACCTCTGCGTGTGCACGCAGGGCCGAATTGGCCAAGTGCCGCCCTCTTATCTATCTCCTGCACTACTACTACTACTAGGACCGCAGCATGCTTTCTGAATAATACGTGAAATATAATAC
Source organism: Dendrolimus houi (assembly GCA_039645545.1). Taxonomy (NCBI): domain Eukaryota; kingdom Metazoa; phylum Arthropoda; class Insecta; order Lepidoptera; family Lasiocampidae; genus Dendrolimus; species Dendrolimus houi. The sequence continues at coordinate 23,366,380 of CM077132.1, forward strand.
GTCGCTTATAGTTGTTTTTTTTTTATCAATCCACTTACTACTACTTACTAGCCCCTAGTGGCCCTAGTGTACATCAGTCACGTGCACCACGCGCAACTGCTCTTATCTAATCAACGTCACGACTGATTAAATCTTTTGAGACAATCTATTCATTTATGATTTAGAAACGATAAGTGGCCGCGCACGAGTCGGATTCTCGCATTAAACTCTCTTATGTATACTGTGAATGCTTTATATCTATTTAACTGACTTGAAAAAGGAGAAGTTCGACTGTATGTTTTTTTTTTCAAAACTTTCCCGAAATGATCCCATTGTCACGTAGTCAGAATGGGATGAATAATTCCCACAGAAATCGAAAACAACCCTCGAATGTTATAGACACGTACAACGTGTTTCATATATAGTACTTGCTTTTGTAAAGCAAGCATTTGCGTACCTAATAAGAGAAAAGAAACTAAATAAAAAATTATCTCTACATGTATAGCAAAATATAGTAATTTCATTGTTATGTGAAGCTTCCTTCTTTTTTTGTTTTTTTTTTATCCTCAACAGTGGAAACTAACTATTATCATGTCAATTCATTTCTGGGGGGGGGGAGGGTCTACGGCCTTGGAGGAGCGCATACTGCACCAGTCGATTCGTCAAGGCTCGCTCCTACCATTGTGACCCCCTCGAAAGATTGAACAGTAGCATTTGCGATACACCTCCACTTCCATTCTTTTCTAAGTGTCATCATCACAGATGCACGAGAGACTCTCCTTGCACCCGAAACGATTCAGGTACTCGGAAAATCCCCCTTGCCCTGTGAAAAGCTGGTGTAGGCCCGCGCGACATCCGGGAAAAAGAGTTTTGACAGTATCTCCGGTTCCATTCGGAACTGCCGTTTGAGGAATGAAACCGGACACTTGTCCTAAAGCGGCCTCACCTGTTTCGCCAACTCGTCCGCCCGCTCATTTTCCTGTACACCGACGTGGGCCTTCGCCCAGAGTAGCTCTATCCTCTTTCCCAGCGACGTGCATTGTAGGATGCTGTCCCTTATTTCGCGTGCTAGCGGATTTACGGAGCTCCAGTTGCACAGAGTCACTATAAATGCCAAAGCTTTCTTCCGGGTGCCTCATTATTCCATACGGATAATGAGGCTCCGACTTGCCCGTCGATCAAGCTACCGTCTGTAGCTGTAGGCTGAAGATGCACACCGCCTGACGGCGTTGCGCGTCCACCTGCTCCTGGTCTATCAGGCAGGTAAACTGTAATTCGACTCGCGACTTGTGATGGCGTAAGCAACTCGCGTTTCCATCTCCCTATCCTCAAGTATTGCGTGGTATACCCCCCTCTTGGCCTCGTACAGGGAAGCAACTTCTCTGACATGAAGATCAAGGGGGAGTATACCCGCTAGCGCCATTGCGGAGTTTAGGGAGACGGTCTTGTATGCAAGGCACATTTTTTTTTTTTTTTTTGTGCAAATCCTCGTTGGACGGTGCTTAGTCCTTATGCACACCCAACTTTGTAGTCGAAGGCGCCCAGACGCTCGCTGCGTATAGGACTACTGGCTCCAGCACCGCTGTATACATAATCCGGATTACGTCTGGATTAAGACCCCAGTTGACCTTCGCGGCACGAGAAAGTTGCTGGTAAAACTTAACTGCCTTCGTGCAGCCATTGTGTACGTGCGAGTTAAAAGTAAGGCCGCTATCGATGGTCAATCCTAGGATCTTAATCTCCGACGCCATCTCAATGCTGACGCCTCCCATGCTCAGTCTTGGGGTGTCGTACTTTAGTTTACGCGTGAAAGTCACAGCTTTCGTCTTATTGGGAGCGAATCCAAGCTTATTACGGACACCTCAATCCTGAACATAGGAGAGCGTCGCATTTGCTCTTCTCTCTATGCAGAGCAGGACAACATCATCGCCAAACGCCTGCACATGCTCGCCTCGCATCTCCAGTCCTTTTAAGAGGGGATCGAGGAGTAGGTCCCATAGGACAGGCCCCCCGATGGAACCTTGTAGACAGCCTTTTGTGTTTTGCCTCTTCACCTCTTCACCAAGGTACCTAAGCGAGACACTCCTATCTTCGAGATAACTGCCCAAAATCTTCCGGATGTTCCTTGGGCAGTTTTCTTCCGCCAGCCGGACCCTTATCATCGTTCGATAGCGCTTGGGCCACCAAGCGCTATCGAACGCTCCCTCTATGTCGTGTCGTGTTTTTTTTTTTTTTTTTATTCCATTTTGGCCTTGACGAACAAGATATACCCGAAATTTTACTTATATCTATCTTACTACTAGGTTAATGCATGCGATTGTTGATACTAAGTTAGTGTTTGTACGTGTTAATTTGGATGGGATACTTTGGTTATGGTTGGGAATGGTTGGATATTGTTTGTTTTTTTTTTTTTTTTTAAAGATGGGCCCGGACGAACAAGATATATCCGGGCTGCTACTATTTTTATTTGTTACATTGCTTAGTATAAAAAAAAAAATTACTAATGTACTATTGTGCATGTGTCTTTATACGTGTGTGATTATGTATTACATGTTATCTGGTGTGTTTGGAAAAGTTTGGCTTTGGTTTGCTTGGGTTGGGATATGTTGGCTTGTTTGGAAGTGGTGTTGGAGGATTAGGTTTTTTTTTTTTTTTTGATAGCCCTGGGCTCTCCGTCATGTGTTAGGACAGAGATTTTCGTTACTGTGTCTATTTATAACTATCTATATGTAGTGTACTGTATTGTGTGGAATAATTATATACTTACATATTATTACTTATATTTGTTTTAACTGTATATATATTTAATATTCTTATATACCGGAATGCCCGCGTTGCCTCACCCAGCTCAGAAACCCCGACTCGATTTGTGTTTGAGCCGGTTGTTCTGGTCCGGGGGAGATGATCAGACACTCATGTATATATTTCCCTACTTTGCAAAAATATACTGTTATATTACTTATACTTACTTATATATCTTATATGTTTGGGATGGTTGAGGATAGTGAAAAGGGTATTCTTTATTTGTTTTATACATTTACATATGATTTCCATCTTATTACTATTACAATTTTGTTTTCTTATTACTATGTGTTTTGTATCTATTTTCTTTTATTTGTATACATGTTTGTATATGTTCTATTACAGAAAATTTTTACTTATCTAACATTATTACATATTTATTCTATTCTATCAATTTTGAATGCCTAATAGTTATCTTTTATTATATATATATTATATTTTTGTGTTTTGTTAACGTTTATAGATAGCGTGTGTCCTAAAGTCTTAACATGATTACATTTTTATCTTAGTTTTCTTATATTATACAGGATTTTACAATCAATTCGTTCCACGCAGGTCGTGTCCTAGTCATTATTTCGCATATATATGTATTTACATTCTTACTTATACTTAGACGCTGATAGAATATATACTAATATATATCCTCAGTGTCCTATTTTACATCTGTTATATTGCTATTTATTTTATATCTAATTCTATTTTACTTGTTTAATACATATTGCTTTATTCTACTGTTTTCAATTTTTAGGTCACTTCTGCAACCCGGGTGCCTGAGGATCTACGTTGCTCATAGTTCGCCAAATCTGTTGTTGTTCCAATTTTGTACTCTTAAACTTATTATAGGTGAGTAGCATTTTTTTTTATTGTTTATTTATTTTGTTTCTAGAAATTTACATGTGTTTCATGTTTCACTAGTGTATACAGGTTAGTGTTATTTGTGTTTGTGACTGTACGATTGCCTAGTGTACATTTGTTGTGCGTACATGTTTATGTTTATGTGTGTGTATGTGTGTTGTGTTAGTGAGTGTGTTTGGCTGTATGTGTATGTACGGGTTTGCTTATGTGTGTGTCCTTATGGTTTTGGTGTTATGCTTGTACGTTATTTTGTTTTGCTTTTTGTGCATGTATGTGTTTTGCAAAAACAGCAATTTTTGACATTAAAAATTTGCCCGTTTCATATTGTGTTTCCGTGTATGTTCTGCTTGTTATCTTTATGTTCATTAATGTTTACAATGTAGGTGAGTGGTTGTGTTGTTTGTATACGTGTAATTGTCCTAAGAGTACGCAGGTACCCGGTTCCTTCCTAATTTTCCGCCAATTTTATTCCCTTGTTTGTGAGGCGCCTCCCATTGCTAGGTACGTCTGCGGGTTTCACGCACAATAGTGAGGTTGTAGGCCATGCATTGTGCCTGGTTGTTGTACGTTTCTGTTACCAGAAATGCGGTTTTAATTGCTAAAACAAGGCACGGCTTCCAGCCCATTATTATTGTGTTGTCCCCCGCAGCGTATCTAGCAGTAGGCGACGGTTGCACGCACGATCTTGTCCCATCTTACCCTTACCGGGCACTTTTCCTTCTTCTTCTCTCGGGTGCAATTCTTGCATGTTGGCCGAGTGCCAACTGCATACTCCTCACATTCAGCTCGCATATGGGGACCTCCACAATGACTACACATTGCCTGGGTCTCCCGACACAGCTTCCTGCCGTGCCCGAAGCCCAGACATGTCGTGCATTGGGTAAGCGGCGACCTGTCTGTGACCTGCAATGTTTGCAGGTCCACTCTTACGGTTCCCTCCTCTGTCAATCTGTTCCACAAGGCCGGTGCTACTCGTAGTATCACCTTATGGGTTTTCGGGTTTTTACCCTTTATTTTATACGCGACTTCCATACAGTCGTCGCCCTCCTTCAAGCCCTCAAAAACCAGACTATTCTGATTTCTGAGTGCCCGGAGCAGGTCGTCGTCTGTATGGACCCTTAGGACGCCGGTTATCATTACTAACGGTCTTTTGTTAGTGATGTCCTCTGCTGATAGTGCTGCTTTCTTCTGCTTAAGTTTATGCTTAAGCTTTTCCCGGTCTTCTACCGTCCTGCAGCTGACTATTACTCTCCCATCTCTGGCCTTGCGGACCCGCTCCACTTCCACCCCCCCATCTTTGGCATTTAACGCCTCTCTTAGCTCCTTCAGGGTGTCTTCGCTGGAGCGGTTTTCCTGGGCGTTGGTTATCGCCAGCGAGTGTAGCGTTCTATAATTCGGGGGTTTAGTCCCGGTTCTTATAGCCGCTACACTCGCATAGCTCACTTTTGGGACACTCACTTCGCTCATACTTGCCTGGTTCCTTTCGATAACGTGCTGCAAGTTACCGATCTTCTCCATGGTCTTCTGGATGAGCGATGCGTGTTCCTCCAACTTTCCCGCTATGAGGTCCTTTTCTCTGACAGTCTCTTCTGTCTTCTTCTCTTCCTGTATAACGCTCTGTGGTGGATATTGCGTCTGCATATCCCTCACTATGCGTTCTCCCAGGGCCTTCCCCACTTTCTCCTCCAAAGCCTTTCCTAGGGCCGCGTCGGTCTGCTTCAACAGGACGTACAGACGACCCACCGCGTACTGTACGCCCTGTTTTATCTCCGTTTTTAAGTTCCGCGAAGTTGCTATATGTTCGTTGAACTTATTGACGCATTCCTTGGCCTCCCGCATTCTTTCTTCACGCTCTGCCACGTTCTTAGGAGCCTCTGGTGGCGTTCTTTTCGGTACACGTTCTGCCACGTTCTTAGTTACCTTTGGTGGTGTCCTCTTTGTTTCACGCACTGCCACGTTCTTAGAGACCTCAGGTGGCGTCCCCTTCGCTTCACGCACTGCCTCCTTCTTAGAGGCCTCTGGTGGCGTCCTCTTTGTGTAGGTCTTATTTGCTATACTATTGCTGGGGCCTGCCGCTTGCGTGGCTTTATTTGGAGATGGGGAGAATTTCAAGATTACCCCTTTCTTCCTATTCTCTATATGTTTTGCTGCCCTGAGGGTAGGGGGTGACAGTGGTGGGTAAGGCGGCAATCCCCTCGCCTCCCTTCTTCTGTTTATTTCAATGTTCTGTTCAGCCTGTCTTCTCTTGTGTTCCGCATAGGTGGTGTACGGTGGAAGTGGGCGTGGGGATGGGGAGGTGGTTATTCCTAGAGTCTGTCTCATTTCTCTTCTTTCGTCTAATAACTCTTGTAAGGGACTACCTTCCCTCGCTTCTTCTGCCATCTCGTTGCATTTCTGTAGAACTTCCTCCCAAGTGGGGTATCTGTTCCACTCTTCCACTTCTTCTACTTTCTCCTCCTCTACCCTTCTGGGCTTCTTGGGTGTCCTAAACATGTTTAGAAACTAGGGGTGATCTTTCCTTAAGTCTTAATCTAATTTAGGTGGGTCCTATTTTAGTCGACGGGCGCAAAAACGCTGAGTCGAAGGGGTCAAATTAATTAAAATAAAGCAATATATATTGAACCGGTCAATTGATAGAGTTTTATGATACAGGTACTGTTTATTATTAGTCCAAATTTTTACAATTTATTAAAAATACTTATTGCTATTTTTACAATGATATTTTATTTTTACAGGTACCCCGTATGGAGGCGCCAAGCGTCAGGGAAAGGTATAAGGTAAGTATGGGAAGGTAAGTATGGTAAGGTTGAGAAAGGAAAAAAGGTAAGTTAGGGATAAGGCAAGGTAAGGCAAGGTAAGGTAAGGTAAGGTAAGGTAAGGTAAGGTAAGGTAAGGTAGGATAAGGTAAGGTAAGATAAGATAAGGTAAGGTAGGTAAAGGTAGGGTATGGATTCAGGTAAGGAAACAGGTAAAGGTTATGATAATTTAAGAGTAAGGTAACGGAAGGTAAGTGTATTTAAGTTTTTTATTAAGTATGTAAGGTAAGTGTACAAGGTGTATGTAAGGTACTATACTTGTCAAGTATGCAAGATTGTATTTTGAGTAAGAGTGGCGTTTGAGGTAAGTGAGGTAAGCGTAAATATTGTGTGCAAAGTAAGTGTCTGGCTGGTATGTGTGTGTGTATTAGTTCGTGAAATACTATATGTATAATTTTTATTTAAGGTAAGTAAGGTGAGTGTGTGAATTTTTCTATTTCACCAGGCTCAGATTGCTGTTCTCGGCGATCCGGTTCAGGCAATACCAAACTCGGCTGTCCTGAGACCAGCAATAGCCAAGTTACAGGTGAAATAGTTTCCGGGGGGAGTTGGGGGGTGGGAAGGGGGTCCAACTGGTAGAGCTCACGGTTCCGATCAAGACAAGCCCAAGGTCGACCACATTAAGTGGTATAGTGTCCCGGCAAATCAATTTCAAATTTCCAGAAAAATTTCTGAATTTTGTGCCTGGATTTTAAAAATCCCTCTGCACCGTCTGTTTTAGTCTAAAAATAGGCGTGTTTGGGCTTATCTTGTACGGCCTCAATAGCTCTATCAAATTCTGGTGTCAAAATTACAATAATTTTTTGGACTTAAAAACTAAATTTTTTGGGTGCAATCGATAGTGGGGAGGTCCTACTTCACTCCAGAAAAAACCGCTATTTCGTGCACCCAATAATACAGGAGATATGGCCTTTTGAAAATTTTCAAAATGGCGGACCTACTGTCAAAGTCAAACTTTGACTGTCGATATCTCTCGTCCTATTTGTCCCAGGGTCCTGATGTTTGGGTTCTCGCGGTAGCCCCTGAGGTCTTCTATCGGTCTAGACTAAAATCTAGACTCTAATTTTGGTCACGAGATAATCGGGTTTTATCACCCGGGTCCGATGCTCCTTGAGGAGCTGATGTCAGTAGAAGAAACCCCAACCTCCTAGGACCTATAGGTCAGGAGATATAGGCACTTAAAAATATCCAATATGGCCGCCGAACTGTCAAAGTCCGGCGGGAAATGGTCGTATCTCCTAAAGTACCTGGCCGATTTCCACCGGACTTCGTCTAGGGCTATTCCCAGCACGTTTTACACCCCGCTGGGGGGGGGGTCTGTGTCACAAATTTCGACCCGATTTTTATGGTCTATCACCTACCGCTACCTGTAGCAAGAGCAACACCGAAAACCCCGTCTCTCTACGTAAAATAGCCGCTGAGTTATACAATCTTGAAAAATTCCAAGATGGCGGCCGCCCTTAGCCGAAAAGTCTCGGATTTTGGTTTCTCGGCCAATTATTGGCCGAAATGCACCGTTCTTGGGCTCTACCGAAAGCTCTCGACGAGTCCCGACCGTTGCCGTTGCTACAGTAATTTTATAAACTATATTTATCTATATATCTACAAAAATAGTCTAAATATTCAATATCTCCGTGTCTATCAGCTCTAAAATTTCCCAAAAATGTCCAATCGACGCCCAGACGTGTGCTCTATTTTTATCTATCATAAAATAATTTTTCCCAATATCAAAGTTTGGGAAAAAGTCAAAAAATTTGGAAAATTCAAGTTTTTGAATTTTTATTCTAAAATTTTGTATTATTTAAAAATAGGTTTTGATGCCGCTGGATAGAGCTCTCCAGCGCGCACTAAACTGTAATTTCAAAACCCACGCGCTATTGATAGTTCCGGAGATATTCCGGGTCAAAGTTTATATTTCTAATTAAAAATAACTTAATACTACTTAGCTTAAAATTCTGCTGAAACCGGATTCGCGCCGTCCTCCAGAAGATCTTCAAACTAGCCCAACCTCAAAACTGTAACTCCAGTATTTCCGGAGCAATTTTGAGGTTAGGATCTTGTTTTTCTAGGTCTGGTTCCTCCAATTGTTCTCCGATCCTTACAGATGGGGTGTCGAACGACGCGTCTTCGCAATCCCTAGGTGGCTACCGTGCCGCTTTTTCGAGTCCTGAGGAAATTTTTCGAGTTTTGCCCGAAAAACGAAAAAACTCGAAAAAAATTTTCAGTTTTTAATTTTTTTTTAAATAAACTATCGCCAAATGTTAAGGTCGTTTCTGGCCGATCGGGTTAGATTTTTGCGCTCTACAAGTAGGTAATTTTTGCACTCCGATCGGACCAGAATTGGCGATTTTGACTCCACGTTTTTTCACTTTTTAGAGTATAACTTCACGGAACGAGTTGGGAATTCACTGATTTTACATCGGGGGGCTGGGGGCACCCGAGCCCCACAAAAGCCGCCCGAAAAAATAGCACCTCACCGATCTTGTTTACTCAGAAAAAATTCACAAAGTTTTAAAAATCGGTTTTTTGTGAATAACTTTTTTCCCCGAATAGGTATCGACACACACTTTTCACAGGCGCATGCGCCTCACTTTCGCGCACAAGATGATATGTCGCACTACTCTGTAACTGCCGAAAAACCTATTTTTTCGATTTTTTCCGCGAGGAGCTCTAAGAAAATCGACCGTCCGGGAGCGCGGTTCGAGCGGAACTGGTTTTTTTTTTTTTTTTTTTTTAAACTCCTTCTTTAGCCCGGACGAACGAGATATATCCGAGTCGTTTACTATTTGTATCCTACGTATGTATATTGAATATATATTGCTTGTAGTTGGAAATATTTGTTGTTTTGTTATATTATATCTATAAGGTGTACAGTGTTTCATGCTGTTTATTTTAGTTGTTATATCGGTTCACGCAACCGTGTTGCCTTTCCCGGTCCAACACCGTCCGCAAGATTTGTGTTTATGCGTATTGTGGTGGACCGGGGAAGATGATCAGCTGCGTGCACGGGTATATTTTATGTGTCTGTTTAGTGTTATATTTATATATTGTGTATACTATATTTATTTATACTTGTGTTTGTGTGTTGAATATGTCTATGTGTGTGTTTATCTACTTATATTGTTTTATAGTATTTGTGTTTATATGAATAAATATTTTTGTTGTGTTATATACTATGTTTTTATAGGATCGGGTATGGGGTTGTGTGCTGGTGGAAGGATTTTTGACTCTTTATTTATTTTTCATATTATACAGCGCTCTTATTCTATTACAGTTTTTCCTTATAATTATTTACCAAGTATTTATGTATTTGTTATTGTATCGTAACATTTCTTGCGTTGTCAATTTAGAATATAGTTATATTTAATGCAGACACTGTTATTTGTTCCAGAATATATCTTATTATATTTCTTTATTGTAAGAAACATTTTAATCGCAAGTACAGTTTCATTTTTTTTCTTCTAATGAGGTTTCTTATAATTTTACATTTTATACTTTCTATTTATTGCTACTAATATATATACTTATATTACTTATGCTAATTGACGCTGTCAGTACATATACGCAGTATATGTCCACAGTGTCATTTCTATACATTTTTATTTTACTGTTATATTCCACTGGTCAATATATATGTTCATAATTAAGTTAAGCTTTTTAATATTGTGTTTGTTTGTTACAGATCACCTCAACTATCCGGATACCTGGGGTTGGTAAGTATATTTTATATTTCCTGTTTAGTTTTATTGTTAGTGCGTAGTTATTCTGTTATGTGTGTGTGTTTTGCTTAGTTTTGTGTACTATGCAAACTAACAACTTTTACACTAAAAGTTGCGCGTTTCCTTGTTGCTAAGTTTAGTGTAATGTGTTAATGTTATGTGTTTTTTGCAGTACTATGTAAGCTGAGTGTTATTGTTGTTTGTGTTACTGTGTGTGTTTAGTTGTGATGTTCTATGTGTATTATTATTGTGTGTCCAACTTCCAGGTTTCCGGTCCAGCTTCTGTACAGGTCGCCGTACCCAGAGCGTTTTACGCAGCTTGCCGGTTTCACGCACGATAGCCGAACCGTAGGCCGCCTCTCATTGTCAATTGTTTGTTGCTTGTTATAAAACCAGATTTTCAGTCCATTCACTTTTCCAATGAGGTGCGGCTTCCGGTCCATTACTATTGTGTTGCCACCGGCAGCCCGTCTAACTGTAAGATACAGATGTGCGCACTATTGCGTCCCATCTAGCCCTTACGGGGCATTTATCACTGAAGGCATTATGACTCGTGTCGGCCCTCTTTTCCCGGGTGCAATTTGTGCATTTTGGTGGCACACCAACCGCAAACTCCTCACATTCATTGCGAGTGTGCGGGCCACCACAGTGACTACACATCACCTGGGTCTCCCGGCACAGCTTCTTGCCGTGCCCGAAGCCCAGGCAGATGGTGCACTGCGTGAGCGGCGACCTGTCTACCACCTGCAGAGTCTGCAGGTCAACTTTCACTGTACCAACTTCCGTTAGTCTTCTCCAAAGGGCAGGTGAGGTTTTTAACACCACTCTGTGGGTCTTCGGGTTTCGTCCTCGTATGTAGTATGCAACTTCCATACAGTCTTCGCTCTCTTCAACGCCCTCAAACACCAGCTTGTTCTGGTTTCTGAGGGCCCTGAAGAGATCGTCCTCTGTATGTGCTCTGAGGACACCCGTTATCATCACCATAGGTCTTTTGTTGGTGATGTCCTCTGCTGTTAGATCTGCCCTTTCCCTCAGCTTCTCCTTGAGCTTTTGCCTTTCCTCCACAGTTTTACAGCTGACGATAACCCTACCGTCCTTCGCCTTCCGCACGCGCTCGATCTCAACCCCCCCCTCTTTGGCATTTAAAGCCTCTCTGATTCCTTTGAGGGTATCATCGGCCGAGGCGTTGGCTTTCCCGGAGGTTACCGCCACTGAGTGTAGGGTCTTAAAGGTCGGGAGTTTAGGCCCCGGTCTCTCGGCCGCCACACTCGCATAGCTCATTCTTGGAGGGCACGCCTCGCTTACGCTAGCACTGTGCTTCTGAATAACTTTTTCTAAGTTATTCGTACTCACCAGGCTTCTCTTGAGTAGCTCGGCGTGTTCCTCCATTTTCTCCGTGATGGCTTCCCATCTTTTGCTGAGGGCTTTCTCTGTGTCATTGTCACTGGGATCCCTATGGTGTGGCTCTGACATATCGACCTGCGTCTGCATGTCTCTCACTATCCGTTCGGGTTCCTTTGGTTCCATCATACTGACTTGCGTCTGCATGTCTCTTACAATCCGTTCGCCCAGAGCCTTCCCCACTTTGTCCACCATGGCTTCTCCAAGATCCTCATCTGTTTTCTTTAGCAGGACATACAGCCGACTCACTGCGTACTGTATGCGAAGGAAGTCGCTCGTCCTCTTCTGTGCGGCCGCACCGCGAACGCTAATTTGCAGTCTCTTAATATACGCGGACGAGAAGATTAGTGCCAACAGTATATGGTTATGAACTTGAACAGCTGACCACATGGTATGGCGCGTCGCATGTTGCGAAAAAAATCCGCGCTCGGAAGACCGAGAGTGGTAATTGGCTCCACTCACCACCACTTGCCAGAAGCCACGCCCTACGCCTCTGTTACTCAACGAGGAACAGGAGCAGCTTACAAGCGCGGCCCAGGGAGAGTACAAGGAGCGCGGCGAGCACGCTACCTCCACAGCTGATAAACACCGTACGTCTGGAAACGAGAGGACGACCGCGACCTAAGCTTGCTGATCAACCGCGGCGAGCATTTCGAATTTCCGGCCCATAACCGAAGATATGTGACGTTTGGAACTCCGATGAGGCGCTTCCCCTCAGGGTTGTAAGTGGTATAAGAGTCTAGCAGTGGACCACACCGAATCAGAATGTGCTCGTATGTCAATGAAATCCGGGTCAGCACTTGCGCCAGGCTGCGAAAGCTTGCCGCTCATGGGCCTGCTGCTCTCAGATATTATCCAACCAGATCTTTTTGTTGAAAGGACTCCGGCTCCCTGTTTCGCACGGCGACATGGCCAAGGCTGTTGGAGGTTCCTATCTGATGTTTCGCCACACGACTTCGATTCATAAGGCAATTCTCACACGAGAGAGACCGATCGAGCCGCCCTGCGTTTAACAATCGTCGCGGCAGCTGTAGGTGTGTCTCTCTCTCCACAGTCAAGGGGGGAGGAATTGCAGGTTCTCATACCTCTAAGCCGAATCTCTCACCCTGTCCGCACTATGCATCCGCATTGGAAGCCGGGCAGCCTTCGCAAACCAGTGATACCTGTACAATCCACATGCGTGCGACGCTGAGAAAACCCGTTTAACGCGAGTGTGGTTACCGATGCTGGCATCTGGCAGGAGTCTTGTTGATACACTTGTACGAGGTTGTTGGGTGCGGTCATGAGGCTCGCGAGAGCAGATAATCTTAAGGCTAGTACTCATTAGGCCGATTCCGATAAGGTGAAATCAGATAATAGGAATCCAGTCCAAGGGCAGCGCGACGCTTCGGCCCGTAGGATCTTGACTTGCGACCCTAAACGAGGAAGCAGCCGAGCGGCACAATCCATGCACGACAAGTACGCCCCGGTTTAACTCGACCTTCCCGATACAGTACTATATTAGGTCCCTCAATATGGCGTAGATTAGGTAACCTCCCAGGGGCGAGCTTGTCTCTGTCTACGGCCCTGTCGTCCTTTCCTCCGCAGGGTGTACCACTCAAATCCATGTATTCACTTCACTCCTCCCAAACTTGCTCCTGCTCAACACCTTCCTCCATCCGACGTTTCGAAAGCCTTCGACGTCAGCGTTCAGAGCACTCCTCCGCTGCACCGTTGTCGAGAGAACAGTGCGGCAGTGTTCTGCTCCGCGCGCCGCGGACGTTGTTCGACATGGCGGCAGTGATGGCACACGCCAGGGCTCGTCTATGGGCGTTACGTCGAGCGTTATCGTGTGGTGCGATGGTGCGTGGTGGCCTGCCGTCGTGGTCGTCTCGCGGCCACACGGGACCGCAGGGCTTCACCTTACCGGCCGGCCCAGGGATGAAGCAACCACCAATATAAAATCCCTTTGGCGGCGCAGGGCGAGGAGAATGATGGCCGAGGGGAAAACCCGTCGCATTACTGCGGTACCACCTATTTGATGCACCAATAATGAGTTCACGACTCGTGGAACAAAATGGGAAACAAAACCTAAATCTTCGGCTTGACGCAGTAGAGCCGAGAAGGCGGTGTTGATCGCTACGTCAGTGTCCCGAGAAGGGCACCCAACCAAGAAAAAGGGCCGCGAAGGGCGAACAGAGACCTACTCTGCGTTCTGTCGCGATCTCCGTCGCCGGCAGAGGCCCAAGTTCTTGCAAGCGGCTCCGCGTCAATCGTGCGGTCGCAGCCACTCGAGGGACGAGTACGGTCCTCGTCCGACCTTATCCGGGGACGAGGACACGGTACCCTGTGCAGGCCTCCCACAGGCCCCGGCCCGGAAGGGCGGAGGGGAAGAGGCAACGAAGCAAGTCGGCCGAGCCCGCGGAGACATGCGGCTGCGGCTTGAGGACTGACATGGTGTTCGACGACTCTCTCACTGGCGTCGAACAGACGAGGGAGACGACGAAGAGGAGACCGCCCCCAAAGACCTCCCTGCTAAAGCTCCGGCAGCTGCAGCGCCGGACGGCGCAACGGGCAGAGGCCGTCCCCCCACAACAGGGAAGTACGTGGTCTAGCTGCAAGCTGCAAGCAGGCGCTGGTGCAGGCCCACGCGCTGAGCTACAGCTCAAAGCGAGAAGGAGATCGTGGAGCGTGCCTCATCAATGGCTACCGCGAGGGCGACAGGAATCGGGACCGGCCAACTGCCTCGCAGCCAGCCAAACACGGAGGCCCGCGCAGCTCACGCGCAGGGCCTGCAGCAGCAGATCGCCGACTCGTTGGCGGTGGTGGCCGAGGTGGCCAAAGGTCTCCAAAGGGCCTGAAGGGACACCTCCAGAAGGCCTGCGGAAGGCGAGGCCGTGGCCGCCATGTGGAGGCCTCGGAGAGAGCTCCTGACCCGCACTCCAGCGAGGAGGTCGCCCTGCTCCGTGCGGCTAACAGCCGCATGGAGGCGGAGATCGCAGACCTCCGAAACGAGCTCAGAGAGCCTCAGGCGGAGGCTGTGCGGCCGCGTGCGCAGAAACCGCGCCGCCAGTCCCCGCCGCCAACACGGAGTCGCGTACATGGCCGCGAACCCTGGACCGCAGTTGACGCTCCTCATGGAGAGTCGGTTCGCGGCCATGGAGGAGCGGAAGCCGTGCGCTGCGGTCCGCAACCTAAGTCGCCACCATCCCTGAGCCAACCCGCCAAGCTACCACCCTCCCCAGCCGAGCTCGCCCAGCATCGCTGATGGCTATCGGCTGTGGAGTATTCTCCGCCACCTGCCCTCCCGAAGGGCCAGCTGGAGACGGCGGTGGTGACGTCCACCACCACCGCCCGCCCTGTCCGGCGCTCCCCCTCCTCGCCCTCGGCTGCGGCCAGGAGGGCTGGACGACGGTCAACACCAAGAGACGCCCGTAGGGGCCAAGGCACCGTCGGCCAACGCCCCAACGGTCCGCGCCCCGTCGCTGACGCTGCTGATAGCGCGAGGCGGCAGGGAGAGATTGTGAGGACGGCCGGGCAAGAGGGAAGGGTAAGAAGGCGCAGGAGCCATCCTCGCAGCCTCCTCCCTCCCCCCGCCCCAAAAAGAAGACACAAGCCTCGAGAAGAAGGTTCCGCGATTGCGTCCCCGAAGTCCGCCGCCGTCATCCTGACTTTACAGCCAGGCGCGGCGGAACGAGAGGGTTACGTACGCGAACCTCTTCTCGAAGGCGAAATCAGAATACGGCTGGCTGACCTCAGGATCGAGGGCGGCCTTCCGGCTCAGAGAGAGGCGCGCACTGGGGCGCGAATGTTGGTGCTTCCTGGCGCCGACAGTGCCCCCCCAAGGCCGACGCCCTCGCGGCACAACTGAGGACCGAACTCTATCCCTGAGGACGTGCGCGTGACCAGGCCCGAGAAGACTGTGTGTCTTCGCGTCTCGGGCCTGGACGATCACGTGTTCACGCAGAAGACGTGGCCGCCGCCATCGTCGCGCGGACCACGGGATGCTCCTACGTGGAGCATCAAGGCGTCGAAAGGGCCCGTCCGGCCCAGATGGGATGGGCCAGACGGTGGTGGCCTGCCCGGTGGCGGCCGCCAAAAGCTTCCTCTCAGCTGGTAAGACGAGACTCCTGGTGGGTGGACTCTCCGCCGTGAAGGCCCTGCCTCACAGGACCCAGAGGTGCTACCGCTGCCACGCTGCTGGTCACGTGGCGGCGATGTGCACCTCAGAGGTGGACCGCAGCGGTCACTGCTACCGCTGCGGACAAAGCCGGCCATCTGGTGACCGGCCCCTGCACCGCGAAGCCGCACTGCGCTCTGTGCGAAGCCGCGGGCAAACCGGCCGGTCATCAGGTGGGCTCCAGGTCCTGCGGGCCAAGCCCACCAGGAGGTAACGCCAGGCAGCCAGCCGTATGGCGCCGGACAAGGCCGCTGCCGCGGCGGCAACACCATCAGCCGCCGCGGGTAGCGGCAAAGTACGGCCCGTGGCGGTAGGCCACGGGCGAGCGGCAGCGGGCGTCGAGGCCTCGGGGACTAGACAGGCCTCCGCCCGCACCATGCCGCGGAGGGCGCGAGAGGAAGCCGCGCGACCCTCTCAGGGCCGGGGAACACCATCCCCGGCCCGCACAGCGAGAGGCCGCCTCTGGTTATGAGGCGGCCCACCGCTCGCCGGGGTCGCGGATCAAGGCTCACGCTACATACCGTGACCCCGGCACTCCTGCGGCGGAAGAAGGCTCCCATGGGGTTTTAGTGGGTATACCCGGCGCCGGTCGTATTGATTAATCGGCGTCAGGGAGCTCCTACACACCGGCAAGTACACCGGCCGCGATCCCCTGACTCGCGGCAACAATGCATTTCCCCCATGTATAAAAAAAAAAGGTTAGGTTTTTCCCCCAGGTTAGTTTCTGGTGCCGCCCTGGACACGTCTCCGTCAGGAAGCGGTACAAGGGGATGCGTACCCAACGGGCCCTTAGCCGCCACTGTCACATCCCCCGGTTAGTTCACTCCGTGACAGTGGTGTCCCACCCAAATCACTCCAAATCCTTGTATTCCTCCCTTCCCGGCCAAACCTCCCTCACAAACACCCCTCCCTCCGACGGCGACCGCGTGTTTCAGCGTCGAGCTTCGCCTCCGCTGGTTTCTGTCGAGGAGATCGGTTTTGGCCGGCGCGGCTTGTTCTGCTACCTCTACCCGCGCGCCCGTTACCGGGACGACGTCCTCGCGGACAGTGGGCGGGCCCAGAGATGGGCGCTACCGCCGAGCGTTATGCTGTGTGACCGTGTGGTGCCGTGGTCACGTCTCGCGGCCACACGGGACCGCGGGCATTGTCTGCCTTCATTGGCCCACCTCGGCCCAAGGGATGAGCACCAAGCCTCCCGCAATGAGCGGTTGAAAATCCCCGAGGAGGGAAACCTAAGCTGCGGCGCAGGGCGAGAGGTGAATGGCCGGCCATCGGGGTTACTTGCAGGAACCCGGTCGATACTGCTGTACCACAGGCCCAGTTTTTAGTCAGGAGGCTTTTAAGCCCTTGTAGGTCGTTCTGCTCCGTATCGCTGCCGCTTAAAGTTGGACGGAGACTCGTGGGAACGAGAAAATGGAAGGTTTCTGCGGCCAGGGCGGTGCAAGCGTGAAACCCAAACTGAAATTGGCGGCCGAGTAATTGCGGACGTAAGTGAATCCGAGATTTGCGAAGGGCGGAAGTCGAGATGTAGACGGAGGAGTTAAAGCCATTCACCGTCCGGAACGGCCCAAGCGCAAAGCTCACGGCGAGGCCGAAAGGGCCCGAAAAAGAAGGAAGGGCGGAAAGGGCTCCCGCGGGACAAACCGCCGTCGTGCTGAAGGGCCGTCAATTTACCTCCAAAGCCGAAGGGCGACATTTGGACGCCCGCTGTCGGCGATTCGTTGGCACCAGCGACGCCTACGCCCTGGCCGCAAGTTCGCCTAAACTTAACCCCCTGGCTCAAGAGTGCTGGCTCCGCGCATCACAATGCGGTCGCAGCCTCCATACTCTAATCGGAGGAAGACGACTGACGTGTCCTCGTCCGATCCTGATCCGAGGGACGAGGACGGTTTCTCCCGAGGTTGAGGGTCACCAGCTGGGGTCAGGCCCCACCAGAGGAAGCCTCGGATGGCCCGGCCTCCCCGGACAAGAGGTCCGGATGTGTGGAAGGAGCCGCGGGGAAGACGAAAGTCGGCAAGGCCGGTCTCGGCCTGGCCCGCAGGCCGCCTGGTTAACGTCGGAACGCTCGCCGTGCAAGGGCTGGCGGTTTCCAGTGGTCTTCGACGACTCATCAGCCAGGGGTGCCGCCCTGACACGCGTCGTCGACGGACGACCCGGACGATCCCGGTATTCCTTCCCCTTCCTTCCAAACCTCCTTCACAAATACCTCCCAGTGTCAGACCGTCCCCGAATCCCGCTCCGCTGGCCTCAGGAGAAGGATGCCCTCGCACGTTGAAGTGGCGGCGGGCCTCCGGCGATGCTGCAGCGCCGGACGGAGCACTCAATAAAAAATCCCAAGCGGTACCGGGCAGACGTCGCCCCACCCACAACTGGGGAATACGTGGGCGAAGGGCTAGCTGAGAAGGGCCAGCGGACGAAAGGCCAAGCGGTGCGCGTCGTGTCAAGGCCCGAGAGCGCTGCGTTGGCTCCGCGCAGTTAGAGCGTCTACCGGAGCTCCTGAGGCGTCCCACCAGCCCCGGCCCCGAAGGAGATCGTGGAGCGTTGGCCTCAGTCAGAATGGCGACCGCGAGGGTCGACGAGGCAAATTGGACCGTACCGCCCTCGCAGCCAAGCCCCCGGTCGGAGGCCCGAGCAGCTCACGCGCAGGGCCTGCAGCAGCAGATCGCCGACTCCGTTGGCGGTAGTGGCCAATGTGGCCAAAGTCTCGAAAGGGCCTGAAGGGACCTTCAGAGGCTCTCCAGAAGGCCCTCAAGGAGGCGCACTGTGGGCCATCCGGAGGCCTCAGGAGCTCCTGAGCCGTACCCAGCGAGGAGGTCGCCCTGCTCCGTGAGCGAGACAGCCGCATGGAGGCATATGAGATCGCGTGGCGGACCTCCGCCCGAGCTCGGAGCCTGCAGTCAGGCGGAGACGCGGCCGCGTGGCGAGCCCGCCGCGCCGCCAGTCCCCGCCCCAACACGGAGTGGAGACCGGTGATGGCCGCGAACCTGGACAGTCTTGCTATTCTCCTCCGAATGGAGAGTCGGTTCGCGGCCATGGAGGAGCACTGCGCTCGGCTGCACAAGCCGCACCCTGGAGTTCTGTCCGGCGCAAGGCACACTCCAGCTCGACCCACCCAGCCGAGACTCGCCCAGCGTTCGTCTGCGGGCTAGGCTCGGGCGGCGTAAAGTACACCGCTTCCCGACTACGGCGGTGGTGGAGGCCCGGCCTCGCAGTCCATCCCACCACCGCCCGCCTGTCCGGCGCCCCCCCAATTCCGCGCGTTACGGCAGCGGCCAGAGGGCTGGACGACGGTAGAGCAACAGCGAGAGGTCCCAAACAAGGGCGGCTCCGGCGGCTGGCAACCGTCGGCCAACGCCCCCATGGCTGAGCGACCCCGTCGCTGACGCTGCTGATAGCGCGAGGCGGCGGCGAGGGGTTACGCGAGGACGAAAAGCCACGGAAGCTGGTCGCAAGGGAGGCGCAGGAGGCCATCCTCGCAGACTCCCCTCCCTACCGGCCTCCAAAACTGCGTGCCTTTGCCGCCCCGGTAAAGAAGAAAAAGCCTCTCGAGAAGAAGGTTCCGCGACTGCGTCCCCGAAGTCCGCCGCCGTCATCCTGACTCTTACAGCCAGGCGCGGCGGAACGACGGCCCTGGGTTACGTACGCGAACCTCTTCTCGAAGGCCAAAATCCGGCGGCCAATAATACGGCTGGCTGACCTCGGATCGAGGGCGGCGTTACCTTCGCGCGACGGCTCAGGAGATGGCGCGCACTGAGAAGGGGCGCGAATGTTGGTGCTTCCTGGCGCCGACAGCGACGACCCCAAAGGCCGACGCCCTCGCGACCAGCACAATGAGGACCGAACTCTATCGCCGAGGACGTGCGCGTGTCCAACAGGCCCGAGAAGACTGCGTGTCTTCGCGTCTCGGGCCTGGACGACCACGGTCACGCAGAAGACGTGGCCGCCGCCATCGCGCGCGGACCACTGGATGCTCCTGGAGCATCAAGGCGTCGAATGTCCGTCCCGGTAAGGCCAGATGGGATGGGCCAGACGGTGGTGGCCTGCCCGGTGGCGGCCGCCAAAAGCCATTGCTCCTCTGATCAGCTGGAGACGAGACTCCTGGTGGGCTGGTCTTCCGTCCTCCCCAAGTGAAGGCCCTGCCTCACACACAGGACCCAGAGGTGCTACCGCTGCCACGCTGCTGGTCACGTGGCGGCGATGTGCACCCTCAGAGGTGGACCGCAGCGGTCACTGCTACCGCTGCGGAAAAGCCGGTAGAACATCT
This sequence comes from Dendrolimus houi, assembly GCA_039645545.1. Lineage (NCBI taxonomy): Eukaryota > Metazoa > Arthropoda > Insecta > Lepidoptera > Lasiocampidae > Dendrolimus > Dendrolimus houi. The sequence goes on from CM077132.1 coordinate 23,386,375, forward strand.
GGTGACCGGCCCCTGCACCGCGAAGCCGCACTGCGCTCTGTGCGAAGCCGCGGGCAAACCGGCCGGACATCAGGTGGGCTCCAGGTCGAAAGCCTGCAGTGGGCCGGGCCCACCAGGAGTAATCGCCAGGCAGCCAGCCGTATGGCGCCGGACTAAAGGGCCGCGGCCGCGGCGGCAACACCATCAGCCGCCGCTGGAAGCGGCAGGGGAGTAATGCCCGTGGCGGCGGCCACGGGCGAGCGGCAGCGAGGCGTCGAGGCCTCGGGGACTAGACAGGCCTCCGCCCGCACCATGCCGCGAGAGGGCGCGAGAGGCAGCCGCGCGACCCTCTCAGGGCCGGGGAACACCATCCCCGGCCCGCACACAGAGGCCGCCTCTGGTTATGAGGCGGCCCACCGCTCGCCGGGGTCGCGGATCAAGGCTCACGCTACATACCGTGACCCCGGCACTGCCTTCAGGACGGGAAGAAGGCTCCCATGGGGTTTTAGTGGGTATACCCGGCGCCGGTCGTATTGATTAATCGGCGTCAGCTGGGAGCACACCGGCCGCGACCTCCCCCGGCGCGGCTGATGGTGCGGCAATGCATTTCCCCCATGTTAAAAAAAAAAAAAGGTTAGTTAGGTTAGGTTAGGTTTAGGCAGCCCAGGGTGCCGCCCTGACACGTCTCCGTCAGGAAGCGGTACAGAGGTAGGGATGCGTCCCCGGGGCCCTTAGCCGCCACTGTCACATCCCCCTTCACTCCGTGACAGTGGTGTCCCACCTATCCACTCCAAATCCTTGTATTCCTTCCACCTTCCTCCGCCGGCGGAAGCGCCAAACCTACCTTCTCTTCCAAAACCCCCTTCTGCACAGTCCGAGTTAAGGAATGCGCCTCCGCTCCGTTCTTCGAGGCGGAGACCGAGGCGCGCACCAGACGCCGCGTTGAGCACCCTGCTCCGCTGGCACCGTTGAGGAGGGCGGTACCTGGCGCGTTCTGTCCCCGTGCGCCCCTGATGAGGACGACGTTTCGCGATGTGGCGGCGGCCGCAGTGGCGGGGGCAGAGTCTCGTCTGGTGGGCATTACGACGAGCGTTATCCCGCGTGTGGTGTCGTGGTCACGTCTCGCGGCCACACGGGACCGCAGGGCTAGTGCCTTCATTGGCTAAGGCTGGCCCAAGGGATGAGCACCTCAATAAAAATCCCTAAAGCCCTAAGCTGCGGCGCAGGGCGAGAGGCTGTTTGAGGCGAGGGGTAAACCCGGTCGCATACTGCGGACCACCAGTTTGTTTTAGCTGCAAAATTCGTTAACCAGTAAATACTCGTGGGAACACAAAATGGATGTTGCCTTTAAAAGTTTAAAAACCCAAACCCTGACGTACGTGCCTGCGAAGGGCGTGTAGACGACGCAGGTAGAGAATGCCCGCGAAGGGCAAAATCCCAACACGAAAGGGCCCGCGAAGGGCGGAGGGAACAAAGTATTTACTTGGTTCCTGGCGTCGGCGATCTCGCTCAGTCGCGGAGGAAGCCGAGAGAGGCCTCCATTAAAAGGCCAATCTGGCTGCCAAAGCACCGACCACGCACCACGCGGTCGAGCAACTACCTGGTAGACCTCGACGATTCACTCACCATGGAGGCGTCCGATCTCATGGCGGACGCGGATCCGAGGGGCGAGAGACTACCCGTGGAGAAGGCCCTGAAGAGGTTACCCCACGCCAAGGTTCCGCGGAGTGGCAAAGCACCGGGGGACGATGGGCGGCTCGCGCTTCGGCGCCGACCGACCGAATGGACGAAGGATGAGTCCTGGCGTCCTCTTCCGCAGTCAGTGCTGGACGGAGAATGGCTGTCGGATCCTCCAGGGTCAATTTCCCTGTTCAGCCCCACCAAGAAGAGCGCCCCGGCCCCACCAAACGTACCAGGAGTCTGTGGTCCGCGACGGAGGCGCTGCGACAGCCTGTCCGGCCCGGGCCTCTGACCGTGACTCTACGGACGAGAGCTGACGAGGCATCCACCTACGTCGTAAAACCTTTCGTCGGACGCCAGCAGGAGGGAGACGAGCCTCGAGGACTCCGTGTTCTAAGACCCCGTCCAACGCGCACCGGATGCTCCCGTGGCTGCTAAGGTCCGTCCCGGCCAGCGCCAAGGGAGATGAAAGAGGGAAGAGGCAAACCTCGCGCCCTCCCCAACAACGTGGCGGCAGGCAGGGGAATTACGTGGGTCTGCACCTGGCTGCGGCCGCGAAAGGCGCACAAGCTCGTCGAGGCCCGAGGCGCAGCTCGTCGAGCTCGTAGTCATTCAGCCGCCGCGCGACCTCTTCTCCAAGGCAAGATGAGAGGGTCTCACGCGATGGCGACCGCGAGGGGCGCGGCCTGGCCTGGTACACCAGGCCGTCGCAGCATGGTCCCACTCCTCCGTGACGATGCTGCTCCCAGGAAACCCCGACCGCCGCGACGTGCTCGAGCGCATGACCCCGGCAAGCGAGGGGTGCCGCCCTGGCCTGCAGCAGACATTAATCGGATCTGGCGGTGGTTGTGGCCACCAGTGGCCAAAGCATCAAGAGGTCTCGGTGAAGGGTCGGGGCTCAAAAGGCGTCAGGGGACCCCTCCCGGTCTGAGAGCAAGGCCCGTTGAAAGACAGCGGTGGCCTCCATCGCGGGAGGCCTCACGGACGAGCACCTCAAAAAACCCCTCGCGGACCTCGCTCGCCGCATCGTCAGACTCGACACACCAGAGGAGGTCGCCCTGCTCCGTGCGGCGAATAAGCCGCATGGAGGCGGAGATCGCGGACCTCCGAGGAGCTGAGGGCGTTACCGCGGCAGGCGGGGGAGACCGAAGTGACCCGGCCAAAAGCCGCGCACTCCCCGCGTTTCCAGTCCTGATGGAGACGGTCCACCGCCAGAGGCAAAACACCACCACCGATGACGAACGATGGAATCATGGGCTCCCGCGACATAACCTCGAACCGACTCTCCTAGAGCTCCTCATGGAGAGCAGGTTCTGGGCCATGAGTGGCGAGAAAGACATACTAGCTATCACCTAACACCTCGCCAACTCGTCTGTCTGAACCACACCAGCCGCCGAGTTCCCAGCTCACCCCATCGGTGTTCGATGGCATCGCCTAGAGGATAAGTTTGCGGTGGAGCGCTGGCCTGAAAATTCCCTCCCGAATTTCCTTCATCCCGAGGAATCGTTCGGCCGCAGAGGTCGCCCTGCCCCAGCGGTGTCGCTGCAGCGACTCGACCGCGGCGGAGCCAGGGCTGGCGACGGTGACCAAGAAAGGAGGCGGCCGTAAGGCAACCGCGGCCCACCGCCGTCCGGCATACCCAACCGGCATCACCGCCGCCGACCGCAGACTCCACCCGCGCTCAGGCGGCGAGGGAAGGACGAGGGGGGACGCGGGGAAGAGGGGGAAAGAAGCGTAGACACACCAGGGGACCTGGCGCAGGCTCCGGCCTCGCAGCCCCCCCCTCCTCCCCCCCAGCCCGACCTAAAGACAAAGAAGAAGGGCCAGGCAGAAGAGAGGTTCCGCGTTTGCGCGTCCACCGCGTTTCGTCCCGATCCAAGGCCAAAGCCCGCTAATCGAGGGCGGGCTGCTCCGCCGTCGTCCTGACCCGCCAGCGGCAATAGGAATGCGGAATCGCGCGGCCAGGGACATACGCGCCAGCGTCTGTTAACGGGCCGAAAAGCCAATATTCGGCTGGTCACCGACCTCGGCACTGATAGAGGGCGGTGGGGGCTAGGGCTCAACCTGGTGCGTGGCGCGCACAGCGGGCGGGGCCGATGCTCCGCGTCCTCGACTTGCCAGGCCCGCACAGCGATCCCCTGGATCGCCGACGCTCACCCTGCCGCCGCACCTATACTGACACCGTCCTGCGGCTATACCGAGCTGCTGGCTTTGACGCGCGTGTCAGAGGCCAGGCGTCAGGTCCGTCCCGGAGACCGGCAGCACTGTCCCCCAGGTTACCGCTCCAAGGAAATTCTCCCGCGCGCGTCTCGGGCTGGAGACCGCACCACGAGCCCGTACGCTCACGTAGACAGTCACCAGCCGCACAAGCCTCGCGCGCACCTAATAAAAATCCCCACCAAGGCACCGAGCGCATCAAGGTCGTCGATGCGTCAGCAGAGCCCCGCCAGGCCGTTAGCCAATGCGGCGGGTCGACAGTGGTGGCGCTGCGGTTGCTGATCACGGTGCAGCACTGGAAGAAGGACACGCTGCCCAAGGCCTTGCCAAAGCTCTTGCACGAGGTGCTTCCGCTGGTCCTGTCCTTCAGCCGTAGGAAACTGTCACGGTCAGGGATGGGGTCGGGGGTTAGGTCCGCCGCGCTTGTCCGACGTCCGGCTGCCCAGCTCGCAGCGCGGCTGGCGGCGGATCTCACGTCTAAGCAGAAGGCATCACACACCGCCGGTGGGCTGCGGGTTCGCGAATGTTGTGGCGAGGTGCCCCGCGGGGGACACCGCTACTGAAGGCGAACCTGCTTTTTACCGTGAGCGGTGGTGTCGCTGGCTTCGCGCCTTGTTCGTGGCCCAGCTGAAAGAACCGCCTTTACACCCCCGTTATGTGGATCGAGTATTCCTTCCCTTCCTTCCAAACTTTCTCCTTCGATCTACGCAGGGGTCGACGGCGCGCCGGACTGCGGACAGACCTCAACGGGGGTAAAGGCGTGAGTCCGCAACCTAGAGGATAAGTTTGCGAGACGGTAGATATGCTTGGGGAGGGCACGTGGAACGATGACCTCGCACCTCAAGGGGCTATCCCGACTCCCGACACAGTCCAATATGCACTGCCGTCTCCGACTCTGACGTGGGAAGCGAGCGGTACGGGTACCGCCGACCTGACCAGCGGCCGGTTGGTCAAAGGACGAATCTGACGGGCACACCTCGGCTGCCATTCGCCGCTGAGCCAAATGTCCTGAGAGCTAAAGTCGAGGGCGTGCACCGCGTGTCTCCGCGTCCCTGATCCGTGGCCGAAGCCATGCGAGCCACCAGGCGTAGCTCGCCTAACTGCCGAGGCCGCTCCCCTATGACACGCCCCTCACTCATCACCGGGGTCAAAGTTGTGGGGTCAACAGAGACAGCGGTGTCGCTGGCTTCTACCGCCCGCCCCCGGCGTCGGTAACCGATTCAGCCGCCGCGCCCAGCGGCCGGAGGCCGCCTCTGGTTGGAAAAAGGCCCAGACACCGTGCACCGCGAAAGCGCAGCAGTGCCCCGGTTAGCCCCGCGCTTGTCTGGAAGAAGTCACCAGACCACGTCAGTCGTATCTTCTCGCCAATATTCGAAGGCTCGCCGGAGGTCAGCCGCCGCGCTGGATCAAGAAAAGCACCGCGTGTCTCCGCGTCTGTAGAGGCTCAATAAGTTAGTGTCCAAAGTCCCCGGCGGCTAGGCATGCCATCGCGCGGACCACCGGATACCCAGATCCCGGAAGCCCACCAGGAGAAAGAAGGCCAGCCGGCGACCGGACCCGGCACTCTTCATGTGCCCCATTGAGAGCTCGTGGCGGGAGTTCTGCGGTGGTGATGCGTCGCCCCGGGCCCTAGCCGCCACTGAGTCATCCACCTCTTCAGGCTACCGTGACACCGTGGTGTCACCCACCCTAATCATCCCCAAACGTATTGATTAATGTATTGCCGCCCTAGCCGCGCGACGCCATCAGGCCGGGGAACCTCCCAAACTGCTCACGCCCTTTGCAAACACCCTTCCCCTCCGACTACCGGGCGACCGCCAGCGTCGCGGTGAGAGCTCGAAGGAGGCCGGGGCTCCGCTGTCACATCCCCTTCACGGTGAGGTGCAAGTGGACTTGTGAGGGACGCGAGGAGAGCGTTCTGTCCCGTCTCGCGAACCCAGACGCCTTTCACCGGCTGGCCCAAGAGGATGGACAGTGGCGGCGGGCCCACCCGGCCGTGGTGGGCACCTACCGCCGAGCGTTATGGCGAGCCCGTGTGGTGTCGTGGTCACGTCTCGCGGCCACACGGGACCGCGAGGGCAGCTGCCTTACCGGGGAATACGTTGGCTGGCCGGGCCCAAGAGGATGATGCACCTCAATAAAAAATCCCTAACCTAAGCTGCGGCGCAGGGCAAAGGGAGGCACCTCTGCCCTAAAAGAGTCGGCCAGGGGAAACCCGGTCGTACTGCGTACCACAGCTGCCGTGCAAGCTCGCTTTTTCGGTCGACCAAAAGTAGAGGAGAACCCAGTTGACACACCAGATTCTACTCGTGGGAACATCTAAAATCAAGGCGACAAAACGCCCCCGCCAAGAGATTAAAATCCAAAAAGCCGCGGCCCTGGAACGGACGACAGGGGGTGCCTGCGAAGGGCGGTCCCATCGGCGCAGCCCGCGTTTGCTGCCGACGAAGAGGCCCCGGGGGGAAGGGATGTCTATCAACCCGAAAGGGCCCGCGAAGGGCGGCAGGACCGTCCTCAACGTAGCGTGTTTACTGCGAGACACCACGGTTTCCTCGCGCGGACCACCTCACTGCTAGGCGTCTCAGTGGTGGCTCACAGCTCAAGGCTGAGGGGCCTCAAGCCGGTAATCAGAAATGAGCTTGGGCTGGCCGCTCTTCACGCGGTGCGCAGCCCGCTTAGGAACCGCGGACGTTGCCCGGACGGGCTCGCTCCCGGAAGCCCACCAGGAGAAAGAAGGCCAGCCAGAACAAGGCGGACAGCGCCGCGGCCGCGGCGGCAACCGTCATGCCGCGGAGGGTCGAGGTCAGGCGCGCCCGCGAAGGCCCACTGAGAGGCCGCCTCAAGCCTCGCCGCCCGGCGTGGAACGCCATAAAGCCACCGGACCCGGCGGGTCTCACGCAAACACAGGCCACGCTGTCGCCCGCAACGACGCGGTTGAGTGCTAACTGACTACCTGGTCTATCCCGGACTAGCTGACGACCATGAAGGCGACCGTCATCAACCGTCGTCTTAGGAAGACGATGATCCCGTGTGGTGTCGTGGTCTAAGACCAAGAGGATGAGCCCTCCCCGTCCACTGCGAACACACACCCGCAGGCCGGGCTGAGCGCCGGATGCCGAAAGCGCGGGCGGAGAGGCCTGTCCTCCCGACCACTGGGGCCCACGATACGTTGGGACAAGGCTGGCAGAGCCGGTTGAGGCGTGCCTCTCGAGGCTACACGTCCCTCCCACAGGGCATACTCACCCTCCTTGGGTGGAGGCCCGACGGTGCGCAGTGGTAGCTGGGCTGGCAGTGGAAAACGCAGAAGGAGATTACGCGGTAGCGGATGGCACACGAGGTCCAGTACCTTCCTTGCTCCCGCGCGATAGCGGCCACTTCCTGCTGTCCTGATGCCCCGCAGGTTCGAGCACGTTCGTACTCAAGGGCCTGCGATCAAGCCCGACTAACACTGGCGGTGGAATGCGTGACGAACGTGGCCGAAGGTGTCAAAGGACCCTTCATGTTAAAGTGGGCCAATGCGGCTGCGGGGTAGGCCCAAGGCCCTGAAGGAGGCGGTGCTCACGGGAAGATGCATCGGAAGGAGCTGAGGAGCTCCTAGCTGCTCCTACGCACCCGAGGAGGTCGCCCTGCTCCGTGCGGCGAATCGACCGCATCGAGCCCTGCTCCTCGAGGCCAGACCCACAGGCGAGCTCATCTTTCCCTTGGCTGACCTGCGCCGAGAGAGCGATAGCAGGAGCTGGCTGTGCTGAGCTCCCGCGAAGCCTGCTTCTGAGGAGATGGCCGAGAAGGGCTCCGTCGCAACCGCCGCCGCTGCCCAAAACAGACGCCGCCTACACTTGCCACGAGGAGAGACTGCGGCACCTAGAGCTATGAGCGACTACTCATTCTTCCTCCCCACCCACAAAGGAGATGAAGGAAATTCAGCGGCCATGGAAGCGAGCCCCTGTGGCCACCTCGGTCAACGCCGTGGCTCCACAGCAAGTGCGAGGGGACCTGGTATCCTGCACGCCGCGAGCCGCACCTCCTCCGCGCTCCGCCCTCGGGCCAGACACCACTCGCTCATGACCACCCTGGGACTTCCGGGACGGAGTAGTTCCCTCGGGCTCGACCGGTGTGGCCTTCCACATGGAGGGACCTTGAAGGTTCAAGTTTGAGACGAGGTAGGTCGCGACCAGTGCCGCCTCCCCCAAGTGCCTGTCCGGCGCTCCATGAGCCCTCCCAGACACTGAGGTGGTCCGGCCGCAACTGCCGGCCAAACAGGAACCGGCCCCTGCTAGGGCTGGACGACGGTCAGCAAGAGCTAGAGAGAGCTCCCGGGCGGAGGGTAAGACCCCGTATGGCGCCGGACAGGGGCCGCGGCTCCGAACACGCGCCGGCAGTGCCCCAACCGGCCGCGGTCCTAAATAGAATTCGAGGCCGCCCGCGTCTCGGACCACCCGCGCGAGGCGGCTGAAGAATGGGGCGGCCCAGAGGGTCGACTGGGACGCGGGGGAAAGGGGCTCCCAAGGGGAGTGGGTGGCGCAGGCTCCGGCCTCGCAGACATCCCCCTCGCGGCGGTGCGGCAACCATTTCCCCTCCTGACCCCAGGCCCTGAGCCATAAGCCAGAAAAGAAGGCCAAGGTGAGGGCTGTAGCCTCCCCTCCCTCCCGTGAAGGCCTTCGCCGCGCGATTGCGTGCCGAAGTCCTCCGAGGTCGTGCTGACCCAGTCAGGCGCGGAGGAACAGGAGGCGTGACGTACGCGAACCTCCTGTCACCGGGGCCAAAAGCTCAATGATCCGGCTGGCCGACCTCGGCATTGATTTAGGCGGGCTCCGGAAGCGCGCGTACTGGGGCGCGGATGCTGGTGGTGCCTGGCGCCGACTAGCGCCCCCAGGCCGACGCCCTGCCGCGAGCCTACGCACCGTCCTCAACGCCGAGGACGTGGCGTGTGCAGGCCGAAGAGGTGTCTCCCGCGTCTCGGGCCTGGACGACACCACGTGCAGACGAATGACGTGGCCGCTGCCATCGCGCGGACCACCGAATGCAACGCCAGGAGCATCGTAGAAGGAAGTGCGTCAAAGGCTTGAGGGTCCGCCCGTCCCGGTGACCAGACGGATGGGCGGGCAGACGTGGTAGACAACTGCCCGGTGGCCGCCAAGACGCTTGTGAGTAAAAGAAGCTCCTCCTCCCGCTCCTCCCGGACGAAACTCCTGGTGGGCTGGGCCTCAGCCACGGAAAGTCGTGAGGCCCTCCCCATCGCGCCCAGAGGTGCTTCCGCTGCCATGAGCTACCGGGGGCACGTGGCGGCGGGATGCACCTCTGAGGTGGACCGCAGCGATTTCTGTTATCGCTGCGGTAAACAAGGGCACCTGGTGACCGGCTCCCTGCACCGCGAAATCCGCACTGCTGTCCTGTGTGCGCAGGTGCCGCGGGCAGGCCAGCCGGTCACCAGACAGAGGTAACGAGGATCCTGCGGATCCCGGAAGCCCACCAGGAGTAAAAGGCCAGCCGATGGGCGCCGGACAGCGGCTCCGGCGCGTGCGGCGGCAACAACAAGCAGCCGCCGCGCCCAGTAGCGGCCAGTAACGCCCGTGGCCGGTGCCACGGGCGAGCGGCAGCGGGCGTCGAGGCCACGGGGACCCAGACAGGCCTCCGCCCGCACTATGCCGCGAGAGGGCGCGAGAGGTAGCCGCGCGACTAGGTATTCCTCTCAGGGCCGGGGAACATCCACCCCGGCCCTCACACAGGAGAGGCCGCCTCTGGTTATGAGGCGGCCCACCGCTCGCCGGGGTCGCGGATCAAGGCTCACGCTACATACCGTGACCCCGGCACTCTGAGGCGAAGAAGGCTCCCATGGGGTTTTAGTGGGTATACCCGGCGACGGTCGTATTGATTAATCGGCGTCGGGGGAGCCGCACCGGCCGCGACTCACAGCTCCTCCCCTCGCGGCTGACGGTGCGGCAACGCATTTCCCCATGTAAAAAAAAGGATTAGGAAGTTAGTTAGTGTCACGAATGCCGCAGGACAGCCTCCTGCCCGCACCAATATGTGCGTGGCTGTCCTAATCGCGCAGACGTTACCAGACCCGGCACCCAGGCGAAATCCGTAGGAGGCTGTTAGATTAATATAAAGAAACCCGGCGTCGGTCGTCGATTCGGGGAGCCCCACACAGGATGGTTGCCCCAGGTTAGGTTTAGCGATTTTCCCAGGGAACTCACCATGGTGCCGCCCTGACACGTCTCCGTCCAGGGCGGTACAAGGATGCGTCCCCGGTGGGCCCTTAGCCGCCACTGTCACATCCCCTTCACTCCGTGACAGTGGTGTCCCACCTATCCACTGCGCCAAATCCTGTATTCCTTCACGAGGCCCTTCCTTCCAAACGTTGTGGAGGAGCCGTACCATAATCCTTCTCCGAGGACCAAACACGGCCTCCCGGTGAGGTGCGTGTTCTGCTCCGACGTTGCACGGGGCGACCGTCAGCGTCAGAGCTAGCGGCCACATAACAGGGCTCCGCAGTGGTGACTGCGGTCGACTCCGTGAGAGAGTTCCTTCTCAAACACCCTCCCAGCGCGGGGGTAAATGTTCTGATTCCCGCGCGCCCGGACGTGGCAGGCCCGAGAAGGGCAAATAAGACGGGACAGTGGCGGCGGGCCCAGACTACATGGGCACTACCGCCGAGCGTTATCCAACCAAACCCCGCCCGTGTGGTGTCGTGGTCACGTCTCGCGGCCACACGGGACCGCGCGGGCCTGCCTTAAGTTGGCCGGCCCAAGAGGATGAGCACCTCAATAAAGAAAATCCCCCTAACCTAAGCTGCGGCGCAGGGCGAGGAGGTGAATGGCCAAAAGGTTTGTGGGGAACCTGGTTCTCTCCTCGAAACCCGGTCGCTACTGCGAACCACACGCCCCCCCGCCTCCCTTTTCCCCCCTTGAGAAAGTTACAGGGGAAGAAGGGAGAACTCGTGGGAACAAAATGGAAATTTGCTAAAAACGAAAAGGCCAACTCGACGTTGTGCTCCCTAAGAAGGCGCGAAGGGCGTAGTACGTGGAGGAGAGTGTGGCCCGGAACCGCGTGTCTCCGCGTCTCGGGCCTGGTCCCCTACCTCACGCCATCCAACTAAAGGCGAAAGGGCCCGCGAAGGGCGGAGCTGGAAACGAAATCATGGTTTACTCTCCCCACAGCACACGGTTCCTCTCGGCTCTTCTGAGCACAATGGCCAGAGGAACCGACAGTAGCGCGCAGAGATGGTTGGCTCCGCACCACGCGGTCGCAGCCCCGCATGTCTGATGATACGAGCCCATGTACTCGTCCTGATCTACCTCATCTGACCTCGGGGTCAAAGGCGGCGACCGTGAGCGCAGGCTGCAGCCCGTCGGGGGCCCCACACCGGCCGCGACCTGAGGCCCCCTTGATATAGCACTGAAGGCCCCGGCTGTCACAAAGGATCAAAGGCCCCGGCTGCCGGAGTGGTGGAACGAACGGCGACCAGCCAGCGAACCTGCCGGGCCCGCAACGGGATGCGGATGAGGCAGTTGCCTGGCTTAACTAGATTGAAGACGACGACATCTTCGAGGCGCGAGGCCTGTTTTGAGGCCGTCGTCGCTGTCAGACGAGGCGCTGCGACGACCTGAGGAATAGTCGAGATGATGGAAACATCATCGAGAAGGGCGTAGTAGATGCCGTACCCGGACGAAAGAAGGATCGATTCCCCGCCCTAGGACTCCAAGCAGACAAGGCCTATCCGCTCACGAGAAGCGCCGGATGACCAAGACGGCCCCCTGGGCAGAGGCCGACGCCCTACCACTGGGCGTACGTCCGACGAAGAGAGGGCGGCTGGCGCACGAAGGCGCCCAAGTGGAGGCCCAATCGGCGCGCAGCTTGCAACTCCGAAATGAAGAAGGAGAGGTAGTGGAGAACGCCGATGGCTCCCCAGCCCGAGGGTGACTAGGGCTTTCTAAGGGTACACCATTCCCCTGCGCGGAAATGGCCAGGCCCCCTGCTTCCCGCAGTTGAAGAACGCAAGAAGCCACGCGCAAGGGCCTGCAGAAGAATCAAGGCATCTCCGACTGCCTGGCGGTGGTAGCGGGAGTGCCAAGGTGCCAAGGCTCAAGGGGCTCCTCCAAGAAGGACCTTCCTGAAGGGAGAGCGGGGAGTACAGGGAGGCGTCGAGGAGCAACTCAGTCCGCACCCAGCTCGGAGGAGGTCGCAGCCTGCTCCGTGCGGATAACGGCCGCATGGAGGCAGAGAAATCGCTGACCTCCGGTTCCGCAGGATCGTGAAACTGCAGCTCGCTCCACGCTCGAATCTCCGCCCGCGCCGGATGATCGCCGCCAGTCGAACCAACCGCGCCGGGAGACGCGAGAGGTCATCGACCGGCCGCGAACCTCGAGCTCGCTCTCCGAGAAGGTTCGCGGCCATGGAGGAGCGATTCGTGCGAGGCCGCGACCACGGTCAATAATACCAACCCCGACCAAGCCCCCGTCTCACCTCGCCAGCGGCAAAATCCTGCCAAGCCCCGAGGGGCTCTATATCAGGGACGAGACAGAAGGCAGAACTGCCGCTCCCCTCCACATGAGGAAGGAAACAGAATAGTCAGTGGCTCACATATGATCCGCTCCACCGACCGCAAGTGCCTGTCCGGCGCCCATCCGCCTGGCCGAGATCAGGCGCCAGGGCTGGACGACGGTAACGCGTAGCAGACCCCGTAAGCGAGTCCCAGACGCCGTTGCGCCCGGCAAGCCACGAAACCGGTCGCGCCACCCCTGCCGCGATACGCGCGCCACCCGCGGCGGCGCGCCAAGAGGTCGCTGGGACAAGGGTAAGGGGGGAGTGGCGCAGGCTCCGGCCTCGCAGCCCCCCTCCTCCTCCCTACCCTGCCAGTCCATGAAGAGAAAAGAAAGGGCAAGCAGCCGAAGGTGCCGCGATTGCGGCCGAAAGTCTCCATGTCCGCTGTCGTACTGACCAGCAGTCAGGCGCGGTGGAACGGGGAGGGTGTACGTACGCGAACCTCCTATGCCGGCCCGGAAAAAGTCAAACGGCTGGCCGACCTCGGCATTGCCGAGGGGCGGGCGGATACAGCTCTGAAACTGTGCGCGCACTGGGGCGCGGATGTGGTGGTACCTGGCGCCAGAACTATCGCCCCAACAGACGCCCTTGGCCGAACCGAGCGCACCGTCCTCCCGAGGACGTGCGTGTCCGCCGCGGCAGGCCTGAGAAGGACTACAGGGTGTCTATCCGCGTCTCGGGCCTGGACGACACACACACTGATGAGGACGACGTGGCCGCTGCCATCGCGCGGACCATCAAATGCTCCCGTTCGTTGCGCCGCATCAAGACCGTCTAAAATCCGTGGCGGCCCCGGTCCAGACTGGGCGGGGCTCTACGACTGTGGTGGACGGTGGACCGCAGCCCGGTGGCAGCTCGGCCAGGAGCAGCCGCATGTTGTGATGAGAGGACGAAACTCCTGGTGGGCTGGGACGGTAATCGGCCTCCGGGGCTCTACACTAGTAGACCCTTCTCAGGCCCTCGCCCCCACCGCAGAGGTGCTTCCGCTGCCATGAGAACCTCGGCGCGGCTGCGGCCATGTGGCGGCGGGCATGCTACTGTCTCCTCAGAGGTGGACCGCAGCAGTGGTGTCTGTATTCCTTCCTTCCTCCCAAACCTCCCTCAAACACCCTATCGCTGCGGTAAGCCGTTGAGGCCACCTGGTGACCAGGGCGGCCCTGCAGTCTCGTCGCGCATTAAGCCGCACTGACCTTCACCGGTGTGCGCCTGGTGCGGCGCCGCGGGCAGGCCAGCCGGTCACCAGATGGGAACCTGATCCTGTGGATCCAAAGCCCACCAGGAAGTACTAAGAAGAAGGAGGCCAGCCGGTATACCAAGGCGCCGGACAGGGCCGCGGCCGCGGCGGCAACCACACTTGCAGCCGCCGCGCACCTTGCCCAACGATCGCGGCGATAGCCCGTGGCAGATCCTCCAGCCCCGAAGCCGCGCCACGGGCGAGCGGCAGCGGGCGTCGAGGCCACGGGGACGATCCAGTCAGGCCTCCGCCCGCACTGCAGACGGAAGATGCCGCGAGAGGGCGCGAGAGGTAGCCGCGCGACCTAGCCTCTCAGTTTGCGGCCTGGGCCGGGGAACACCCCCCCGGCCCGCACACTGGAAGAGGCCGCCTCTGGTTATGAGGCGGCCCACCGCTCGCCGGGGTCGCGGATCAAGGCTCACGCTACATACCGTGACCCCGGCACTCCGGTCGGCGAAGAAGGCTCCCATGGGGTTTTAGTGGGTATACCCGGCGTGCCGGTCGTATTGATTAATCGGCGTCGGGGAGCCACTGACACACCGGCCGCGACAGTGGTGGCTCCTCCTCGCGGCTGACGGTGCGGCAACGCATTTGCCATGAGCCCATGCACCTCTACCGCAAAAAAAACGAAGGTTAGGCCGATTAGCCGCGCAGGCTTATTTACTTCTATGCATATGGCGTAATAATCTGCTCACGCCATCGCCCACCCCGGTGCGGAAGCTCCAGGTTTTGCTGGTACTGATCTGATGGGTTGACATCTCTCTCGCGGCTGAGGTTAGGTTAGGTTTGCGGGATTATTCCACAACCCAGGAGGTGCCGCCCTCGGACCTGACACGTCTCCGTCCAGGAAGCGGTACAGGGATGCGTCCCCGATGGGAGTTTCGGGCCCTTAGCCGCCACTGTCACATCCCCCCTTCACTCCGTGACAGTGGTGTCCCACCTATCCACTCCAAATCCTTGTATTCCCCCTTCCTTCCCCAAACCTGGGCGAAGCACCTTCACGGCCAAAAACACCCTCCCTCCTGCTCCTGGGCAGCGCGACCTATGGAGGTCTCAGGGCAGCGTCAGAGGCGGCGTCGACGCACCTTCGCTCCGCTGACGTTGCAGAATCTAGGCGGCAGCGGGTTCTGCCGCGCGAACCTCGTATCGAGACGCCCATAAGAGACGTGGGGCCAGTGGTGGGCGGCAGAACAGCCTGTGCTATACCGCCGAGCGTTATCCCGTGTGGTGTCGTGGTCACGTCTCGCGGCCACACGGGACCGCGGGGTGCCTTAAGTGGCTGGCCCAAGAGGATGAGCACCTCAATAAAAAATCACCCAATACTTACCTAACGCTGCGGCGCAGGGCGAGAGGCTGTTTTGAGGTGGCGGGGGGGCAAACCCGGTCGTACTGCGAACAGACCACACAACCCTTAAAACCGCCTTCTACTCGTGGGAACTGTATGGAAATTGAATGGATAGTAAAAAAAAGCCCAACTCGGACGCAGTGCCCGTGAAGGGCGGCTGAAGGTAGATGAGACCGAGGAGGACCCGCGAAGGGTAAACGGCGCTACAACGCGAAAGGGCCCGCGAAGGCGGCGGCAAAGGATCTTTTATACTCAAGAAGACAGAGATTCCTTCGGCGCATCTCCGCCAGCCGGCGAACGCCAGTTACTAACACGCTGGCTCGCGCAGCACTGTTAGGCGGTCGCAGCCACTCTCCGAGAAACGTAACGGACTCGTCCTGGCCTCAACATCCGAGGCGGGCGACGGGACAAGATCCCGCAGCTCCCTGTCACTAATAGGCCCCACCACAGGCCCCGTGGCTGTGCGGGGAAGGCATTGCCCCCGCAAACCGAGCTGATTCCGCCGCGCAAAGCGCACTTGAGTTCCTGGCTGTCCTCCATGATTGGGATCCGCGTAGACGACCTATACGTCGTCAACGCCGAGCGCGTCTCATCATGCATAGTTCCTCGAGCAACAGGGCACCCTAGGCCGCCCTTGGGTGAACGGCAGCTGAGCGCCGGACGGCTCAAGCAGGGGCGGAGAGGCCGTCCCCAAGCCCCGGCCGCAACTACTACGGGAGATTACGTAGGTCTAATGGCCAGACAGCCAAAGCGATCTGTGGTGGAAGGCCCACGTGCGCGTGGCAGCTTCAGGTCTGCCCAAGGAGATAGTGGGACTTTCGCTTCGTCAAAAAAAAAAAAAAAATGGCACACTCCGTTAGGGTGACGTTATTAAGCAGTTAGGCCGGACTATCCCACCAGGCCCCTCGCGGAATGCCAGACTCCTGAGGCCCGCAAGCCCACGCGCAGGGCCTCGGTCGTACATCGCCCGACTGGCCATGGCGGTGGTCAGACTGAAAGATGAATTTGTGGCCAAAGGGTCTCTCGAAGAGGCCTGATATAAGGGGCTCTTCCTCAGAAGGCCCTGAAGGAGGCCGCTGCTAACAGCGATGTTCGGTACGAGGCTTCTGATGAGCTCCGCTCGTCCGCACCGCCAGCGAGGAGGTCGCCCTGCTCCGTGCGGCTAACGCCGCATGGAGGATGGAGATCGCTGACCTCCGCGCATGCTGCACGAGCTCTCCAGAGAGAGGTTGGCCGCGTCAGTACCGCGCCGCCACGCCACCTCCACCACCGACTCCATACGTGAGTCGGTACGGCCGCGAATCTGGAGGTTTGCGGCAGAAGCTGTGAGCGCTCCTGATGTGGAGAGTGGTTCGCGGCCATGGAGGAGCGCCTCATTGCGCGATAAGTCCGGCATCTACGCCGAGCCTCCTCTATCCGATATCAATGCACGACCTGTGGAGAGCCCCGCCTGCCGAGCTCGCCCAGCATACTCACCGGGCTCGGCTTGGCGTGAATCCACTCCCTCCTCCGACAGGGAATCTCAGACCCGGTGGTGACTTGCTCTCTATACACATATCCACCGCCCAAATGCCTGTCCGGCGCCCCCCATCCCTCGGACCGTGCCGTCGAGGTGGCTGGACGACGGTCGCAACAACATAGGACCACAAAGAAGAGGCAAAAACCCGCACGTCCGGCAACCACCACCTGCCCCAAGCAGGCGCCAGCGCAGGAGGATACCACGAAGCCGCCTCACGCAGCTTCTGGGACCTGCGCGAGGCGGCAAGTCGGAGGGCGAGTGCGAGGAAAGGAAGGAAACTGCGGAAGGGGTGGGGGCGCAGCCCGGCTCCCTCGCAGCCCCTCCTCCTCCCCTCCCCACCCCCTCCCCACCCCAATAAGGAACAGCGAAGGTTGTGCGAAGAGAAGGTGCCGCGATGCGTCCGCCGAAGTCCCCGCCGTCATCCTGACCATGCCAGGCGCGGGGAGAGAGCGTGACGTACGCGAACCTCCTCTTAAGGCGAAGCCAGGCCGCCGAAATACACGGCTGGCCAGACCTCGGGTAGAGGGCGGGCGTTCCACGGCTAGCGAGAGCGCGCGCACTAAAGGGGCGCATGTGGTGGCCTGGCGCCGTTACTAAGTTCCCCAGGCGGACGCCCTTAGCCGACCGAAGCTCAGAGCCTGCACCGTCCTCAACGCCGAGGACGTAGCGTGTATCCAGGCCCGAGAAGACTGTGTGTCTTCGCGTCTCGGGCCTGGACGACCACCGTCGGCCACGAAGGAAGACGTGGCCGCACTGCCATCGCGCGGACCAGCCAGGATGCCCAGTCAAGCATCAAGGCGTCAGCCGCCCGGTCCAGACGGGGGGCACGACAGTGGTGGCTCTCGCCCGGTGGCGGCCGCCAAAGGAAAGAGTGAACGCAGAAAGCTCCTGGTGGGCTGGGGCCATCAGCCGCAGAGGTGCTTCCGCTGTAGAGCTCAGGCCCTCCTCCACCGCAGCGAATCGCTGCAGAGGTGCTTGCACAGCGAAACCGCCGCTGCCAGGCCGGCCGGTAGAAGGCTCGGCCATGTCGTGGCGGCGAGAGCCGTGCACCTCAGCCGCCGCGAGGTGGACCGCAGCGCTGGCGAGGCTGCTACGCTGCGGTACAAGCCCAGGTCATCCCCGGCGCACTGGTGACCGGCTACCCTGCAGCCTGCGTATAATTGATTAATCCGCACTGCAATCTCCCCCGGACATGGCGTATGTGCGAAGCCGCGGGCGAGCGAGTCCAGCCGGTCATCAGTTGGGATCCGGATCCTGCGACCGAGGATCCAAAGCCCACCAGGACGGCCCAATGCCCGCAACTCGGCGGTGTTGGAGCCACCGCCCCGGTCTCGCCAGCCGCTCCCACGATGGCGCCGGACAACGGCGGCCGCTCAGCCGCGGCAGGATCAGGAAGGAGACGGCATCAGCCGCCGCAGCGGCGTGGACCAGGCGTGGCCCGGGGAGGTGGTAGCTCCACCATCGACGCCACGGGCGACCGCGCAGCGGAGAGCGGCGTCGAGGCCCGGGGAGCTTCCAAGGCCTCCGCCCGACTACCTCTCCAAGGGCCGTCGTCTTGAGTCAAATGCCGCGAGAGGCGCATGAGGTAGAGCCGCGCGACCCTCTCAGCAGGCCGGGGAACACACGACCGCTCGCCCCCGGCCCGCACAGGCCGTGGTCTTCGGGGATGGGTTTAGGCCGCCTCTGGTTATGAGGCGGCCCACCGCACGCCGGGGTCGCGGATCAAGGCTCACGCTACATACCGTGACCCCGGCACTTGCTTCAGGAAGAAGGCTGACCGCCCCGCACCGCGAAACCGCACCCATGGGGTTTTAGTGGGTATACCCGGCGCCGGTCGTATTGATTAATCGGCGTCAGGGCAGGTCTACGCGCGGTGAAAAGGGGAGGGCGCACACCGGCCGCGACATCCTCCACGTGGTTCTGTCACGCGGCTGACGCCGTGTGGGTGACCGGCACGCAGGCGGAAGAAGGCAATGTACCCGGCGCCGGCATTTCCGCCGCAACAGCCAGCGAGGACAACGGCGCCGGACGGCCCAGATGCCGAGCAGTATATCAGGCCGATCACAGGGCGACCAGCTCACCGAGGCGCAAATAAGGCTTGCGGAAGAAGGCTCCCATGGGTGCAGCCCATCGCCGGCAGAGTGCTCCGCAAATGATTTCCCCTCGTCCAAAAAAAAAAAAAAGACCGTTAGGGTTAGGTTAGGATGTTTCCAGGTGCCGCCCTGACACGTCTCCGTCAGGAAGCGGTACAAGGATGCGTCCCCGGGCCCTTAGCCGCCACTGTCACACCCCTTCACTCCGTGACAGTGGTGTCCCACCTATACACACCAAATCCTTGTATTCCCATTCCAAACTTGCTGCCTCTAAACATGTGCCTCCTACGCCGCTTCCCGTCTCCGGATGCGACCGGTTCAGGCAGCGTTGGCGGAGTTCGCTCCGCTGACGTTGTCGACCGAGAGAGAAGAGAAACGCGCGTTGCTGCCCCGCGCGCCCCGCTGCCGGTCGACGACAGTGGCGGCGGGCCCAGTGGTGAGAAGTCTGCATTGGGCTGCTACCGCCGAGCGTTATCCGTGTGGTGTCGTGGTCGTCTCGCGGCCACCACGGGACCGCAGAAGGGGCCTGCCTTATGGTCCGGCCCAAGGGATGAGACACCAAGTCAATAAAAAATCCCCCATCCCCTAACTTGCTGCGGCGCAGGGCGAGACGGCTGTTCTGAACGGCCAGGGCAAACCCGGTCGTACTGCACCACACCCCTGTTTTATGTTGAACGGATTAACTCGTAGGAACAATGAAAATGGAAGCCGTCCAAATAAATCTACCTGACGAAGTGCCCGAGACGGGCGTATGTTGGAGGTGAGGTCGGTTCGAAGGGACGCGAAAGGGCCCGCGGAAGGGCGTCAGAGTTCAGGGACAACATCCATAGGTGTGTACTTTCCCCGCTTTTCGGCAGATCTCAAGCCGGCTGAACTCTGTGAAACCATATGATCGACTGTTCGCCAACGCAGCCCAAAGAGACAGGACATCACCTGCGGTCGCTAGCTTCAACAGCCCGTCGCCGCGGCCATCCGGCGGCGAGGAAACGTCGACAAGGCCCTGTGACAACAGCCCCCAGTAGTTCTGGGCACTGCGCGTCATTGCGTTTGCAGCGCCAATAGCCAGATCGCAATCGTTGAGGGACTAATGCACCGGTGGTGCCCCGCGCATGGTCACTCGTGGGAGTGGCGACTGGAAAGTCTTAAGGAGGCTAGTTCAGGCCTCTTGGAGTCGCTCTCATCCGTGCGGCGACCGCCGCAGAGGCGGAGACGACCATAAGAGTTTGCACGCATTTGGTCTCGCGCTACCCCACTCCTGATGGAGCCAGTTCGATGGGTCAATCAGCGCCGGAGCCAGAACGACTGACCGGGCATCTCTGGAGGCCGTCTCCGAGGAATCGTGATGCCTGTCCGGCGCCCCTCCGCTGGGATCGCGGCGCAGGCTACCAAGAAGACTGAAAGGGCCCCCCACCGATCTCGGCAACCAACCGGCCACGGCCAGCCACCGCCAACGCGCAGCCCACCCGCCAGCCGAGCGCTCGTGGAGGCCCAACGTCTTGCGGAGCTGGTAGCTCCAAAAGAAGGAGATCGTCGCCGACACGTGCCAGCGGCAAACCTTCATGGCACCGCGAGCGGTACCTTCAGGTGACGCCCTCGCCGCGAGCCTAGACCTCAACGCCGAGGACGTTACGCCTTGCGCCAGGCGGCTGGACGCGCGAACTCGCGCGGACCACTCGGATCCTCGCATCGGAGCGTAGACCACGCTCGACGGTGGTGGCCTGAGCGCCAGATCGCCGACTCGAGGCCCTTGGCGGTGGTGACTGCACGTGCCAAGCGAGGAACCTGGATCGGTACCGGCCCCTGCCGCGGCCGCAAGGGGGGACCTCACGAGAAGGCACGTATATGCCGCGAGAGGGCGCAGGAGGCATCAGGGCCATGAGCTCCTGGGGAAGGCGCACCACAGGCTCACGACGAGGTCGCTGCTCCCCGTGCGGCGACAACCAGCCGCATGGAGGCAGCCGAGAAGAAAGACCTCAGGCGAGAGTCGTGGGAGGAGACGTTACCCGGGGAAGTGCCCGCGGGGGCCGGGTACCACACCCAGTGTTTTGACTCTTGGGAACAAAAATGGAATATTTAAAAACACAAGCGCCTCCAGTCCAGCCTCGAGCGAATAGGGTCCTCTCAGTGTGCTCGAAGGGCGGGAAGAAAAACCTCTAATCTCGTTGCCGGTTGAGGACGAGTGGTCAAAGGCCGGCAACGCGGTCGCACCTGACGAAGTAGACCGTTCGCTTAAGGCCCCACCAAAGTCTGCCTGGCCATGGAGACATGACCTATCCTCTTACGTTCCGACGAAGAGGGGCGTCCACCCCGCCATAAAGCGCCGGGAGGTCGGGGAGTATGTGGGTCGCGGACGCCGAAGCGCGCTCGTGGAGGGCTCGCGCGCGTGGAAGGGCCAACGAGGTGACCAGTCGCAGTCGAGCCAGCGCCCTTGTAGACCTCGCCAAAGTGTCGAAAGGTCAGCGACCCTTCCCCGGGTCCTCCTTCCGAGTGCTGCAAACAGCTTCACGGAGACAGTCCGTGCGGCGAACAGGCATGGAGGGACCAACCTCCGTGGCGATTGACGCGGCCGCGCCACTTGGCGCCGCCAGTTCACACGACGGCGAGGCTGACGAAGTGTCACATTGCTGCGCCCACACCGTGGACACCTGCCCGGCGCTCCTGCCCCCCGAACGCGTCCGCGGCCAGAGGAAGGCTGGACGACGGTCGTCGTAAGCCATCTAGGCGTAGATCGAAGACCGCCCCCGTCGTCCGGCAATCGAAGCCGGCTGCCACGCATCCTGCGCAGCCCTCACCACTGGACAGCCCGCACTGATAGGCGGCTGACGAACGTACGAGGGACGCGGCGTGGGGAAGTCGTCGGGGAGGGTGGCGCAGGCTGAAACCCATGGCCTCGCAGCTCCCTCCTCGCTGCCCCAGCTCAAGAGCCGCTGGTGGCCTCTTCGAAGGTCGCGCCGCGATGCGCCGAAAGTCCTCCGCCGTCGTCCTGACGTCCATCAGCCAGGCGCGGCTGGGACAGATCCTGTGGAATATTGATGACGTACGCGAACCTCTTGTCTCCGAAGGAGGGGCTGGCGACGACCTCATTCGAGGGCGCTGGCGGAACCATCCGGCTGAAAGGCGCGCGCGGGGGCGCGTGAAAAATGTCTATTGGTGGCGGGGTACCTAGCGCCCAGCGCGCCCCCCGGGTGGCGGACGCTCCCATGCCGAAGCACCGTCCTCCCGAGGACGTCGCGTCTGGCGGTAGCAGGCCCAGATGAAGACCGCGTGTTCGCGTCTCGGGCCTGACGAGTTTCGGGGACCACACTGGTCACTGAATTGTGACTGCTGGGGCCGCCGCCATCGCGCGGACCACTGGATGCCAGGCCGGGCATAAGCGTCAACAGTCCGCCCGGGAGACAGGCGGGCTGACGTGGTATGTGGCTCGCCCGGTGGCGATTCGCTGCCAAAGACCCTTTAGGACACGCGTTCTCAAGGACTCCTGGCGGTGGGCTGGTCAGTGTCGTCGGCGGCAACCAGGCCCTCCCACTAGAGGTGCTCTCGTGCCATGAGACTCGGGTCATGTGGCGGCAGGGTCTTGCACCCTCCTGAGGTGGACCGCATTGGACATTGTAGGTCCGCGCTGCAGGTGCTGCCACCTGGTGACCGGTCCCTGCAGGTCGGCGAAGCCGCACTGTCGCAGTGTGCGAAGCCGCGGGCAGGCCGCCGGTCACCAGGTTGTAACTCAAGGAGCCACCAGGAGTGTCGCGAGGCCAGCCGGAATACCAAGGCGCCGGCGACGCCGCCGGCCGCGGCGGCAACAGCAGTGCAGCCGCCGCGGGAACCTCCGCGCGCGGCCGCGTAGTAAGCCCGTGGCGGTCAAGCCACGGGCGAGCGGCAGCGGGCGTCTGAGGCCTCGGGGACAGTGACAGGCCTCCGCCCGCAGTATGCCGCGGAGCGGACTGGCGGAGGTAGCCGCGCGACCTCCTCCTGCCTCACCTGGTGGCCGGGGAACCGTATTACTCCCGGTAACCCTCACACGAGGCCGCCCTGGTTATGAAGCAGGCGGCCCACCGCTCGCCGGGGGTCGCGGATCAAGGCTCACGCTAGCTCGGCTCTACCGTGACCCCGGCACTATTCTGAAGAAGGCTCCATGGGGTTTTAGTCTGGCGGACGGGTATACCCGGCGTCGGTCGTACTGATTAATCGGCGTCGGGGATTACACGCCCGATCACTCTCGCGGCTGACCGAGGGGTGCGGCAAAGACATTTCGCTAGTTAAAAAAAAAGGTTCTTTCCCCTCGTCAGGGAAGTGCCGCTCCTGCCGTCTCCGTAGGAAGCGGTACAAGGGATGCGTACTTAGCCGCCACTGTCACATCCCCTTCACTCCGGATGCGTCCGAAGCGACCGTCCAGATTTTCGGCTCAACGCTGAGTTCTGCCCGCGCGCCGCCACAGTGGATTTTGGGGCGAGAGTCTCGCCCTGGGCTACCGCCGAGCGTTATCAACGTGGTGTCGTGGTCGTCTAGGCCCTGCTCCAAGAGGTGACCGGCTGGGTGTCCATCAGTTTTTGCGCCTAAGATGAAAGTACCGCGAGTTTACAAAACCCAAAACCCCAACCGACGTAGTGCCTGCAGGCGGTGTTTTCATCCTTCCTGCCGGCGGAGGAACCCACTTAGGATGGCGCGTCCCGTTGACCCATGTGGTCCATCCCAGGCCCGGTCGCGGCACCGGCGCATGTTTCAGGGCCGGACGACTTCGGCCAGCGCGGAGGGACTTCACCCTGGTCGTCCGACGAGGAGGCATAGTCCGTTTCGTCTGTCCAGGGCCTGATTTGAAGCGCACTGGAGGCAGCTCTCGTACGCCTTCAGAAGGGAGATCGACACGTCAATGGTGGATCCACGCCGCGGCAGGGCGAAGACTCCTAGCGGTGGTTTCGTCGGCTCAGAAGGTCGGGAGGCTTCTCAGCGCACTGCCGTGTTAGCGGACCTAGGTTGAACTCCGGCGTTGTCGAACCACCGCCTCGTCGCGCTGGGTTAGGAGAGAGGTTCGCGTTGAGAGGACGCTCGGCGCAGCCTCTGGGTGCCAGACCGAAGTATGAGCGCTCTGATTTCGGCAGTAGCACGGAACATCTTAGGGTGGACGGTTGGGGAGGGGGGGCAAGAGAGGCTTAACCATCCACCTTCCCAGCTTGGCGGCACCCAACCCTGACCACGGCTGAAGCCAATGCGAACGGCTGGGGAAGGAGAGGAAGACCGGGATCCTGGGGCTGAGCGGTCAGCACCCGGACGCAGTTAGGCGCGGAGGAGAGAGGCGAACTGTGAGGTACGGCTGGCCGTTCCTGGTGGTGCCTAGGAGCGCCCCAGGCGTACGTGCGTGTGTGCTGCCGCGCCAGTGGATTCTGCACCCACCAGCAGCCCTGGACGCAGAACAGCCTGCATCACCATCTCGTGAGGATGAATGAAGTGAACGTGCCTCATACGGTGAGACCGAGGCTGGGCAAATGTGGCGGCGGGATGCTTAGGCCTCTGAGGTGGAAGCCAAGGAGTCCGTCTATCGCGGTTTGCCGGAAGCTGAGTGACCGGGGTCGCACGGGGCCGTGTGTGCGAAGCCGCGGGCAGGCCGGCCGATCAGTGTTCCTCGGATCCTGGGCTGATTTCTTGCAGGACCCCAACTCAGCCTGGCGCGAATCGGTTTCCTGGCACCTAACAAGGCTCCGCTACATACCGTGACCCCGGCCCATCCCTGTGTGAATTGATTACATGGTCCAGAGCTCATGCGACAACGCATTTCAAACGAATTCCAGGAAGCGGTACAGTGGCGCTGAGCCCTTATGCCACTGTCACACCCCTTCAGAAACGAAACTCGCCGCCCTAGGAGCTCCCGCTCCGCTGGCCTGTCGCCAAGTTCTGCCCGCGCGCCCGGACTACACCCACGCAGGGAGCCGGCGTTATCCGTGTGGTGTCGTGGTCGTCTCGCGCGAGATCCTCCGCGCTCGAGCTGTTTCGATACTCGGCGAACAAAACAGTCGGCGTAGCACGCTGCGGGAGCGACTGTAGCTGGCTCCAGCGTGCGGACGTGACCCATGGCCTCTGCCCCAAATGCAAAGAAGGGCCGTCGTCAAGCACCGACAGGGACGACGAAGACCATCAGCCGACGAAAGAGGGGACCGCTGTGAGTGGTTCTACCGCTGAACGTATAGGGGACGACAGACTCACAACCGACCTCATGGTGGCTAACCGGCAAATTAACGCGCGCGACGAGCGGAAATACATTGGCTTTACCTCCGGCCACAAGCCGTGGAAGGACGAGAGTTTTAGAGCCTGGGCAAGCTATGGCCAACCGCGACGGTCCGGCGGACTAGGTCCGACCTGCTCACCTCAGCGGACCCAAATGGCGGGCAAGGTTGATGGAGTGAATCGGACGCACGGGGCCTCCGAATCATCGACCATGGTGACCAGGTCGCGTCCGCGCCAAATGTTTGAGCACGGTCTAAAGGTTTGGAGGGCACCACTTGCACTGGGTCAGGATCGACAGTGCGATTCGTGCGACGCTCTGAACCACAACCGACAACCGAGGTCGTTCGCTCCGTGGCGGCGAATCGCCGCAACTGGAGCGAGTCGGGACCTGACGACCGGGTGGCGAAGCTGGCCTGGCGCTCTATCCGCCCCCTCATCCACCGGGTGGCCGCCTCCGCACCCGCTCGCCCCGCGCAGATCGCACTCCCCCGAGCAATTCCGTCGGGGCCGGCAGCTGGCGAGCTCCTTATCCGAAATCGTAGAGAAGAGGTTTGCCATACGACTCCAGCCGGCCCGGTGGGGGGCACGATCCTCGCGGACACGTCACTGCCGACGCAATCGATCGTGACATTTGTCTCCGCCCTCCGTTCGTGGGCTCTTGATCATCACACTATCACCTCATCTCCTGGAGCACAAATCTGCCCTAGCCATGGGCCAATTCGCACCTTCAGGTTGCCGTCCGTGACAGACATGACGACGGAGGGCCGGCTCGACCCCGCTGTCTGCAGTCACAACGTGTGCATGCGATCTCTCCCACTAACGCAGCCCACCGCGCGGAAAAAAGCGAAGGAGCGCGGGAGATGGGCTGACAGGAAGGCGCTATCTCGCGAAGGCCCGCTCGGGAAGAACTCTTGGTGTCTGGACGACAAAACTCGTCCACTCGGGCCTCCGCCGCAAAAACTCGTGCCTTTGCCAGCCGCTGCGGTAAGAGAGGCCACTCTGTCACACGGCGATCAGACTTCACCGAAGGTCCATACTCTCCAGTTATGGACTCCGCAGGGACTGAACCTCCCCGTCTCTGCTGAGGGCAGTCAGCCGCGGCACCGGGGGCACGAGGTCCCAGTACCGAAGCCTCCTGTCCCCGCATATCCGCTGGGACCTCGGCGCTGATTAGAGGCGGGCTCAGCGTACTGGGGCGCCGCTTGCGGGCTGTGGGCTCTCCCAAAGGAGCAGACGTGGACGAGTGCACAACGTCTGAGGATCGCCCAGTGTCGAGGTGACAAGGTATTTGAGAAGATCTGTCACCCGCCTCGAGACCAATAGGGCCTGGTATCTCCTGAGGCACAATTCGTCGTGCAGGAGCGCCCTGATGAGGCGACCCAGAGAATCAGGGAGTCTGTCCTGGTTTCGTTAGATATAGCGGCCTTCAACAGCCTGATTAGAGGATGAAACCGAGCGTCGTCAGGCCTCAAACGACAGGCGGTTCTGCTCGACGTTGGACGTCGAGAGTCGCGTCAGTGTTCCACAGCGCTCCCAAGATTCGAGATACGACTGGCCTCGCTCTGGGATAGGCTTCATCTCGGCAGCTTCCGGTTGGACGCTCATTGCGTTGGTGGTGCAGGGTGTAGCAGCTCGGCCTCAGGGTTCCGTCATGAGAGGACCACGTGCGTCAGCTGCATGACACACACGTCGTCGGGTGGAATGGCCTCACACTGACGCCATGGAACTTCACGTGAACCAAGGTACCGCCGCTGTCCCTGGCCAGGCTCAGGGCCGCCACTCGGGTCACCCTGTAGGCCCCCGGTCTGGCACTCTGCAGCCCAGTGCAGACGGTGTGTCAGGGCCCATGCTCTGAGAGGACCCAGCCGGTCATGCGACGGGACGCCAAGGCGCCGGACGCAGCTGTAGCTCTGCAGCAGCACAGGCCCGCCGCGGCGGATGCTCATATGTGTAATGATGTCCCCGTGGCAAATGCGACGGTGGATGTGACCAACGCAGGATGGTGCGCCAGTTGCGTCTGCACTTCGGACTTGCAAGCAGGGCATCAACCAGTCCTGCGCCCACCTACAAGATCTCCTGGTCTCAAAGCATGGCGCGGGCCAGAACATCCATGGTTGTACCCGCCGAGCCGTACTGGCCGGAGCTCTTAACTGGGCCGCGCCACCTGAACCGACCTGTATGCTCATCTCCTCCCACCCTAGTCATAATAGTGCGGAGCTGACCGGCGGAACCACTTCTACCTTGCCAACATCCAAAGGGGCAGAGGTCGGCCACCCTGTGGACCATCGGGGACGTCGTGTACGTATACTGTGACCCGGCACTGTCGAACAGAAGGCGCGACTTCGAAAGCTGGTTAGGTTTAGGGCGGTATCTGCGACGCAGGATCCGTCCGGCTGCGTACTGAACCTCGCCCGCTGGTCAGTTCTGAAAAATTCTGCGTTAGTTATAAGATCCCTGAAAGTCACCGATCAAGGTTGGAAGAGGAGCGCTAAAGGCGATCCAAAAGGTTAGCTCGTCGTCCTAACATCTGTCAAAGGCCGTGTTGCCGCCCTGATGCTGCGGAGGCTCGATCGTCGCCTCTCGCAGCCCCGCATCAGCGCGCTAGCAAACTGGAGGGTCTTGGAGACGCTGTCCGGACCCACAGGTACACTCCCTCAGCGTTATTCATTCTTCACACTTTCGAGCTGACCGAAGTAGACCACTTCCTCATGGAATGCGAGGAAGCAGCCGTCTGGCCCCTCCAGCCGCGCAGGAGAAGGATTACAGTGGTGGGGCGTAGCGCGGAAACACGGCGCGGCGGGCTGAACGATCGGTTTGCGACGCCGATCAGCGCGCTCGCCGCAAGAAAACTACGCATAGCCTTGCGCCTGAGCGCAAACCAGGTACGCCGCTGCAGAGCAGCGCAGCTGACAGCAGTTTCTCTGTCATTTGATGAGCGTTAGCCAATGATAGCACTACTAGCCGCAACATCAAGACGCCCCGGTGCTTGGCCGAGGTGACCGGCGTGGTCTTATGCTCCACTCAGGAATCGCGATCGCGCGAGCCCATAGCTGCCCACCTGGATGGCTACGCCACTGCCACTGACGGAAGAGTCGACCCTTCCTGGACGCCACAAGACCGCAATCAGTGCAGTCGATCGCACCTGGGTGCTCCTCCGGCGGTGTTGCGTAAAGATGAGAGCATCCGACGACGTACAACAGCTCGGCCTCAGGCTCGCTGAAGCCGGACCGTAACGTGGTTCTGTCCCATGCTTCCTCTTGGAGCATCCTGACCCGACGTGATGCTGGAATCGGCGGCTCGTCTACCCCTATGTGGAAACAGCGCTGGCTGAATCAGGAAGGACGCAGGACTTCCGGCCCTCGCAACCCGACCGAGCCCGGTAGCAGCTGCTGCAGACGGTTCGCAGCTCACCTATCTGTCCAGTGAGATATCTTGGCGTGCTGCGCGGATAACCGGTTCGTGCGACCCGCAGGACCACGAGCTACGGATCGCCGCACTCCACGCTCATTCGCAGAGCCGTCAGCGCATCCACGGGATGAAGTCACGGTTCCCGGTGTCGCGAGGCTGTTCCGGAGCCACAGTGGGACTTCCCTCATGCGAGCCGCTGGCCATGCCGGAGTGCGCCGAAGGAGTCTCGCCGAATCGTCCTAGCGGAAAGGGCCGGCCCGCCCCCGTCACACAGCCACGGTCAGACCTCGGTGTTCCACAGGGACCAGCGAGTCCTGTGAACATGACAGGCATTGTCGTGTCATCGCTTCTGCCACAGCATCATCCTGATGACACGCCTCGTGGCGGCGCGGGAAGGAACTACCACAAAAGGCGAATCGATTCGACGTTGACTTATCCCGAGCAGGATTCGCGCACGTGGTCGCCAGATCCACTGCTGGGTGCTGGTGCCGCAGTCAACCTACGGCAGCGTGGTCTTGCCAGCTATGCGGATCGCCGAACAAGCTCCTGACTCAGAGGTACGAGGCCGCACCGCGTCGCCACCTCTGTGCGGTGATGCAAGACAAGCCAGTAAGGAAGTCGGAAGTGGTGTTCCTGCTTCACTCTGGCTGCGGCATTCGGTCACAACTGCGCGCGCCGTCGAGGCCGTAGGCACAGAAACGACGGGCATTGCGCAGCGACGCCCCATCTGTCGCACGCCAAACACTGCCCTGCCACTACGGTCAGCTCTGAGTGCACGGGTGAATGCCCGCGGAACATTAGTAAGGTATGGACGATCATCTGGCTCCCTTCGTCGATGTCGAAGGAGAAGAGGAGTGTTCGTGACGATGTGCCCCTCGCTGCCCCTACGGCCCGGCGAAGGAGCTTTCGAGCGAGGAAGCAGCGCCCCGAGAAAGGCGCCCGTTGGGAGTTCCGGCGAAAGTTTGTTGGCTTGTCTGCCCAGCCACCGCCTCCGGAATTCGGTCCTGGAGATCGGCATGCCCTCTCGAACGACCGGCGGTCCTTCGGGACCATTTTATGTAGGCTGCGAAAACAGATGTTGTGCGGTGTATCATTTCGCGCCGTCGGCACGCACCTGCCGAACAGCCCAGGTATCCGTCAACGTCGCAGGCGTAATAATCGGAACCTTCACTCCCGGGAACGTCCACCTATGACAGAGAGCGTCGCTACTTTGTAGCCGCGCAAGGAGGCTGAGCGCAACGGATCTGAAGCCGAGGTTCCCGTGCTGCACAGGCTCGACGGTAACCAAGTCGCTGAGCCGCCGGCCCGCATGGCTCCTAACAGCAACGCGCCGCTCGATCTTGCCGTACCTCAGCAACTTCCTTCACCCTTAAAAGAAGCTCATCTGCTGTCAACCGAAGAGTAACAGAGCGGCCTGTGTACGCGCCCCCAAAACACGAGACGGTGCTTGACCAGTACGCGCACTGTGGCCCGCTCTCCGCCTTTTTTCTCGCTAGGTTAGGTTAAAGGTTCCCCAGTCTTCGACAATGCCGGTCTGGCGACAATTCCTGCACTAGTTTTATCACCTGGCTTATCCGTTTCAATCCGTCCACCCATCCACCCCATCCTTGTATCCTTGTATTCCTCAAAGCTTTCTGAACGCGACGGACAGTCAATGTCAAAGGGGCAGGTCTGCCACCCAAAGAGAAAGAACGTGAACGACGGCAGCGGAGCCAGTCCCCCCAGCCCGCACGTGACACGTTTGGCGACGCACGGAGGCACAGCTTGAAATGTGATTGCTCGTAGCCCGCAGCGGAGTCTTGGCATCATGAAGAATCCAAACTCATCAGGCGTGCACACTTTCTGCGCCTCATATACTTGTAGCTTCCCAGATGACTTTACTACCCGATGACAGCGATTAGAGCTGTGAGAAGACGGGTCAGATGCTCGCAGGAACTGAGCGAGGCGAACGAGCAGAGGCCACGGTAGAGAAGAGACCGTTTTCCTAAAGGGGGATGCGCGTATCAATTTACACGCGGACCGAAAGTCCGGGAAGTAGGCACACCGCGGTGTCGACCACGCTGCACGACCATGCGGAATGAGTCAGGAGTTACTCCGTCAGCATCCTAAAAGCGAGGAAGGAGGCATGGTAGCACGCACGTTCTCAATCACTGCCCCTAAGCCAGGCGCCCAGGGTCGGAGCAAGGAGAGCAAGAGCGGAGGACGGGAATGACAAGAACGGTCAGGTAGTCGCTCGGCGACAGGCTGCGTGCGCGGCGGACCATGACCCTTGACCGTCTATCCTCTCTCTGGGTCATTTTCCAAGCGATGACGACGTGAGAAAGACCCACCTCAGCGCGCTGCTAAGCCCCGGCTGCCAGCCTCCAGAACGCAACAGCGGCGCCAAGAAAGGAAAGGCCAAGCGACCCTTAGCCGCCAGCCCCACAAGCATCGCTGCCGCCAGCGCAGGGCTCTGACTAACAGACGCGAGATAGTGGGAAGCGTGCACCCCCTCCTTCAGCTCGCAGCCTACGTCCAACAGCGCAAGTTCGAAGCAAAGGCTCCCGCCGGCAGTCGCGTGTGCAACAGGCTCATCGGACCGCAGTTGCACAGTTTCCGAGGGCATCGCGCCCCCTTCGTGAGAAGCCGCGCCGGCCGGCAAAGACTCGCGGAAGGCACTTACGGAGGAGCTCTGAACCTCGATCTTGTCCCGAAGGGCGTGGGTTGGTTCTCGGATCGCGATCCGCGGAGTCGGTGGTAGTCGGTAACCGATGGAGCGCTGACTAACTTCCTCTGTACTGCAGCTGGAAGCACGGAGTGCCGGCAGCGTGCAAGTCTGAGAATCGGCTAGGCAGGCCTCGCGCAGCATCAACGCCACTCCGCTCGTCCAAAGAGTTTAGAAGGCACGGTGGCGGAAGTCCGGAGCATCTCGGTAATCGTCGGTAAGGAGAGGTAGGCTACCTCGGCGAGCGCGGACTGCCCAGCAGCCCTGCCTGCTGATACCACAGGAAGAGGAGCCATCTCCGTCCCCGGAAGAGAAGAGAAGAGACTTTACTCGGCCAGCTGCACTCTTGCCGGTCCGTCTGACGATTCTCTGAATGGCGAAGCGTGCAAAGCCGGCCGAGGGCAACTCTCAGGGGGAAGGAGGCGAATCTGCGTGGTCTTCCGGGGTGGATCCATAGTGGTTTCGAGTACGCGCCGAAAGGCCGCACATCGTATACCGGAACGTGGCCACGGGCGGAGCTCGGGCCCCAATCCGGCCCAGCAACAGCGTTAAGCTGGCCTCTGGGTTGACTCTCCAGCTCTGAAGACAGGACCCGTTATCCCTCGCTCGGCATCTCCTCGCCAATATCTCGCCTCGCGGCAAGACGCTCTTCCGTATCGCAACTGTCGCGTCCTCGACAGCGGACGAGTCGGGGTTCCACACTGCATCAGATCAGGTGAGTAGACAGGCAGGGGCCCCAAGTTAGAACCGCCTCTGGTGGCAGGAGCCCCCTCCCGCGGCCGTAGCTGTCTGGGAGGGGGCGGAAGAGCTTTGACACTCTGTAACGCAGAGGGCTGGAAAACCAAGGCTCGCCGTCAGGCATCGCACCGCCTGCGCTTCTGAACTGCTGTTTGAGCGCCAGGCCTCGCGAGCCCTGGAAGAAAGGGCCGAACCAAAGGCCTTCAATAAGCAAAAAACCTCCCACTACTTAAGAGGCAGGCGTGGGACCAGCAGTACCACTAACCACCCTGCTCGACTCTTGGGCATCTTTCCCTCCTCCTCAACACCTAAAAGGAGATGCCGAGCTCTCAAAGGAGCGGTCCGAATGCCATCATATGCAGACTCCGCTTGCCGATGCGCGCAGAGATGTCTGAGGCGATACTGCAGTGCGGGACCCAGGGCAGGGCGCCCGGCAAAAAAAAAAAAAAAAAAAAAAAAAGGTTAGGTTAGGTTAGGTTACCAGAAGTCGGGAGCTCGTGGAGAGGCGGAAAAGGAGTGGAAAGCCTCTGCCCTACAGCGCGAGGTGACCCCACGTCGAAACACCGCGTAGCCCCAGCGCGCCGGCCACCGGTCGCCGAATATTCGGCCTGGCCTCCAGAGAGAGACCTCGGCATTGAGGCGAGGCGAACTTAAGAGGAAGTTGATGTCCGGACGTGGGCGTGGCGGATGCTGTGGTGCCGCGACAGCGCTCTGCCAGACTGCCGACGCGCTTGCCGAATCCGTCAAGCCTGATGTGCACCTACGTGTCTCAGGCGGAAGCGGAAGCCGGGGAGGAGGAACGTCTACCGTCTCGGCCGTGGAACATTCCTGAAGGAATACCTGCACGAAGTGCATCATGGCGCAGACAGCGGACTTCGCCATGTCCTCTACCCGTCGAGCATAAAGACTCAGTCCGAATCCGCCTGCGGGGCCTGATAGCTGCCCGGTGGCGTCCCAAAACGTTCATGAGAGGAGCTCCTGGTGGGCTGGTCTTCCCGACCCAAGGGACCAGCCGTAGGCTTGTCGCCGGTCAAGGCCGCGGGCCGCGGCGGAGCAACACCATGCGCCGCCGCGCCAGAAGCGGAGACCAGGCAAAGGAAGGGGAGATATAAGCCCGTGTGGGATGAGAAGCCTTTCCACGGGCGAGCGGCAACAGGGCGTCGAGGCCTGGGGACCTAGTCGGGCCTCCGCCACCTGCCGCCGAAGGCGCGAGAAGCCGCGCGACCCTCTCAGGCCGACCACTTCGCCGCGCTGAGAACCGGCTCTCGTTTACGGGCGGCCACATCGCCAGGGTCGCGGATCAAGGCTCACGCTACATGTGACCCGGCACTCCTTGAGAAGGAAGCCCCATGGGGTTTTAGTGGATCGCCGTCGGTCGTACTGATTAATCAGCGTCGGGAGCTACAACCACGATCCCCCGCATGATGCTTGAAACAATGAAAAAAAAAAAAAAAAATAAAAAAAAAAAAAAGGTTAGGTTAGGTTAGGTTAGGTTAGGTAGGTTAGGGTTATTTAAGGTTAGGTTCACCAGAGTTGCCGCCGACACGTCTCCGTCCAGGAAGCGGTACAAGGATGCGTCCCAGGGCCTTAGCCCCACTGTCATTCCTTCCTCCGTGACAGTGGTGTCCCCATCCACACCCCAAATCTTGTATTCTCCTCCTAAACCTGCTCTTCTGAAACACTTCTTCGACCAGCGACAGCCTGCGCCCTGAGCTCCCCGCAGACGTCGAGGAGAAGAGAACAACCAGTTTGCCCCTGCGCGCCGAACGGAGACAGGCGCGGCCGTGGTGGGGCGAAGTCTCGCCCTGGGCGTTACCGCCGAGCGTTATCCCGTGTGTGTCGTGGTCGTCGCGGCCACGGGACGCAGGAGCTTCAGCTGGCCCAAGAGAAGCACCACTAAAACCCTTAATACTTGCTGCGCGCGCGGGCGGGAGGTTTTGAGGCCGGGAGAGGTAAGCCGTCGCCGGACCCCCAGTTTTTTAGTTTAAAGTATTACTCGTGGAACAGATGAAACAGATACTACTACCCAGCCGAGCCACCGACGATGTGCCCGAGAAGGGCGGATGTATGAAAAGGAAGGGCGAGAGTACATCTACCCACCTGAAAGGCCCGCGAAGGCGGCGGCAGAAACCTTGCGCGGCGCACCATCCGCGATCTCGCATCCGGCAGAACCGGAGGCCCGAGATGGAGGGCGCTCCGCCACCAACTGCGGTCGAGCCGCGCGAACGCCTGACACGTTCTCATCCATCCACCGGAGGCGAGACAGCGGAACAACGGCCCGACGGCCCACACCCAGGCCCCGGTCGCACCGGCAGGGCCGCCGCGCCAAGACAGGTTGAGGCCCTCCGCAACACGCGAATTCCACGCGCAGCGTGGATGACCTTCCTCTCTTACTGACGTCAAGCACCGAAGAAGAGGCAGAGGATAGGCCCTTCGCAAACGCCGCCTAGCCACAGCGGCCTGTTCAAAGCGCGGAACGCAAACGGGGCGAGGGGCCAACGGCCACCCGGAGAGTATGTAGACGCCTAAAGCGCTTCGTGGAGGCCCAACGCTGGGCGGAGCTCCTAAACTCACGAGACGGAAAGATAGTGGAAGGCCCGAGCTATGGCGACAGGGCGACGACCAGTCCAGACCGGCCCCCCCGCGAGCCGGGCCCTCGATCCAGCAAGCGCAGAAGGCACGCCGGAGAGCCTCCGCCAAATCACCAATTCGTTGGCGGTGGTGACCAGATGACCAAAGTGTCGAAGAGGTCTAAGGACCTCTTCTCAGAGGCCCTCTTCAAGCGGCGGTCATCCAGAGGCCTCAGAAGAGGCTCTGAAGCCGCACAGCAGACACCGAGAGGTCGCTCTGCTCCGTGCGGCGAACCGCATGGAGTCGGAGTGCCGGACCTGCGCCGCGGGAGCAGGTTCGGGAGGAGAGCTCGCCGAGTCAGACAGTGCCGCGCGCGCCGCTTCTTCGTGGATACCCGCACCAGTCGCTGCGCAACATCCATACGTGGCAGCCAGATCTCGACCTTATAACCGCGTCTCATAACAGGTTGCAGACCATGGAAGGACTCCGGCCCGCGAGGCATGGCGAGCGCCGCGAGCCATCGAGCCCTCTCTCTGAGACAGATCCAGGACGACCTGGTTTGCTCAGCTCTCGCGCGCCTCTGGCGTGAAGGAGAACCTCACTGCCTCTCATCGAGGAGTAATCGAACGGCATCGGTACCGCCCCCCAAATGCCTGTCAAGCGCCTCCATCCTCCTTCCAGCCGTAGCCTCGGTCGGCAGGCTGGACGACGGTGAGCAGCAAGGAAGGCTAAACCATAAGAGAACCAACCAATTTACCGTCGAAGGCACCCAATGCACCAGCGGCCGTCGGTACGCCAGCTGCCAGCCCCCACCCGCAGGCGGAAGAAGTCGCGTCGCGGGGGAGAGGTAGGAGGGGAGGCAGGCTCCGGCCGCCCGCAGCTCCCTCTCCCACGCGCAAAAGGACAACGCCCAGGCAGGAGGTTCGCGCTGCGCAGAATCCTCCGCCGTCGTACTGACCATGCAGTCAGGCGCGGAGGAGAGGAGCGTCGTAGCGAACCTCCTGTCCTCCCAGAAGCTCCACGCTATCGGCGGCCGACCTCGCATTGAGGCGGGCTTCCGCAAAGGCGCGCGCGCGGGGCGCGGCGATGCTGGTGGTGCCGGCACTAGCGCCTCCCAGCTGACGCGCCGGCCTACACTCGTCCTCAATGCAGGACGTGCGTGTCGGCCGAGACTGGTCTTCGCGTCTCGAGCCTGGATGATCCAGCTACACGGGAGACGGCCGCTGCCATCATCCTCGCCGCGGACCACCTGGATGCCTCTCAGTGAGGCATAAAGCGTCAAAGGTCCGTGGTCCAGACACGGGACAACGAACAGTAGTGCTGCGGTGGCGGCTGCAACTCTGCTGAAGAGAGAACGAAACTCCTGGTGAGGCTGGGTCTCAGCCAACTGGAGCCCCTGCCCTCACAGAAGTGCTTCCGCTGCCACGAGTGTATGTGGCGGCGGATGCCTCCTGGACGACAGCGATTGCTATCGCTGCGGACAAGCCCAGCACCGGTGACCGGCCCCTGCTCAGCGGAACCACTGTCTCTGTGTGAGGCCGCGGGCAGGCCAGCCAGATCACCAGAGCTGAGTCAATCCTGGATCGCAGCCCACTAGGAAAAGGCCAGCCGGTGGCGCCGGACAAGACGCCGCAGCCGCGCGGCAACAACAACACCAGCCGCCGCGAGCGCGCTGAGGTAACCCGTGGCAGTAATGCCACGGGCGAGAGGCGGCAACAGGCGTCGAGGCCACGGGGACCTCAGTCAGGCCGCGCACTAGCCACGGAGGCGCGAGAGAAGTAGCGCGCTCTCAGGCGAACTCCAGCCCACAGAAGCCACCTCTGGTTAGAGGGCGCCCCACGTCAGGGTTGCGGTCAAAGATCACGCTGTATACCGTGACCCCGGCACTCAGGAAGAAGAGCTCCCATGGGTTTAGGTATACGGCATCGGTCAGTGATTAATCGGCGTCAGGGCCACCACCACCCCTCGCGGCTGACGGTCAGCAACGCATTTCCAAGTAAAAAGGTTAGGTTAGGTTAGGTTAGGTTGAGTTAAAAAAGTCAGAGAAAGGTTCAAGAAGGTTGGTTTGGGTTGGGTTGAGGGTCAGGGTACCGCCTGACACACCTCCGTCCGGGAGGCGGTACAAGGGATGCGTCCGGCCCCTAGCCGCCACTTCATCATCCCCCTTCACTCCGTGACGGTGGTGTCCACCATCCACCTCAAATCCCATTCCTCCTTCCTTCCAAACTGCCTCAAATACCTCCCTTCCGACGGCGACCGAACGTTGACTCTCACCGCTCTCCGATGCGTCGGGCACCGGCAGGTCGCTCCCGCGCGCGCTGTGCCGCACGCGCCCGTGGACGTGTGGTGAGACAGACAGGTCACGTCTCGCGGGCCACAGAGGTGGGACCGCGAGCCGCCTAATTGGCCGGCCCAAGAGGATGACACCTCAATAAAATCCCCTAACCTAAGCTGCGGCCAGGGCGAGAGGTGAATGGCCGGGGCCAAACCGGGTCGCTACAGAAGCGAAAACACTCACCCAGTTTTTGTTTAAAACTTTCGTGGGAACAAAATGGAAAGCCGGGGGGCAATCAATCGTGCGGACCACACCCATTTCGAGTCGATAGGAGAGGGCCGGATGGCTCAAACACTCGACGCAGGGCTGGAAGGGCGGATAGCTGATGAAGTAGGAGAGCGCGGTCGGAGAAGGCCCAACAACCGCAAACAACCCGAAAGGCCCGCGAAGGGCGGAGGAGAGAAGACGCGTTTTTACTCGCGCCCTGTCTTGAGCGAGATCTCTGCCGGCGGAAGCGAAGTTTCAAGTCAAGCCTTTTAGCTCCTGCACTCGTGCGGTTGCAGCGGCTTGACAGACGGACTTGCCCCGTCCTCTCATGCCGGTCAGGGTCGACGCAAGACTGCCGCCCCTGCTCCAGGCCCCACCAGCGCCCCCGGCCCCCGGGCCGGAGGGGCTCAGCCAGCCCCTCGACGACGCAACGCGCGGCTTCTCCTGGTACATGAGGAGTACAGCCCCCTCTACCACCAAAGGC
Organism: Dendrolimus houi; assembly: GCA_039645545.1. Classification (NCBI taxonomy): domain Eukaryota; kingdom Metazoa; phylum Arthropoda; class Insecta; order Lepidoptera; family Lasiocampidae; genus Dendrolimus; species Dendrolimus houi. The sequence continues at coordinate 23,423,646 of CM077132.1, forward strand.
CCCGGCTGCCGACGACGAGGGGATAGATACTGCCTCCTCCCGCAACACGCGGTTGAGGCTCTGGCTCGCAGAGGCCCTCGCCTGAGGCTCCGGCAGACTAAGAGCGATACTGCCCCTCGTCCGCCCCCGCCCTGGGCCTCGGCAACGCCGGAAGAGGTCCTCCAACAACCGGGAGTACGTGGGTCCCACAGCCGCACAGGCGCGTGGAGTGGAGGCCCAGATCGTGGAGAGGGCCCAGCGATCCAAACCACAGAGGGTGAGCCTCTCAGGCCAAGACTGACCACTCCCAGAGTGCCAGACCACACGGACCAACCTCGCGCCGAGGGCCCAGCGGCGCCGATTCCCGTTGGCCCGATTCGCTTTGGCAAAGTGGTAGCTGGCGTCGCGAAGGAAGGGCCTGAAGGACCTTCCAGAAGGCCCTGAGAGAAGTCGGTGGCCTCCATTCGTCAGGAGGCCTCAGAAGGAGCTCCTCCTCGCTCATCGCACCAGCCAGCAGGAGGTCGCCTGCTCGTGCGGCGAATAGCCGCATGGAGGCAGATCCGAAGCCTGAGGAGCCTCCAGTAGCGTGAGGCATCGGGCGCGCAGAAGCCGCCAGCGCGTGGACGCATCGTCCCATCGCCGAACATGGAAACTGGACCGCATGCTCGCAATAATGGAGCAGGTCGGTTCGCAGCCATGGGGCGGTGCGCCGGTTCTGCGAGCCCTGCTGGCTAGGCACCACATCGCGAGCTCGAGCCCTGCCTGCTGACCACAACTCTCTGAGCGCTTGGTGGAAGAGATACCGCCCCACACGGTCAGCGTTGGAAGGCGGCGGTCCACACGCCGCCCACCCAAGTGCTGTCGCGCCCCTTCTTCCGGCCGTAGCTGCAACTACGGCTGGTGGCTGGACAACGGTAGGCCACAAGAACGAAGGCTAAACCAAGGCCCCCACCGTCGTTGTCCTGTCCGCCCCCACCGCCGCCAGCGCGAAGCCTCTCGGCGAGGAGGAGAAGGGTCGCGGGGAAAGGAGGAGGGGGAACGTGGCAGGCCCCGCCTCGCAGCCCCCCTCCACCCCTGCGCCTGCTGATCAAGAAGAACCGCCGGAGGGTCGCCGCGCCGCCCACGCCAAAGTCCACCGCCGTCGTCCTGACGTTACAGCCAGGCGCGGCGGAATCGAAAGGGGTTACGTACGCGAACCTCTTCAAGCGAAGCGCAACATCCGGCTGGCCGACCTCGGGATAGGCGCCTTCAGCTGAAGCGCGCGCACGGGGCGCGCATGTGCTGGTGCTTCCAGGCACCGACACCGACGCCAAAGCGGACGCCTCGCCGACCAGAACAGGGAATCCTCTATCCCGAGGACGCGCGTGTCTCAGGCCCGAGACTGGTGTCTTCGCGTCTCGAGCCTGGATGATCCGATCACGAGAGAGACGCCGCTGCCATCGCGCGGACCACCGGATGCCCCTCGGGGGTCAGCAAAGGCGTCGAAGGTCACGTCCCGGCAAGACGGGCTGGGCCGAAGGTGGTGGCTGCCCGGTGGCGGCCGCCAAAAGCTTCCTCCCGGGTAGGTGCGAAACTCCTGGTGGTGGTCTTCCGTCTTCCGCTCAAGTGAAGGCCCTGCCAGAGACTTGAGGGTGCTACCGCTGCCACGAGGACTGGCCACGTGGCGGCGACGTCACACCTCCTGAAGGGTGGACCACGCGGGCCGCTGCGGACAGACCGGGCACCTGGTGACCGCCCTGCACTCTGCAGAACCGCACTCGCGCTGCCGCGGGCAGGCCAGCCGATCACCAGGTGGGCTCAAGACTGCAAGGCCAAGCCCACCAAGGAGGAAGGTCAGGCCAGCCGGACGGCGCCGGACAAGTGCCGCGGCGCGCGGCTACCGCAATCAGCCGCCGCGGAGAGAGCGTGCCAGAGTAATGCCCGCGGCGGTAATGCCACGGGCGAGGCGGCAGCGGGCGTCGAGGCCCCGGGGACTGACAGGCCTCCGCCACACCAATGCCGCGGAGGGCGCGGAAGGCAGCCGCGCGACCCTCTCAGGCGGGGAGCTCACCTCCCGGCCCTCGCACACGGAAGAGGCCGCCCCTGGTTATGAGGCGGCCCACCGCCGCCGGGTCGCGGATACCTCGGGCTAAATATGCCGCGACGGCACCCAGGCGGAAGAGGCTCCCATGGGGTTTTAGTGGGTATACCGCGTCGGTCGTATGATTAATCGGCGTCGGGAGGCCCCCACACCGGCCGCGACTTCCCCGGCGCGGCTGATGGTGCGGCAATGCATTTCCCCATGTAAAAAAAAAAAAAAAAAAAGGTTAAGTTAGGTTTCCAGGAGTGCCGCCCTGACGTCTCCGTCAGGAAGCGGCACAGGATGCTGTCCCCGGGGCCTTAAGCGCCACTGTCATCCCCTTCACTCCGTGACAGTGGTCCCACCCATCCACTCAAATCCTTGTATTCCTCCCTTTCCTTCCAAACTTGCTCCTGCAAAAAACCCCTTTCCCATCCGAAGCGACCGCCAGCGTTCGAGCTGCTCCGCTGGACCGTCGAGAGAGAGGGCGGCGCAGTTCTGCCGCGCCGCAGGACGAGAGAGTGGCGACGGCACGAAGTGGGGCGCTACTGTGCATTCCGAGGCGTTATCCCGTGGTGCCGTGGTCACGTCTCGCGGCCACAGGACCGCGGGCCTGGCTGGTCTGATCATTGGCCGGCCCAAGTGGATGAGCACCACAAAAATCTAATCCCCCTAATGCTAAGCTGCGGCGCGGGCGAGAGTGAGGTCGGGGTAAACCCGGTCGTCTACTGCGGACCACGCCGTTTTTTGTTTTAAAATGTTAGCAGACTCGTAGGAACAAAAATGGATTTGAACTGCAAAAAAACCCCAAAGACGTGCCCTGCGAAGAGGCGTAGTCGATGAAGAGGAGGGCCGAGAAGACCAAACGACCCAACTGAAGGCCCGGAAGGCGGTAGAGTCGAATTTTCTCGCGGTTCCTCCGGCGATCTCTTGCCGGTCGAGAACCAAGAGTGGAGGTGGCCTGCACCTCGCGGTCGCAGTCCTGCCTCGAACAACGATCCTTGTCCGACCCATCGGGAGAGGGCGAGAGGACAGAACGGTAGGCCCCTGTTTCACCAAGGCCCCGGCCCGCGCGGCCGGGGGAAGGCGCAAGGAAAGCCACCGGTAGCGGTTGAGGCAATTCCTGGCCGGCTCGAGCATGGTGTTTCTCCGACGCGTCAAGGAACCAGGAAGAGAATGATGCTGCGCTCGTCCTAAGGCTCTTCGCTAAGCCTCCGGCAGCCTTCAGCGCCGGACGCAAACGGGGCGGAGGACCACGCCTCCCACAACCACGGGAGGAGATACAGTCTAGCTGAACGCCGAGCGTGCGCTTGTGGGGCCAGCGTGCTGGCCTTGCGCTCAAACGGAAGAGGACATCGTGGAGAGTACAGCTAGCTGGCCTACCGCGAGGCTGACCAGGTTCTAGGACGGCCCCGCCCCTCGCGGTGAGACCAAGCCTCTCCCGAAGCCGAGGCGGTACACGCCGAGGACCTCCAGCAGCAGCAGATCGCCGACTCCTTGGCGGTGGTGACTGAGTCGCCAGGTGTCCAGAGGTCTAAAGGGACCCTTCAGAAAGCCACCAAAGCCGGCGCAGCCGGGAGGCCCAGATGAGCTCCTGCGCCGCACCGCAGCGACAGTCGCCCTGCTCCGTGCGGCGAAAGACAGCCGCATGAAGCAGGCTTCGCCGACCTCGCCAGGTAGCGAGTTCGGAGCCTCCAGGCGAAGTGTGGCAGGTGCCGAAGCCGTGGCGCCACCACCACCGCCACCATCGCCAAACATGGAGCTTACGGTCGGTAATGGCCGCGAATCTGACCGATTGTCCTCCGCAATGGAGAGCGGTTCGCAGCCATGGAGGCAGAGCGCTCGGCACTTAAGCAACAGTCGCCCCCGCTAGCTGCCCCCTCCCCTCCAGCTAGATTCCAGCACGAGGTCTGCCCAGCCCAGACCCGGCCACCGGTGGTGTGATGGAGATACCCTCTCTCAGAGGGCCAGCGAAGAAGGCGGTGACGAAGTCCACCCGCCACCGCCTGCTGTCCGGCGCCTCCCTCCCGCGGCCGTGGCTGCGGTCGAGGGCTGGACGACGGTAGGCCACAAGAAGAGGCTAAAACCAAGGCCCCACCGTCGTCCGGCATCCCACCGGTCACGACCGCCGCTGCAGCGCAGCCTACCCGCGCTCAGCGGCGAGGAGGAGAGGCCGCAGGGGCGGGGACGTGGCGCAGGCCCGGCCTCGCAGCCTCCCCACCCCCGCGCCTAAAGAAGACACGCCAAGGAGAAGAGGTCGCCGCGCCTGCGCGCCCCGAAGTCCGCCGCCGTCGTCCTGACTTTACAGCCAGGCGCGGCGGACGAGGGGTCACGTACGCGAACCTCTTCTCCAAGGCGAAAAGTAACATCCGGCTGGCCGACCTCGGGATAGAGGGCGGCGTTCGGCTGAAGCGCGCGCGCACTGGGGCGCGGATGTTGGTGCTTCCGGCGCCGACACCGCCCCCAAAGCTGACGCCCTCGCCGAACAGCTTCGAACCGTCCTCTATCCCGAGGACGTGCGTTCCAGGCCCGAGAAGACTGTGTGTCTTCGTCTCGGGCCTGGACGATCACGTCCACGGAGAGGATGGCCGCGCCATCGCGGGACCACGGATGCCCCTAGGGGCATCAGCGTCAGGTCCGTCCCGGCCCAGACGGATGGGCCAGACGGTGGTGGCTCGCCCGGTGGCGGCCGCCAAGAAACTCCTCGGAGGGACGAAACTCCTGGTGGGCTGGTCTTCGCGACCGTGAAGGCCCTGCCCCACAGGACCCAGAGAGGTGCTTCCGCCGCCACGAGACTGGTCACGTGGCGGCGGCATGCACCTCTGAGGTGGACCGCAGCAAACATTGTTACCGCTGCGGGACAAGCCGGTCACCTGGTGACGGCCCCTGCACTGCGAAGCCGCACTGTCCTGCGTGCGCCGCGGGCAGGCCGGCCGGTCACCAGGTGGGCTCCAGGTCCCGTGGACCAAGCCCACCAGGAGAAGAGTCCAGGCCAGCCGGATGGCGCGGACAGGCGCCGCTCCCGCGGCGGCAACACCATCAGCCGCCGCGGATAGCGGCAGGAGGTCGCCCGTGGCGGTAATGCCACGGGCGCGGCAGCGGGCGTCGAGGCCACGGGGACCCAGCAGGCCTCCGCCCGCACTAATGCCCGCGAGAGGGCGCGAGAGGTAGCCGCGCGACCCTCCAGGGCCGGGGAACACTTCCCCGCCCCCACATTGGAGAGGCCGCCCTGGTTATGAGGCGGCCCACCGCTCGCCGGGGTCGCGGATCAAGGCTCACGCTACATACCGTGACCCCGGCACTCTGCGGAAGAAGGCTCCCATGGGGTTTTAGGGGTATACCCGGCGTCGGTCGTATTGATTAATCGGCGTCGGGGAGCCCCACACACCGGCCGCGACATCCCTCGCGGCTGACGGTGCGGCAAACGCATTCCCATGTAAAAAAAAAAAAGGTTAGGTTAAGTTAGGTTTTCCCAGGTGCCGCCCTGGACACGTCTCCGTCCAGGAAGCGGTACAGGGATGCGTCCCGGGA